>CM067553.1:27287331-27887331 GCA_034509755.1 Anisodus tanguticus
AATTTTTTAATCTTTGTTACTATATGTTCTTGTAGTTGTAATCCTTCGTTATCTATAATGTATCCTAAATATTAATACTGTTTTTAAATATTTCAGATTTCTTTTCAGATAATAGTATTCCGTGTTGTTTTATAGTTACTATAAATTTTTCTAGATGTTTTATATGATCGTCTAGATTATTGCTAAATATTAATATGTCGTCGACATATACTATGCAAAATTCTGTTAACTTTCTAAATAGTTGGTCCATTCTTCTTTGGAATATTTGTGGTGCATTTTTTAATCCAAAGGGTAGTACATTCCATTCATAGTGTCCTTGAGGGGCGCTAAAGGCTGTTAAATATTTTGATTCCTTTGTTAGTTTTATTTACCAAAATCCACTTTTACAATCAAACTTACTAAACCATTTTTTGTTTCCTAGTCGGTTAATAAGGTTTCTTTTATATGGTAAAAAATATCCATCAAATATTGTCTTTTTATTTCGTTCTCTATAATCAATTACCATTCTGATTTTTCCTCTTTTTTGTTCACTATGTTTCCTTACTAAAAAGGTTGGGCTGCTATGTGGGCTTTTACTTTCTTGTATCATTTTTAATTCTAGTAATTCTTTTAATTGGATTTCAAATTCTTTTTGATCAGTTGGGCTATATCTAATAGGTTTGGATCTAATTATATCATTCTCGTTTATTAGTTTGATTTCTGCATATATTCTTTTTCCCATAGTTGAATTGGATTTTCTCCAAAGTTTATTTCTAGTATATTAAGATATTTTTCTTTTAATAGTTGTAGGTTATTATTTCTATCATTTTTTATAGTACATAATCTTAATGTATGTATTGGTAATATTCTTTTTAATACTATCCATTTATTACAAGGTATTGCTATCTATAACTTATATTTTAAAGTAATCTAGGAAGTTGTTTTCCAATAACACTTGTTGTTTCATATTATCTAATTGATATATTATTGGTAATCTGAATATAGTTTTTTCTAATACAATTCTCATGTTTTCTGCTTCTATATCTAGTTCTTTTGATTGTTCATTAAATCCTGATACTCTTGCTCGATGTGATCTGGTTCTCTTCCACCTATGTGATTCTAATACGTCTTTTCTTGCTAAGCATAAATCTGTTCCGCTATCAATAAAGATTTTTTATTTTATCATTTTATTAGGCTTGTATTCAATATGGGCTTCTATATAGATTGCTGTTGGGAATTTTTGCTCTATGGTACTTTATAATGCAGTACGGGAAGTATATTACTATTACAAGTATTCGAAAGGATAAACAAAGATTGAATAATTCAACTAGAAATCCGAAATTACAATTGAACCACAAAACTGAAATTACAATTTTGTTAAAGACGGAAAAATGGAAACTGTTTTTGCTGAGTCGAGTGTGGCACTCTGTCCTTAAGACAATATTTCCCCGTATGTATCCTTTATACGTCCTGGACAATTTGTCTCCCAAGATAAAACAGCAATGGAACACTTGAGAAAAGGAAACTCAAATGCTACCGTGAAGAATATTGAGTAACGAAATGATGCTTGGAAGTTGTAGGAAGAAAACTGTTTTGGTTGTGTAATTTCGTGCACTGTTCTTAGTGTTATTCTTAGTGCTCAACAATGGTGTAAGGGGGTGTTTATATAGGTGAGGGAGGGGCTTAAAACTGCCTCCATAATAGCCAAATAATGGCCATTATGGAGGTAGTAAAGCCACCACATAAATGGTGAAAGACCAACGGATTTGACCATTATAGGAGGAGTAATTCAGCCAAAATAAATGGCTAAATTGAGTGCTTGGCGTTTCTGCTTTGACTGTCCAAATTCTGACGTTCTGGAAACTTCGGGGACCAAAGCGTACATCTTGAAACTTCGGGGACCAAAGCGTATATACGAAAGAATTCGGTCCGAAGCGTACATCTGGAAACTTCAAATTGTACTTCTGGCAAAGTTCTCTGGCCCAAAAAGATAATATCAGAAGGCCCACAGCCCACAGCCCATAGCCCACGACCCGTGACCCAAGAACCCGGAACTCGGAACCGGAACCGGACCGGACGGGCGGGCGGCGGCGGCGCTCGTGTGGTCTTTCCTCGAACCGAAGCACATCTAGGTCCTCCCTCCTTTAAACACATGGGATACCCCTTGGGGTCCCAAACCCCAAACCAATTTTGAGTCTTATATACACAACAATTCTTTCTTCTTCTACCGATGAGGGAGAATTGAACACAATACCACACTTTCCATGCTTCAAACACCTTACTTCGTGAACCAATATCTCTTTCATTTCTCAATGAAATTTGACGATTCTTGGCCCTACGGTTATCTACGTACTTAGTAGATCATGCATGTGTGAATAACCGAGTTCTCCAATATGCGTAACACTAGTGTTTAAGCCGTTAAAGTTGGTCGATCGCAACTCCCGCCAAAGGCTAATTTCCAACAATCCCCTCTTGAAAGAGATTTTGGCGCACTCACATGGTGTCTTTTCATTTTCAGCAATATTTCAGCGGACCGATGTTGCATAAGGAGAGGTAGCCTCGGCTTTGAACCTTCCATAGTTGAATACCATCGGACTTACTTACTGCGCGGTGAACGTGATGTCTTGAACCGTCAGTGTTTAGTGTAAGCCAAGTCAATGGTACCAACACAACAAATTCCATTACTCTCTTCTTCGTAATGTTTTATCCGTTTTGGCCGTGGACAACGTCTTGGATTCTTAAGTGCGTTCATTTTGAGGCGGCCCGTCCTCGCACTTAAATAGGTGGTCTCCTACAAGGTATCCTGCTATACCCCACTTCACAAGTGTTAGGAATCATTAAAAGTTTCCCAAAGACCTAACCTCAACTGTTGAGGAGCATTACAGGTTTTGAAAACTTAACCTTTACCCATACCGAGATAGCACTTAACGTCTATCGCGGGAACGGCTTTGGATTTGGTGTTTCTTTTCGAAATCACTATCCGAAGTGCTCATGCTTCCACCGAAGCGATCAACCGAACCTTTATAACTTAGTTTTCCCATTGAACCAAATTACCGGGATCTCCGGTTCGTAAGGTTGGGTTTCCATTGTATTGGTCCGTATATTTTGGGTTTTAAGCCCATACCCCTAGACAGACAGAACGCTTGATCTCTGGGTAGTCCCTTAGTTTGTAAACAAGGAAGTGACACCCGTGATGATCAACGCCATACGGTCTTATGTCTCCGACAGATCCTGACAGATATGTCCAAACGCCATCATCCGTGTCCTTCCTGAAGCCGACCGGCTAGCCACAGTGTATAACTGCTGAAGGCATGGGTTTCTCCCAATAAGGGATGTCCTCTAAGGAGCCGTAAAGTTACTCAACTTCTTTCATGCTTTGTATAAAGCGATAAACTCCGATTCCATCATGAATCGGCCGATGCAAGTTTGCTTAGAGGATTTTATAAGAACCACCATACACATTTACTTGTGGCTTTGGTGTTCTTCAGATCTGATGTCCAGTTTGCATCACAGTGTTCTCTCAGAACCGCTGGACATCCAGAATACTATAATCTGTAGATAGGCAAATAATTCAGATATCGTCATATCCGACTTAACGCCTTTCTATTAATCAAGTATTGAAATCATCAGTGAACCTTAGTTCAACTAATATGTTTGTAGGACGATACCAGGTCGGTTGTATTGTGTACAATACATTGAACTACACGTGACCTGTGCATATCGCTCTTTGTCTATGAGTGCACCATGATTCCAATCAGTTCTATGATTCATATCCATTGGTGGCTTCAACGAGACTGTCAGCTATTGACCAGTCCGTTAGATGTCTTAGAAATCTAATTCCTAAGATGTCATCTGCGATACCCATATATTTCATATCGAGACTTTGTTTCAATATGATTTTCACTCTCAGACCATTGGTTTTCCAACTGTTGGCTTTTTAACTTCGAGCCAATGTTTCGTGGTCGATTCATTGTTTTGTTTTATACGAAACTTTCGGGACTAAAATGTAAACATTTCGGGGACCAAAATGAAAGTTCAGGAAGAATCCCAACAGTCCGGCAAACTAACTCTGATTCTCTTCTTCCAACTCTCCGGTTGGGAAGGCTAGTTCAACATCTATGCCACGTAAGACTACAATGGCCCTGGATGTTAAGCTACTCACAGGGGAGCACATTTTACAACCCAAAGGTTCTTTTTCCGGAGGAAGATTAACCATTACACAAGTATGGTTCTATATATGGAATCTATTTCTCCCTTTAGCTTCTTTCCAAAGCAGCGCTTTTGGAGATAACAATTATTTATTAATTGTCCATGGTTCGTTCTCAACCATACAAGCTAGAAGGACTGGAACAAGTCTTTGTCTCCTCTTTGCTCCGTCTTGGTTCACCATCTAGACTCCCTGAGTTCTGCAGATCTGGAATATTAAGTTTCGGATAGACAACAACTTTCGAGTCCTGAAGATACGGAACGTCTAGTTTCGGTCAGTCAGGCCCTCGCGGGTTCTTGTTAAGCTTGAGCAATTACTCCTTTTTCCTTTTCCAAGGAAAGTTATCTCCAAAGAATTCAGCATTATTTGACGCCAAGAGGCGATCAACACTACTGTTATTTGCAGATCCAGTGGATATGCAATCTACAGTCTTAGGTCGAACTTGACTTGTTTCGGTAGTCCATCTTTTACCAAGCTACCCCACATAATTTGGGCGTATGACTTTGCGCTTGGCTAACACCGTTGGACTGAGGTGAGTAATGAACAGTCGTTTAATGAACGATGCTTCACATTCTCCCCCTCTATCGCTATGAATTTCGCAATCCATAGGCTTAGTTGATTTCCAACTTCTGCTTTGTAGCACTTGTCCGCTTCAACAACTTCATCTTTGCGGGTCAACAAACAAAGGATTTCATACGTTGTACCATCATCAATGAAGATCACAACGTACTTGTCTCCCCCCTCTATTCTGTATAAACTTCAAATCACCAAAGTAGGTATGACTAAGTTCTAGAGGAGCGGTGCTTCTTTCGCTATTCCCTTGACGGAATTTGGAAAGGTGATTTTGCCTCTTCGCCTACCTCACATTCATTTTGAGGGTTTATTTCGAAAGAAGGCAACAATCTCAACTTCGCTAGCTTTTGAACGACTTGCTATTTAACGTGTCTTAATCTATGATGGCATAGATGCACGGATAACAAATATATCATTCATTCGGCTACAGACATACTGTACCATTCTTAGTTATTACAGATCTGTTGGAGTAGTCTCAAACCAGCTTGACCAACAGCGTCCCTTAAACCAAGTTAAGAACATGTAACACCTCTTTTTAGAGTGATCTCATTCCTTGAAGTCCTATTGAGGACAACCTCTCCAGCCCCTTTGATTTTAGAGATGGCGTTGCTTCACATGAACAACCTCTTGCCCGTGGTTAGGGCGTAATCGGATCATCTGTGATCTCGATACTCGGGCCCACTCCAGTTGCTTTGCGGACCGAGTGTCCAATTTCTTTCTTCGCCTTTCTTTAGACCTTCGGATCATTTAGGACCTGGAAACTCTGGCCCACCTTACTAGGTGTCCATTACTTTTCCAATGAAATGAATTCGGCCCCACCTCGCCGCCGGAGGCTTTGTATGACCGAGTGTCCAATATCATCATATCAAAGGAATTTTGGCCCAGTCCAGTCGCCGGAGGCTTTGTATGACCGAGTGTCCAATATCATCCTATGAAGGATCTTCTGCCAAATAATATGACAGGCTCAACGTCATTAACTTTTAGACTTCTTCCGTTATGATTGGTGCCCAGATAATTCTTGGCGCTTACTTAAGAGTGGTAACAGTTTTCGCACAGTTAGTGGATCTCTCTCCATCGTATGTGCGAACATACTTTACACATTTTTAATCAATACACTTAAAAGAACGGATCTTTTTAAGTCATTTACAAAATCCAATCTTTAAACGGGAAAGAAGATGAGATTAAACTTCTGATTTTTAAAGCGTAAGGAATATAAATTCTTTTCATATTCCTCCTTACTTTAATCCATTTTTAATCAGACCTCATTTAATCTTTATTCTTGACAAGTAAGAAAAATACTTATCATTTAATCTTTATTCTTGACAAGTAAGAAAAATAGTTATCCCAATTTCGGATTCTGGCTCACTTCAGTCACTTCATCAGACTGAGTGTCCATTTCCTTCTCACCATTATTCGGATATTTTTTCTGGGACTGATATAGGCCTTCTGCTGCAAGATAGAATAACATCTTCAGTCTTCTCCTCTTGTCCCAGTTGACATCCTCAGGCTCTCGAGAGCGCTTGTTTCCACCAATCTTGGTAGCGGTGACACCATGAATACATTCATCATCGTCACTCTCTTCTACCAGAAAACCATTGCCATATCCAGATTTGGTCACACAATTTTTTACCGACATCTTTCGAACACTAATAGTAGTACAATGCAAATATTGTCTTAAGTTGTTGGGAGATTTTTGCTCTATGGTACTTTATAATGCAGTACGGGAAGTATATTACTATTACAAGTATTCAAAAGGATAAACAAAGATTGAATAATTCTACTAGAAATCCGAAATTACAATTGAACCACAAAACTGAAATTACAATTTTGTTGAAGACGGAAAAATGGAAACTGTTTTTGCTGAGTCGAGTGTGGCACTCTGTCCTTAAGACAATATTGCCCCGTATGTGTCCTTTATACGTCCTGTACAATTTGTCTCCCAAGATAAAACATCAATGGAACACTTGAGCAAAGGAAACTCAAATGCTACCGTGAAGAATATTGAGTAACGAAATGATGCTTGGAAGTTGTAGGAAGAAAACTGTTTTGGTTGTGTAATTTCGTGCACTGTTCTTAGTGTTATTCTTAGTGCTCAACAATGGTGTAAGGGGGTGTTTATATAGGTGAGGGAGGGGCTGAAAACTGCCTCCATAATAGCCAAATAATGGCCATTATGGAGGTAGTAAAGCCACCACATAAATGGTGAAAGACCAATAGATTTGGCCATTATAGGAGGAGTAATTCAGCCAAAATAAATGGCTGAATTGAGTGCTTGGCGTTTCGCTTTGTTGTCCAAATTCGACGTTCGGAAACTTCGGGGATCAAACTGTACATCTGAAAGAATTCTGGTCCGAACTGTACATCTGGAAACTTCAAACTGTACTTCTGGCAAAGTTCTCTGGCCCAAAAAGATAATATTAGAAGGCCCACAGCCCACAACCCACGACCCGAGAACCCGAGAACCCGAGAACTCGAGAACCCGAGAACCCGGAACTCGAAACCGGAACCGGACCGGACGGGCGCGCGGTGGCGGCGCGCGTGTGGTCTTTCCTCGAACCGAAGCACATCTAGGTCCTCCCTCCTTTAAACACATGGGATACCCCTTGGTGTCCCAAACCCCAAACCAATTTCGAGTCTTATATACACAACAATTCTTTCTTCCTCTACCGATGAGGGAGAATTGAACACAATACCACACTTTCCATGCTTCAAACACCTTACTTCGTGAACCAATATCTCTTTCATTTCTCAATGAAATTTGACGATTCTTGGCCCTACGGTTATCTACGTACGTAGTAGATCATGCATGTGTGAAGAACCGAATTCTCCAATATGCGTAACACTAGTGTTTAAGCCGTTAAAGTTGGTCGGTCGCAACTCCCGCCAAAGGCTAATTTCCAACAATTGCTACCATTAGGTATTAGGATTTTATTCACTACTGATTTCTCTTAATCTTTGTTGGAGGTTTTCATCTTGTTCTAATTCTCTTACCTCTTGGCGAATGTTTTCGTCATCCATTAATATTTGTATATTCCTTCTTATTTTAATAAGTCGCCAATTTATCTCTGTTATTTTTTCTATTATTCTCATAAGGTTTTTTGTAACCTTGTTATATTTATCATTATAATATTTATTTCCTGTTTCACTTGTAGTTGAAGTTGTAACAAGCTTATAGCGAACATATTGTTCACATTATATCCAGTAATCTCTTTCTTCTAGTAGTTTTCTTTTTCTAGTACGTTCATTTTACTCATAAGTACTTTCACTTTCTGATGGTTGGTTAATGAAGTTAATATTTTCTAAATCTGATTCACTTTCATCAGTTCGACTGACATAGAAATCGTCATATTCATACCATTTGTCATTATCTTCTTTAATTTGTTGTAAACTCATTATAAATTGTGTCGTATTTATGTATTTTACTCCCTTTTTCTTTAATTTTGGGCATTTATTAGCATAATGTCCTTTTTCATTACAGTTCCAGCATTTACATTGTTTAGCCTTTTCTGTTTTTACGGGTTTCACATATTTTCTTTTTCTAAATTTTCTCTTGTATCTAAATTTTCTTCTGGTTTCAAGGGTATTTTTATATCTTTTAAATCTCTTTTTTTATAAGGTTTGTAATAAGGCTTATTGCTATAATTTGGTATGTTATTATAATTTTTGTAATTGTTATTTTTTCTGTATTTCTTTGTTTGATATCTTTTATTATTCTTTTTATATTTCCACATACTTCTCTTAATCCTAGTTTCTTATCTTTTTTAATTTTTTTTTGCATTCTAAATTCTTCGCATTTCCGCATTAAGTATGCTCTTAGTACTCTTATTCTTTCTCCTAATGTGTTTTCTTTTGGTTCTAGTTGAGTGTATTATTTTGATATCTCAGTGTTATAAGGTGTTGGTAAGTGGTCATAATAAAATTGTTGATATATCAGACCTTCTTCTAGTAAGAATCCTGCTTTATAAAAGAACTTACTAAAACTAATTGTATATTCTGGTAATTTATTAATCTTACAACATTTCATATTGTTTAAATTCATTACTATTTCAATTTTTCTTTCTGCAAGTACGTTTTCTCTAGCTACTAACCATCTTTCTCCTAAGAATTCTCTTTTTAGTATAATATCAAATATTATCAACATAGATTTCCAATCTGTTGCATGACTAAGTACTTCTCCTCTTAATTGATATGCTATAGACTCTATCCAGTATGCTACTTTTCCAATTAATGTTCTAGATATTAATTCATACATATATGAAGTTTTCTGTTTGTGTAGAGTTCATTATTGCTATATACATTCCAAGGTTCCAATCAGTTATCCTTCTTCCTATTTCTTGTTCATCATAAACATTATCCAGGTCTAGAAAATATTCATTGTAATTTACTACTTGTGCCATTGATCCTACAAACTCTTTAAATTCTGCTTGTTGTCCTACTGGTATGTGGTTTGGTAATCTCGTCCGTTTTCTTGCTAGTACTTCTAAATTAGGGTCTACTAGTTCTTCCTCAGGATAATCATTTTTGTCTTCATTTATTACATCATCTGTTTCTATTTCCGTTTCCGTAGGTCTATTATATTCCTCTTCTATATCACTTTCAGGTTCTTCTTCTATGATAGCATTTACTCTTTTCATTTTTTGTAAGACTTCTATTATTTGGTTGTTTTCCTTTACTATTTCTGAGTTTTCTTCATTTTTTCTACTTCCTCTATAAATTCCACTACTTGTATTTCTTGATTAGTTGGTTTATCGTGACTATCTGAATCACTATCAGTTTTTTTGTTACTACTAGTACTTTCATTACTTGTATTTTTCATTACTTTCTTTTTTCCTTTTAACCTTCTCATTTGTTCTCTAAGGATTTGCATTTCTTCTTTTAGTTCTTCTAGTTCTTGTTTTACCTCTTTTAATTCTTCTTTTGTCCGTTTGAATTCTGCTTAGTTTCATTTAATTCTTCTTTTGTTTGTTTTAATTCCAACTTTTTTTCTTTTAATATTTTTTCGTGTCTTTAAACTTGTGTTTATATTTTTTGTACTTATCATACCATTCTTCGTTACTACGTAATTTCAACCTTGTATTCTCTGTTTTCAACTCAGATATATGTTGTTCTTGTTTATCTAGTTTTAGGTTTAAATATTCGTAGGTTGTCTTTTCTGTATCTTTTAAGTAAATGTTTTCTTCTCTTGAATCTTTATCTTCTTTTGGTGTTCTTGTCCTTATAGGTTCATATTTGTATCTTTCTTTTTTTATTATCTTTTTCCTATTGTTTTTTAGAAACGTAAGTACACCAGGTATACTAGGTTCTTGTTTTTCCATTAAAATTGTCCTTTTTTATTTAATATTGCTAGGCTGTCCAATGTTTTTTCTACTTGTGTGGATAATTTTGGTTTTATTTTGCTAATGTCCATCATTATAGGTTTTTTACTTCTTCTCCACGCATCGATTGGCATTATTTCTGGTTGTTGTGCGGTAGTATTAATCATTGTATTTTCTTTACTTGTACTGGGTTCATTATCTCCTGCTACCTGTTTACCTTTGTTTTTGTCTTCTATTATCATATTAAGCTTTTCTAATATTATTTTAAACGTTGGTATTTCAGATACATTCCATCGGTTAGTCAGTTCTTCTCTTATCATCTGTTGTATTTGTATTTGATTTCTTTTATTTCATCCATTATTATCAACGTGCTTTACAACTTTTCTTTTACTATTATTTCTTCCCATAATGCATTAATCTTTTCGTTATAATTAGTCAGGATTATTTATTCTCTTTTTCCATCCATTTCCCATATATATATATCCATATTTTATCAAATTTATCACATTGTTGTTCTAATTGTTTTATTTTTTCTTCTAATTTTGTTTCCTTTGCCTTATATTTTAAGTATTTTAGTTGAGAAAACATCTCTTCTGATAAAGTTGTCCTTATTTCCTTTAATTTTTGTTTTTTCGCTATTATTTCCGTTTGTATATTCATATTTTATTTACGAATCTCGTTTTTCCTTGATCGTTTATTTCTATTCCGTTATTATTTATTTTATAATTTATCATTGTTAAAAAATCACTTCCTAAAAGTAATTCATTGAAACTATCATATTCTATTACTCCTATATTTATTTTATACTCTAAGTCTTGGATTTTGAATCGTAAGTTAATACTTTTAGTAATTATTATTTCTCGTTCATTCTCAGGATAATTATAAGTTTGTGGGTCTATTAAATCACAATCATTTTCATTAATCTTACTTATATATATAAAACTTTTAATAGCTTCAGTATTTATTTTAGCTACGCAATCTGTTGTTATCATGCCTTTAAATATTATTACCTTAACCTTTAATCTACTTGTGTTTATGTTTATTAAGTCTAATATTCTAGGTTGTGTAACGCTAGTCTGTTGTGACGTTATTGGTTCTCTTGTAACACTCAATCTAGATCCTTCTATTTTTGGTATTAATCTTTTTGATGGTATAAGGGTTCTGGTATTAAAATTCATATATATTTCTTTTGGTATGGTTATCTTGGAGTTTTCTTTATGTTCTATCTGTTCTAATATCTCTTGGTACATTCTTGGTACTAATATGTTCATTTCTTTACATGGTGGTTTCCGGTTAGGGCATATATCATTTTTGTTTCAATACTTATGACTTTACTTCCTGACGGCATTGTTATTCCATCTAGTTTGTAATATAGTGTTAAGGCTAAGTCTTTGTGTTCATCTTTTAATGATATACTAAAGTCTGGTTGTACCGTAAATTTTAGTTTTTGATATATTAAATTTCCTTTTATTACTGATATTAAAGCATCTTGTAAGTTTCCTAGTATCCTATCATCTAATATGTATATTTGTCTAGGTGTGTCTATGTTTTTATGAAAGTATGCCTTTATAGTAAATTCTACTCCTCCGAAGTATATGTTTTAATATTTTCTGGCTTCTTTAGTAGATAGTTTTGCTAACTCTATTTTTATTACTTCATCCATTATTAAATTTATCTTCGTTCTTCCATTTACACTCATTGTGTCTATTATGTTTTCATGTTTGTGTGCTATATATATTATTTCTTTGTTTCTTTCAAACCATTTTGTTTTAAATATTTTCTTAATAGATAGTTCTTCTTTTTCATCTTGTATTTTTTGGTATATTTCTGGTTTAAAACTTAGTGTTTGTGTTGATCCTCCTTCATATGTATTCATCTGATAGTGTATATCTTTAGAGTCTTCTACTATTTCTTTTCCTTTATCCATATTTTAGTAGGTTGATGTACTTATATTGTTCTTCTATAATATCATTTAGATCTTTTAATTCATTATCCTTTCTGATTATTTCTCTCAATTTATCCTCCAGTAGTTTCAAATTTTCTTCTTCCTTTTGTCTTAACTTTTCGCTTTCTAATGCTATCCTATTCCGTAATTCTTTATTAGTTTCTTCCTTTCATATATTTGTTTAGAATTTTCTTGTAAATGTTGATCTCTTTCTTCTATTAGATCTATACTTATTCTGCAACTTACTATATGTTGGTTTATATCTCTATTATATGTAAGAAGTTTTTCTGCTATTACTAAGTTCTTCTAACTTATTTTGATGTTCCATTAGTCTTTTTTCATCCATAGTGCTCTATTTCCATTCTTATATCTGCTTTTAGATCGTATATTATAGCATTTTGTTCATTTATTCTGGTATTTATTTCTATTATCCTTCTATATGTTGTTGCAACACTTTCTATGTGTGTTTTAATCTCTTCTATTTCATTTTCATATGTTGTATCCTTTCTTCTTCTTGCTGCTAGCATATCATCTTGAAAACCCATTATGATCTCGTTTTCTTTCCTAAAGTTTATCAAAAGATGTTTCAACTCATACGTTTTCCATAATAATTGATTTAACAAATTAACCTTAATAAACGCTTGATGTGTTCTCATTTTTTTTTATAAGTTTATTCCTTTTACAAGCTCTGATATCATTTACAGGCTAATATGCAGTCATGATGATACGCATAACTGCAGGGTAAGAAGCACACATTCTCTTTTTGAACAAAATATGACAAGCATATGTGGCATGTCGTATCGCCAATGCTCAGAGTCGGCTCAATACACAAGCCACTAAGGCAAGTGCTTGAGCCCTAAATTTTGGGGGTCCATTTTTCAATAGTTATTAAAAGTAGAGTCAGGTTTATAAATTTTTGAATTAAGTTAGAAAAATAGCTGATAGCAGTAGTCCTCTATGCTCAACAAACTATTTCAAGAAACAATTATACCAAGTTCAAAAAATGTCAAATAATTTTGAGTTTTAATATCAAGTATATTGAAACAGGGTTGGACTTCATCATTTTATGTTTGTACTAATTTCTGGTTACTTTAGATGTACACTGTTTAACGACAATATATATATGATTTAAAAATATTTTTACTAATTGACATGTGATGCACGTATGGAGCACGGGATGCACGTGCAGCGCATTAGGATGCACGTGTGACGCACATAGAAGCTAGTTTTATTGAATATATTTGAGACTTCTTATTAAGATTTGATTTTAGACCACTAATTCTATTGAGCTGCTTCAGTCAATGCTTAAGTCCTTTAATACATAATATTTTACGTGAAGAAATAATCGCACCCCCCTACGGCCAATAGTCATAAGTCTATGTTCAATACAATTCCGTACCAAGAAAGCAAGTAAGGTGATCACCACGGTAATTGTGAAGATCCCGATCGTTGTTGAAACAACTTCGTTCTTAGTATTGTCAAAGTCTCGGGTGAACGATGTGACATGATTAATCAAAGAAAATGCTCCAAGAATCTTAAAGAGAAAAAGAAGGTTAGTTACGAATTGAAGACATCCAGTAAAAGAATTGAAATACTAGTAAAATAAAGGAAGATATATAGTTACAATGGAAATCAATTTGATTCCCGCCTTTATTTAACAGATTTATAGGTAAATTAGATCAGATCGCACCAAATGAAATATTCGTCTCACAAGATAAAACTCAGCACTAACGATAGAGAACAGAGAAAAAAACTTACAGGAAGAGGAGAGAATGAAAAGGCCGAAGGAGTGGTAGATTGAAAGAACCAATGGGAGACACAAGCAGTACTCTATCTACTCATATTAAAGACGGAGAGGAAGTCATTATATACAATAACACAAACTTATTCAACATAATATATCAGACTATAACCAACTCCACTAGATAAAACTTATAGAGGAATCTCGAATAGTACTAGCAGGTCCTTAATCTGATTGCATGCACATTTTCAGAAGGCAGTCAAGTTTTGGTGGCAAAGTAACTGATCTTCAATTGAGGAACCATTATTAATTTGATACAGTATTCATGCAGTTGCAGCTATACGGCATCTAGTATCTTTATATATATTCATGATTAGTATACTTAATGTTATCTACCATTAAATTTTTTGATGATGATTAGTGTACTTAATGTTATCTACCCTTCGCGGCTCAGCGGCAATTTTTGACTCGTTTCATCTTACAATTCGTACACTTCTTCCTTCGTTTACCAACGTGGAATACTTGTCATTTGGCCAATAACCATCCATCATTCTATATCTCAAACGTATTACTTATGTACCAATATCTCTTTCACTAATGAAATTTAGGATACTTGGCACTACGTGTACACGTGTGTGGAAATGACGTTTCCGAGGTGCGGGGCCCCAATTGTTCGAGTCATAAATAATGGGATAAACTTAATTCCACATTAGTAAATTTCCAACAATCCCCTCTTGAAAGAGTTTTTGGCGCACTCACATGGTGCCTTTTCCAATAATCTATCAGTGGACCGATGTTGCATCAGGAGAGGTAGCTTCAGCTTTGAACCTTCCATAGTTGAATACCATCGGACTTACTTACTGCGCGGTGAACGTGATGTCTTGAACCGTCAGTGTTTAGTGTAAGCCAAGTCAACGGTACCAACAAAACAACTTCCCTTACTCTGTTCTTAATGTTTTGTCCGTTGTGGCCGTGGACACTTCTTGGATTTTTAAGTGCGTTCATTTGAGGCGGCTTGTCCTCACACTTAAATAAGTGGTCTCCTATAAGGTATCCTGCTATACCCCACTTTACAAGTGTTAGGAACCATTAAAAGTTTCCCCAAACTTAACCTCAATCATTGAGGATCATTAAATATTTTGGAAACTTAACCTTTACCCACACTGCATATATCACTTAATGTCTATCGCGGGAACGACTTTGGATTGATGTTTCTTTACAGAAATCACTATCCGAAGTGCTCATGCTTCCACCGAAGCGCTCAACTGAACCTTTACAACTTAGTTTTCCCATTGAACCTAATTCCTGGGATCTCCAGTCAGTAAGGTTGGGTTACCACTGTATTGGTCCGTATACCTTGGGTTTTAACCACATTCTCCTAGACAGGCAGAACATCTGATCTTTGGGTAAGCCCTTTGTCAGTGGATCCGCTATGTTATCCTTTGATTTGATGTAGTCAATAGATATTATACCCATAGTGATCAGCTGCCTGACGGTCTTATGTCTCCATCGAATATGACAAGACTTGCCATTGTACATAGAACTCCGTGCCCTTTTTAGAGCCGACTGACTATCGCAGTGGGTCATTACAGAAGGTACGGGTTTGTCCCAACAAGGGACATCCTCTAAAAAGTCGTGAATCCACTCAACTTCTTCTCTTGCTTTTTCTAAAGTGATAAACTCCGATTCCATTATGGATCGAGCGATGCAAGTTTGCTTAGAGGATTTCCAAGACACAACCCCTCCACCAATTGTAAATATATACCCACTGGTGGACTTGGTGTTCTCTATATCACATATCCAGTTTGCATCACTGTACCCCTCTAGTACAACTGAATATCTCGAATAATGCAACCCGTAAGTTAGCGTGTATTTCAAGTTTCGTAGTACCCATTTTAACGCCTTCCAATAATAATTACTCGAATTACGGGTAAACCTAGCCAACTTATTGACAACATAAGAAATATTAGGTCAGGTGCAGTTTGTTAGGTACATCAAACTCCCAATCACCTGTGCATATTGCTCGTGGCATACGGGTGCACCACGATTTTTATCAAGCTTTTGATTTCTATCCAATGGTGAGACTGAGATAAGACCAGTCCGTCAAATGTCTTAGAGATCTTTATCCCTAAGATGACATCTATGATACCCATATCCTTCATGTCGAAGCATTGTTTCAGCATGTTCTTAGTCTCTAGGATCAAGCTACGACTGCTCCCTATGATCAACATGTCATCTACGTACAGGCATATCATGACGAATGAGTCAGAGTTACCTTTAATGTAGACACATTTGTCACACTCATTAATAGAGAAACCCTTCGATAGTAGAGTACTATCAAATTTTTCATCCCATTGCTTCGGGGCCTGTTTCAGCCCGTACAGAGATTTGACAAGTCGACAAACTTTATTCTTTTTCCCTGGAATCACATACCCCTCGGGTTGTTCCATATAGATTTATTCTTCCAAATCACCATTTAGGAAGGCTGTCTTGACATCCATTTGATGTATCTCAAGGTCACACAAAGCTGCGATCGCAATGAATACTCGTATAAACGTCATCCTAGACATCGGGGAGTACGTGTCAAAATAGTCAAGGCCTTCCTTCTGCCGATAGCCCTTGACTACTAACCTAGCCTTGTACTTATCTATAGACCCATCTACTTTATACTTCCGTTTGAGTATCCATTTACAACCCAACGATTTATTTCTCAAAGGAATATCTACCAACTCCCAAGTATGGTTATGCAGGATGAAGTCTATTTCACTCTCAATAACTTCTTTCTAGAGCGGTGCCTCTAGAGTTGACAATGCTTCAACAATTGTCCTTGGTTCGTTATCAACCATATAAGCTACAAAGTCAGGACCGAAGGATGTATCATTCCTGGCTCTTTTACTTCGCCTCTGTTCCATCTCTAGAGTCTCCAAGTTCAGAGAATCTGGAACACTAGATTCCAGATATTTAGCCACTTCAAAGTCCACTAGATCTGAACCATCTAGATCTGGGCAGTCAACGACTCCTAGTTCCTGAGAGCTCTGTTCATAACTTCGTTTGCGAGAGGTTATGTCTTTTTACTTTCAAGGAAAAGTATCCTCAAAAAATTGAGCATTCCTTGATTCCATGATTGTACCCCCGTGGATATCTAGAATATCTGACTTATGCACTAAGAAACGTTAAGTACTACTGTTATTTGCATATCTAATGAAAATGCAATCTATAGTCTTAGGCCCAATCTTGACCTGCTTTGGCTTGGGCATTTCGACATTTTCCAAACAACCCCACACCTTTAAATATTTATAGGTGGGTTTCGTTCCCTTCCATGATTCATATAGAGTTTTGTCCTTACCCTTATGTGGGACTCTGTTAAGAATCGTATTAGTGGTAAGGACGGCTTCTCCCCACATGTTTTGTGGAAGTGCAGAATTGTTGAGCAAGGCGTTTATCATTTCCTTCAACATGCGGTTCTTGCGTTTAGCAACACCGTTTGACTGAGGTGAGTATGGAGCCGTCGTTTGATGAACAATGCCTAATTCGGCACAATATTCCTCAAATGGAGCTACGTATTCTCCCCCTCTATCGCTACGAATGGATTTAATCTGCATACTTAGTTGGTTTTCAACTTCTGCTTTGTAACATCGGAACGCTTCAAAGGCTTCATCTTTACTTTTCAACAAGTAAAGGTAACAATACCTTGTGCTATCATCAATGAATGTCACAAAGTACTTGTTCCCCCTAGTTTGTGCAAACTTCAAATCACATATATCTGTGTGAATAAGTTCTAGAGGAGCGGTATTCCTTTCGACGGATCGAAAAGGAATCTTTGTGAGTTTTGCCTCTACGCACACCTCACACTTATGTTGAGGGTTTACGTCGATAGAAGGCAACAACTCCAACTTCACCAACCTTTGGATGGACTTGTAGTTAACATGTCCTAATCTATGATGCCATAAATTAGAAGACTCAAGCAAGTAAGAAGAAACTTCATTATTATTGCTTGCAAGCATAACAGACATGGCGTTAACTTTGAAGAGGCCTTCACATACGAAGCCTCTTCCCACAAAAGTTCCATTCTTTGTGATTACAAACTTATTGGACTCAAATACTAGCCTAAAACCAGCATTAACCAATAAATGACCTAAAATTAAATTTCTCCTAATCTCAGGGACATGCATCACCTCCTTCAGAGTGAGCTCCTTCCAGAAGTCATCTTCAGGACTACCTTTCCTACCCCTAGCACGTCAAAGGAAGCATTGTTACCCATGAACAACTTCTTGTCTGTAACTGGTGTATATGTGGAGAAGGTATCTCTATTGGAATAGATGTGTCTGGTATCATCCGTGTCCATCCATCATTGTATGGAATTCTCAACAAGGTTTGCTTCAAGCACCACTGCCGAGAACTCCTCAATCATGTCGTCAAGAAGCGTGTCTTTGACGACGTTAGCTTGTGCCTTGCCTTTGGACTTGGCCTTCTCTTGTTGTCCAGTCTTGGTCTTGCGACAGTCCTTGATCATGTGACCAGGTTTCCCACAGTGGTGACAGTTTCCCTTGAACTTCTCCGTCGCTTGGGTCTTGCCATCTTTCTAGAACTTGCGCTTCTTACTTGGGTTCCCTTTGGCCTCAGCCAGATTTGCCTTTGCCTCAGCGGGTTTTTTTCCCCTAGGAAAGGCCTTCTTATTATCTTCCTGAATCTGGAGTTTGATAATAAGTTCCTCAAAGGTCATTTCATTTGTCTTGAGTTTTAAGTAACTCATAAACCCATTCCACGGAGGAGGTAACTTTTTTTAATTAGTGATGCAACCAAAAAACTGCTCATTTGGTTTCATACCTTCCAAATCCAGGTGATGTAGAATCATTTGGAATTCCTGGACTTAGGACATCATAGTTTTGCCTATCCACCATTTGAAATTTTAGGAATTTCCCAAAGATAAATTTCTTAGTACCAGCATCTTGTGCGTTGTACTTCTTCTGCAGTTTTTCCCATAACTCTTTGGCGGTGCCTATGCCGCAATACACCGTGTAGAGTGGGTCTGATAGACAGTTCAGAATATAGTTCTTACACATGAAGTCACTATGACTCTAAGCATCAAGAACCATCTTCATGCCATTGACGACATGGATACCTTGGCCCCCTCTAGCCATTTCATTAGGCTGAGGGTCCACTTCATCTACAGCTTGTGGAGGATCTTCTGTTAGAAAATGAGTCATTCCCATAACAGTTAGATAAAACAACATCTTCTGCTGCCATCTCTTGAAGTTGGAGCCCATAAACTTCTCTGGGCGTTCATTGTGGAAACCAGAGGGTGGAGGAACAGTAACGTTCCCTTGAGCAACCGGAAAGGCATTAAGTGTGCCTTGAGCAGTGGGGAAGGCAGAGGGGTTGCCTTGAGTAGTAGCAGCAGCAGAATCAGAAGCGATTTTTTCTCTTCCAGTCATTTTTCTAAGCACTTGCAAAACAATTCTTGTCTTAAAATTGTCGGTTACAACAATTGCAGGAAACGGGAAGTAAGTAAATATTACAAATTGCTAGAAAGGATAAACTAAAGATTACAACAAACTGGAAATAGGAACAATTAAAAACTCCTTGTGATTTTCTAGGTCGAGTGATGGCACTCTGTCTTTAAGACAAGATTGCCCCTTATATATCCTTTTACGTTGTCGGGCAATAGTCTCCCAAGATACAACATCAACTTAACAAATGAGCAAAGGAAACTCAAGTGTTACTATTGCAGAACTTTGAATATAGTAAAGTAGCTAGAGAGGAAGAAGATGATTTCAGAAAATTCTGTGAGTGTTTCTAAGTTTTGAACAATTGAGCCAAAAGCCTCAATTTATAGTGTAAGGAGATGACCCCTCAACTAGCCAACTAATGGTCTTCAATAGCTATTTAATGACACTTATTGAGGGGTTACATTCAGCCAAATAATGACTGAATTCATGTGCCAAATAATGGAGATTCAATGCTCCAAAACCAGCCCAAAAGTTAGAACTTTCCATCTTCCCGTCGCATCATTATGCCTCCGAAGCTCCGCGGCTCCAGTGGTTGAACACCTAATTAGCGCCATGGCGCTGCCTGGGAGGCGTCGTGGCGCTCCGGCGCCTCGGCTCTGACGGGGCTGCGCCGCGGCCCTTCGCGGCGATTTCCGACTCGTTTCATCTTACACTTCGTACACTTATTCCTTCATTTAGCAACGTGGAATACTTTTCATTTGACCAATAATCGTCCATCATTCTATGTCTCAAATGTATCACTTATGTACCAATATCTTTTTCACTAATGAAATTTATGATACTTGGCACTACGTGTACACATGTGTGGAAATGACGTTTCCGACGTGCGGGCCCCCAATTGTTCGAGTCATAAATAATGGGATAAACTTAATTCCACATTAGTAAATTTCCAATATCCGAATAATATGAGTTATTTTTCTTGTTCCCGGTAGAGGTTTCCTCTCCCACGTTGGCGTCCAAGTCTTTAATTTTGTATATCAAGCTTTGCCGCAGAAGTCGGATTTATTTCTATCATCGCCAAACCCATATTATGATCATATCTAATGCCATGAACTCCTCCAGAAGAATGTTGATGTCGTATTTCATAATTAGTTGCATTCATAGGCACCGAGTTGTTAGATTCAACATCTTTTGGCAGTACCGTATCATTTTCTCCATCCAACCCCATAATTGTTTTACCTTTTGATCTATTTTTTTCTGTTACATGAGGTTCATTTGTCTCTAAACCCGGTTGCGTATCCGTCGAGTTAGCGCCTTCCTCCAAGATTAGTGCATGTTTCCCGACTCCTTCACTTGTTTGTCCCTCACCAAGTTTAGATTTGTTATTTCTAGCCATAGTGCTCTTGTTATTATAATTGTTCACTCTTTGACGTCTTGAGTTTTCAAACAATAATGTATAGTTTTCCGCCCTTAACCATGCCCCAAACTGATCACTTTTAAGTATGTCCTTCTGTCGTTGTGCACAAGATTTATCATTGTGTCTGACATACCACAATAACAACAAACATATGGTAGGCTTTTGTTAATATTGGATTTGGTGTTGTGACATTTGACCCAACATATCTCCTAAAGTATTGATATGAATGTGTAAGTATGTTGGGACAAATGTTGCACAACATTCAGACCAATATTTTCTGAACAGATTTTGCCTTACTTCACGTGATGTAGTAATATTTGTGTAAATTTACTATGAGGTAAAAATGACTTGGCAAGGTAAAAAGGAGCTGGTTAAAAAATGAGTGAGGACTAAGTCAAAAGCTGTTGCTTGTCGTGAGGATCAAGCCAAAGCTGTTGAGATTATTACTTCCTGATCTTCTCCAACCAATCCCACCAGCAGTCCACATTTCCTCAACTTTCACAACCGATCGATGAGAAATTCAAGGAAGACTTTCTACTATAAATAGAGAGGCTACAACAGAGTATCGATATCCAGAACCAGAAAGTAAAAATACCAAGAGAGCTCTCGGGATTTCATCTCAGAAATATGAATCACCAGTGTTGCCTGAGTGTGTTGACAACATTCTGTCCAACATTACAATTTCTGTTTAGATTCTAGATTAGTTTTGTATGGAGCGATTGTAATGAGAGGTTGTCTATATCTACTTAGTTAGATTTTTCAGGCAGAAGTCATCTGCGACTTCAACTTTTAATTCCTTTCCGTTTTATCTTATAAATCTGTAAAGAAAGGAATTTGTATATAATATATATACAATACATTTGGTCATTGACCATCATAAGTTATATATTTAAAACCTTTGTGTTCTTTAAATTTCCGCTGCATTTTGTTAGACACCACAACATGTGAAAAATGTAATTACTTTATTATTGTGAAAGTAATTACACCAAGACTTGAACACTATAACTTGACCACAATATACACCAAGTTCTTACTCTTTTATTTTTACCAACACTTGACACTCACACTTAAGCTTACTTAAGTATTTACACACTTTTTGGGACACTTTAGCTTACACACACTTTACTTGCTCTCACTTCTTGAGAACTTCTTACTCACTTAATTACAACTCAAATAGATCACCTCTATTTAGAGGTGGTGATGGAAGATCTAGTTAGGATACTTAATTACTACTCTATTCTATAATATTCCTCACTACCTTTTTCTAGAATCACTCTTCTATTTATTTCTAGAGTTATTCTTTCTAGACTCTACTCTAGAACTTTCATCCTAAAGTTCTTCTTTCAACTCTCTAGAACTACTTGAACATTCTAGATTGATTATCCATTATCTTGGATATTAAGTTGATGATGACTTTTAACACTCCCCCTCAGCACCAACTTAATTTGTTTTTGCATCCCTAACTCTTCTTCAGCTACAACAACATTGGCTACTTAGGATTTGGCTTTCGAACTCTTGTCGATCTTTGAGGTTGTGGGCTTACTCGTTCGGGTTGACGGTCTTCTACTCTTTGATGCATGTCTGTTTGCCACAGATTCTGTGTTGCCTCATTCTCGGTATTTTCTTCCTCAGTTTGATCTTCATGTTCCTTTTCTGGACTTGGATGTACTTCAATAATTTGCTCTTCAATCTTCTTTTGCAAATTATCTTCTATTTTCTTGGAATCTGGTAATTCTTCCTTTTGAGGTGACCACCATGATTCTACCTCATTGAATACCACATTTCTTGATGTGTAACACTTTCCAGTTGTTGGGTTGCAGCATTTCCACCCATTCCGTTAGTTGTCGTATCCCACAAAGATACACCGTATCACCTTTTTATCAAATTTCCTACATAGATGACTTGGCACAAACACATAGCACATATAGTCAAATACTCAAAAGTGACTTACTGCAGGTTTACTACCCCACGGTTTTTCAAAGGGCGAAACGAACCCTAACTTCGCTTGAGGAAGTCTATTGATGACATGAGCTGCTGTTTTCATACCTTCTACCCAAAATCTTCTTGGAACATTCTTCGAATGTAGCATGCTTCGACATATCTCTGCAAAGTGTCGATTCTTCCTCTCAGCTACTCCATTCTGTTGTGGCGTATTTGCACATGTGAATTGATGGCGTATACGACATTCTCGTAGGTACTGGGAGAACTCATCTGATGTATATTCACCTCCATTGTCTGTTCGGATGCATTGGATTTTCTTACCGAGTTCTCCTTCCGCTATTTCCTTGAACTCTTTAGATTTTGAAAAAGTTTCAGATTTTTCTTTTAGAAAGAAAACCCATACGTACCATGAGAAGTCGTCAATGAATGTAATAATGTATTGCATGCCATTGATTGATGATTGCTTGACTCGCCCGAATACGTCAGAAAGGACCAGCTCTAATGGTGCTTTGGCTTTGAACTTTGAGTCTTTATACGGTAACTGATGCGCCTTACCGTATTAGCAGCATGCACAAATAGTCTCTATTCTTACCTCGAGTTGAGGAATACCCTTCAACATAGATTTCTTCATCATCACCTCGAGTTTGTGATAGCTTACATGCCACAAATCAATTATTTTGTTTTTTCGAGTCTTGTTTACATAAGCTGACTCTACTGACATTACATAGACATACTCTAAGTGTCGTCCTCTCATCATCGGTGTTCCAGAGATTTCAAGATCTTGACATCTTGAGGTCCGAATATGACATGGTGGCATGATCCGTAAGTTGCGCTACTGATAGTAAGTTTTTCTTCATCTCAGGTACATGGTAGACATCCTGGAGTGAAACCTCTTTCGGACTGAATCTCGGCATGATTGTTATTTTTCTGACCTAAGCGATTGGTAGTCTTGAGTTGTTGGCTGTCACCACCACACGACCACCTTTGTACTTGGTCATGTTTTGTAGCTTCTCTTTATCTCCTGTCATATGATTTGAGCAGCCAGAGTCGACTATCCAATCATTATTGTAGTCGATCATTCCAGGAATGGTAACTGCCAGAGCTAATTTTTCTTCCTCCACGACGAAAGATGCTTCAGCCTTCCACTCTTCATCGCTTGTCTTTCTTGCATTTGACGTGGCTGCATTTCTTTCTGCAGTGTTCTTCTTGAACCAACAACTTTTAGTCATGTGGCCCTTTTTTTTCACAGTTATAACATTTTCCATCAAACTTAGTGTTATTCTTTGACTGGCCAACCCGGTTGTCTTTCTTTTGAGCTCCCCCTGTTTGGGAGTTTCCATGATGATTATCCTTGTCATCACGTTTTCTAGAATTTCTACTTGCATTTGGTCGGGATCGACCTTTCTTATCACTGCTATAGAGTTCTTTTTAGTCACTCTTTAATCAGACTTCAGATATTTGCTTAGCCAACGCTTCTTGGTCAGCTAACAAGTTTTCTAATTCAACAAGAGAAGGTTGGCTGTATTGCAGCAATCAAATTTCTATATTCTGGCCTTAATCCATGAATAATAATTCTTCTAATTCTAGCGTCTAACATGCCAGCAACAGAGTCTAATGCAGAAATTTTGCGACAAAGAGATTTTACCTTGGTAAAGTATTAGTTGATCGTCATGTTGCGTTTTCTGATTGAGAGAAGCTGCAGTCTTGTATCATTCTTCTTGGTGAACAATGATGCGAAAGTATCCCACGCTTCCTTCGGTGTCTTAGCCGGCCTGATGTGCTCCAACACTTCATCTTCAACTGTGGTCCGAATCGCAAACATGACTTTGCCAACTCTAATCTTCCATTTCTTCGGAGCGGCTGCGTCTTCTGGTTGTGTGACCTCATTGCCACCAACGATCTCCCACAAGTCTTGGCCTTGGAGATATGCCTTCATATGCATCAACCACGTGCTGTACTTTTGATTGTTAAGTTTCTTGATTCCACCGACCACTTGAAGGTCACCCATCGTGTCTTGGCTAAAAAATATTTTTTTACCAAGAAAGCTTGATTACGACACCAAGCTCTGTAGTACTAAACCACACACGAACACTCTAAGAAACTCAACAAATGACTCTTTGTTATGAACCGACCTGGCTATGATACCACTTGTTAGACACCACAACACGTGAAAAACGTAATTACTTTATTATTGTGAAAGTAATTATACCAAGACTTGAACACTATAGCTTGACCACAATATACACCAAGTTCTTACTCTTTTATTTTTACCAACACTTGACATTCACACTTAAGCTTACTTAAGTATTTACACACACTTTTTGGGAGACTTTAGCTTACACACACTTTACTTGCTCTCACTTCTTGAGAACTTCTTACTCACTTAATTATAACTCAAATAGACCACCTCTATTTAGAGGTGGTGATTGAAGAATCTAGTTAGGATACTTAATTACTACTCTATTCTAGAATATTCCTCACTATCGTTTTCTAGAATCACTCTTTTATTTATTTATAGAGTTATTCTTTCTAGACTCCACTGTAGAACTTTCATCCTAAATATTCTTCTTTCAACTCTCTAGAACTACTTGAACATTCTAGATTGATTATCCATTGTCTTGGATATTAAGTTGATGATGACTTTTAACACATTTACTCTTCAAAGTTTTCTGTTTTGCTAAAGTGTTGTTACTGGTCGCGGACGACATAACTTTCGACATTCGGAAATAGAATTGGCATTCGAGTTTATTTCATTTTGTTTTTATTGTTCCATAGCACCTTCAATTTTCATATCTTATTTCAACCCATTTTGTTTTAAACCCCAACTTGATACACTTTCCTCTAGGTAATGACTTATTTATATTCAACATAACCTTAAGCCTCATGTGTCGTCCCTCTCTACTTCCATTTTCGGAAATAACAATGTCGACAACACCTTCTAAAGCATATCCTATTTTACGTCCGACATCCCTCGACATCCAGTGTAGAGGAATATTCCAAATTTGAACCCACATATGACATACATTAAATACAGGAGAATCGCTCTCCAAATTTTGTTCCCAATGGGGTATATTAAGAAGGTATCTATCATACAACCATGACGTACCAAAATAAACTTTATCCATGTTTTTCTTGTTCTAAATTGAAAGAAGTTCCATCCAACTTTCTTGATCTGCAATCCTGTCGGGTTTCCCAAACCAGCGGCTTGGTGTTCTTAACTCCTTGAAAACTCACCTTTTTTTTTAATCTAAAATCACCTTCCCGAGCAAGCTTACTCCACAATCTTTCTGAAAGAAATAATCCCCTTACTTATTTTCGTTAATTGAAAGGTATATATACAAGTTACATATTTTCATAATAGGAGAATCCTATTCCTATTCTATTCCTAAAACCTTATTCTACCATAATTCTAACTATACAATTATGGTAAGTGTATAAGACTAATTAAGGTAACCTTTACAGTACAATATATTAACAATATATACCAAATATACATCCCTTCCCGTGATGGGCTTCTGGGCTGCCCACTACCGAGATGGGTGCTTTGGAGATGCCCCTTTGTCGAATCCCTTTGCATTGCTCGTGATATACACTGCTGTATATCAAGTGTTATCACGGGTATAAACCTTGTTTAACACACCCCCGCAGTCATAGCGGACGGTTTTTGAATGCTGAGACTGTTCCTAAAATCTTCAAAAAGGACCGAGGGAAGACCCTTTATAAAGTTGTCTGCAACTTGATATCTTTACGGGACATGACAGATGCGTACTTGACCCCGAGCAACCTTTTCGCGAATAAACTGAATGTCCATCTCGATATGCTTAGTGCGTTGGTGCTTAATCGGATTACCAGAAAGGTAAATGGCACTAATATTATCACAATACACCAAGGTTTCCTTCTGAATAGGACAATAAAGCTCTAAAAGCAAGTTACATAACAAACATGATTCTGAGACCATATTAGCTACCCCTCGATATTCTGCCTCGGCACTTGAGTGGGATAGAGTCGCCTGACGCTTCGCAGACCAGGATACCAAGTTGTTGCCAAGGAACATACAATAGCTAGACGTAGACCGTCTGGTGTCTGGAAAACCACCCCAATCAGCATCTGTGTATGAGACAAGTGTGGATGTCGATGAAGGATACAAATGCAAACCATAGTCCAGTGTACCTTGAATATATCGAATGATGCGTTTGTTTGGATTCATGTGCTCAACTCTGGGATCATGCATGAATAAACATACCTGCTGAATAGCATACGTAATATTCGGTCTGGTAAAGGTAAGATACTGAAGGGCCCCTGCAAGACTGCGATAGCGGGTCAGATCCTCGTAAGGGACGCCGGCCGCGGTACCAAGCTTGGGCTTATCATCAACTAGAGTGGAAGTGGACTTACAGGAGGACATCCTGGCTCTCTCGATGATCTCAGCTGCATACTTTCATTGAGACAAAAACAATCCATCTGAATGACGCTTGATGACAATCCCCAAAAAGTAACTCAAGGGCCCTAAGTCTTTCATAGCAAACTCAGAGCTGAGCATGGTCATGATAGACTGGCATAAGGCATCGGAAGAGGAAGTCAAAATGATATCATCCACATACAACAGAATGTAGGCCAAGGATGAACCACGACGGTAGATGAATAAATAATTATCTGACCGGTTGTGAGTGAACCCAATAGTTGACACATAGTCAGCAAACCTTGTATACCAGGACCGTGGTGACTGCTTAAGCCCATATAAGGACTTTTTCAACAAACATACATGATGAGGATGATTGGGATCCCTGAACCCCAACGACTGATGCATATAGACTGTTTTCTTGAGATCCTCATGTAGGAAAGCGTTCTTGACATCCAACTGATGAATAGGCCATGCCTTTGAATGATCCAAGCTAAGCACAGTGCGAATGGTAGCCGGCTTGACCACCGGACTAAACGTCTCACCACAATATATCCCAACCTGCTGAGTCTTACCATCACCCACAAGCCGTGCCTTATGTCGAGCGAATGAACCATCTGAATTTTTCTTATGAGCAAAAATCAACATAGACCTGATAACATTAATACCAGAGGGATGGGGCACCAACTCCCACGTCTTATTATCAATAAAAGCATTATATTCATCAGTCATAGCAATTTTCCAATTCGGGTCGTTTAAGGCAGACACAAGATTACGGGGCAAGAGGGATTTAGAGACATTCGAATGTAAATTAAAATGTCTTTCTGGTGTAAAAATACCCCGTTAACTACGAGTGACTAGTCTAAGACTCGAGGAAGAGATGGGCGGATTTTGGGAATTTTCTAGGCTCGGGACGCACTGGCCAGAAGGTAGTGGGCCTGCTGGCCCAACTCAGAAACCGAAAGCAGGGACTGGACCAGTTCCAGAATTGGGCTGGATTGGCCCAATCGCTGGAACTGATCCAGTGATGGGAACTGGCAACTGAACAGTGGGGCCAGTGGGCAGTTGGCCCTCTGGAGAATTTTGGGTGCGGGATATGTCCGAAAAATGGTGAGTAATATATGGAGATATACCATCATCCAAAAAATTATACGAACTAGGCTCGGGAGTATGAACTTTAGTAAATGGAAATTGCGTTTCATCAAAAATTATATGGCGATTAAATATGATTTTCTTGGAGGATAAATCAAAGCATTTGTAACCACGATGATTAGACGGATAACCCAAAAACACACATGGAGTAGACCGGGCCTGAAGTTTGTTAATTATGGTGGATGGGAATAACGGATAACATAAGCACCCAAAAACCCGAAGATGAGAATAAGACGAATTTTTATTATATAAAATTTGGAGGGGGGAAGAATATGTCAAACCTTTGGAAGGTATTATGTTAAGGAGATATGTCGTCATTTAAAGAGCATGATGCCAAACATATGGGGGTACGGAAGCATGAATTAAGAGAGTTCGGACAATGTCATTTATGGAATGAATTTTGTGTTCGGCTTTCCCATTTTGTGAAGATGTATGAGGACACGAAAAATGAAAATTGATCCCATTATTGGCACAGAACTCCCGAACTCCCTATTGTCATACTCTTTTCCATTATCACATTGAATATTTTTTATTTCTCTTTAGAATTGTGTTATAATGAATGCTCTAAACTTTATGAAGACGGAAAATACTTGAGATTTATTTGCAATTGGAAACGTCCACAAAAATTTAGAATAATCATCCAAAAAAAGAACATAGTACCGATGACCTAGCGAACTTAGAATAGGAGACGTCCATAGGTCGCTATGAATAATATCAAATGGCATTGAAGTATGAGAATTTGAGTCTACAAATGGCAACTTAACACTTTTTCCTAATGAACAAGATTGACAATTTGAGGTACGACTCGTACCCTTACAAGAAATAAAACTATTTTTATCTAAAACATACAAAATAGAGGATCCCGGATGACCCTGGCGAGCATGCCACAAGGAAGGAGAAATGGCGGCAAAGGCTGATGGCAAGGCTTGACTCGATGGACTAAAATCGGGCGTGATAGGATAAAGATCTCCCCTACTATCACACCTCATGAGAGGACTCCCCGTCTTGAAATCCTTTACAGAGAAATCAAAAGGATCAAATTCAACAGAAACAGAATTGTCAGTGGTGAACTTTCGGACATACACTAAGTTTTTAATCAATTTGGGAGCATGTAAAGTATTTTTCAAGATAAAGGGTGCATTGGAGGAAGACAACGTTTTTTTACCATAGCCCTGAATTGGAATATAGTTACTATTAATGAAAATTATACCGCGAGGGTTGCTCAAATTGGAATAAGATAAGAGAGTACCTGAATCGGATGTTATGTGGGTAGTGGCACCGGTATCCATATACCAATTCGGGTTCGGTTGTGTCAACCTTAGTGTGTGCATCGCGGCCTCGATATCGGTCTGAGTGGGGCCTATTGCGTGGTGAGCTTGCGGAGGTCGGGGCCCAAGTATTCCAGAACTGGGCTGTCGTGGGCTGAAACTGTTGGAACTGCCGTTACTGGGCCAGTGGGTCGTCTGGGCTGCTGGAAAGCACACTGGCCAGTTGTTGGAAACTGTTGTAGAGGTGGGCCGTAGGGCCACTGTCCACTGGTCTAAGCCCACGGCCCAAGGCTGAGACCAGGGGTTCGGTGGCCCATTGTAACCTGGATGGGGCCCACTGCTACTGCTTTGGCCATCGTGACTGCTGCCGGAGCCGCTGCATTTGCCCCCACGATTTTTTCCATTATTTTTCTGGGCATTCTTGTTGCCTCTGTGGGATTGGTTTTGGTTTGAATTGTTGCCAAAATTTTGAGGACTAGGGGAGGAAGTCATCATGACCACGGGACTAGCATTAGTAGCCGCCTTTTTAGCCAAACTGGCTTCTTCCAAGGTAAGAATGGATCGGGCTTGATAGAACCTTGGAAGAGGATTACTTTGACGAAGGAGAGTTCCAACGCCACTATAGGCCTCGGATAGGCCAGCGACCATCTGTAAAATAAGACGATCTTTACTAACTGGCGCACCAACGTTGCGGAGTTGGTTCGCCAATTCCTTCAACCTTTTGCAATATGCTGAAACGTTCGGGAAATTTTCCATGTTGACGTGGGAAAAATCTTGTTCAAGGGTAATAGCTCTGGAATTTTGATTATCCTGGAATATGTCACACAGTCTATCCCATGCGGCCATTGCCGTAGCGTCTGGCTCGATAATCGTCTGCAATAGGTCGGTGGAGATAGTAGAATATATCCACTGAAGGACAGTGGCATCAAGCGTTGTCCATAATTTAGGATCATCCTCGCGTTTAGGCACATTTGTATCATCAAGAGCTGCGGGGATGATGTGATGGATGACTTGATGCGAACGACGGTGAATTTTGAATAACTCGGCCCACGTCGCATATTGGACGTTTTCTATTTCAAGAATTAACGGGTTATGATTCTTGATGTTAGAAACAACAAGGGCAGGGTGAAACGGGTTCTTTGACATAGACATAACGAAAGAACAAGAGGTGAAAGAGGGATTTGTAAGAGATATTTTGAGAGCGGAAGACAAAATTTGGTAAACCCGAGGGGGGGGGGTCTCGGCCGAGAGGGAAGCACAAAACTTTGTGAGAGAAAAATTTGTGTGACCTAGACTTTTGATACCATGAAAGAAATAATCCCCTTGCTTATTTTCATTAATTGAAAGGTATATATACAAGTTACATATTTCCATAATAGGAGAATCCTATTCCTAAAACCTTATTCTACCATAATTCTAACTATACAATTATGGTAGTGTATAAGACTAATTAAGGTAACCTTTACACTACAATATATTAACAATATATAGCAAATATACATCCCGCCCGTGATGGGCTTCTAGGCTGCCCACTGCCGAGATGGGCTACTGGAGATGCCTACTGCCGAATTCACTGCATTGCCCGTGATATACACTGTTGTATATCAAGTGTCTATCACGGGTATAAACCTTGTTTAACACTTTAGGCCCTCAAGTTTTTAGGCCCCATTTTGTAATATCTATAGTAAGATGTTATGAGCCCTTAATTGTTCTTCATAAAATGTTAAATATTTTAAGGTAAGAAAATAAAAGATTCTTATAAATAAATAAAATAAAATACTAATTTCTAGGCGGATCTTTTCATCTTCTATTGACCCTAAAGAGGGTAGGATATAGACGGTATTTTATTCAAGTTATTTTCAAAATTTATCAAATAACAAACATGTAGTATGGAAGCGATTATCATTAGATAAAAATTCATTTTTTAGTTTATGTGTCTATAACCTTCATCCAATATTAACATCATATCTACAAAGACTACACTTATCAATATTATAATTAGAAACACATAGTTCAGAAATCATACCTTTTTACAGAATCTTAGATCACTGGAAATACTCGACCCACCCTGGCACTGATTTCCCTTCTTTCTCCACTGAATTTACGGGATTAATGGCCTAGATGCTTGGGAGTTATTCGACAGACTATTTCTAAAATTCTATTTTAAGATAAGGTTTATGAACTAATATGGTTCTAAAGTATAATTTATTTAAGTGGTTTTCTCTAAGGATATGACATTATTCTTGGTAAAAGATTATAGACTAAGAGTTTATAGCTGGCCATTGAAGTTTATCAAAGAAAGATTTTTATTGAAGATTTTCGAATGCCTTTACAATGTTTACAAGAGGATCCTTATATAGATAACCTCGATATTGTTGCTACAGTTGATTACATTATTAGTACAGTAGTATGGCGGCTATACTATTTCTACAGTATTACATCAAAAAAGTCGTAAAGTACTTTGATATGTTATGTCTGCCATGATTGCACGGAAGTTGTTTGTCTTGTTGCATCTTTGTCAAAAGTTGTTGCAGTTGTCCTTTTATTGTCTGCCATGTATTTTTATTTTTTGTTCAAGCGTCAGTTTACAGAGAAATATTTGTTGATTTTTCTTGGATGCCTTCATTGTATCTGGAAGATTCCTTGGTTTTGTTGCATAGTAATATGATGGTAGTATGATTGGTAATATAGGCCTTTTTCTAGTTGGACTACATTAGGCTTTTTTTAGAGTATCGTAGGCTTGTTGTAGTTAAAACTACATTGGGTCTTATTTCATCATGCAAAAGGATTAGAGGATCCTTCTTTTTTCATAGTATTATTAGTAGTATTGGTGATATGCTTAGTATTAATCATAGGCCTTTTTCTCTGACTTGTCAAAATCTGACATTGATCTAGAGTCTCATTGACATGTTTGTGTTTCATGTTCATAATCCTATCATGCATGTTAGTAATGTCAATAGTATCCTGGGATAATATGTCATTGTTATAGTATAGGGTAATCAGTTCTTCTACGTCTCCACCTTTTGTGGTTCCAATGATGTAGGCTTTTCTTGCTTTTAGCATGTCTTCTATTTTTTATTTCAGGGTTAATAGTCCAATTGCCCTTTTGGCACTTAACCATTCTTAGAATTTGTCCACAGTACAGGGTATTTTCCTTTTTAGATCTTCGTAATCTCCACTAATGTTGATGTTTCTTCCAGTTTTAAATAATTGTCAGATTACAATGGGTTTTCCTGTTAGGTCTGTTGAAGCATCAAATAATTGTATCCCATATATACCTTTTCCATAAGATTTCATCATTGTGTTAGCAGATTCTACTATAATACTAGGTAGTTTAGAAATATTATTAAAAGTTTCATCTACTATTATTTTGTCAATAAAACCATAAGTAATCAGTTTTGACACTATGTCAGGATTAGTATTTTCACTACATAAAAATCTGGGATATTTACTCAATTTAGCACTTCTCAAAATATAGGGGTTAGATTTATAATCAAAAAATTTATTTATTTGTTCGTACGCAGTAATAAATTCGGGTGTATGTTTCATCTTGTCACTCATTGCTACCTGGGAGGATGAGGATGGCATAGAAGATGATATGATTGCAAGTTTGGATGCAAAAGAGGCTGGGATTGTAGTAGGTTTATTTGGTTTTTCAGAAGTAGAAATAGGTGTTTGTGGCTTTTGTAAGGTTTTTAAGGTTTGTCAGTTTTGTATGGCTTCTTTGAGTTGGTTAATAAGATGGGTATTTTCTTGTATTTTGGTTACTATAGTTTCATGGTTCTGGATAATAAATTTCGTAACATTTGTAATATACTCATCAAGGTTGTCACTTTGGACTGACATGGTTGTACCTGCTAAGAAAATCAGCTAAAATATTCTTAGTTCCAGAGATATTTTAACAATAAAATGGTAGCAACAAAAGAATGATTGCCATTTTCTTCTTTTATTTAATTCTGGTAAATGATCTATTTTATTTTCACTACATAAAAATCTGGGATATTTACTCAATTTAGCACTTCTCAAAATATAGGGGTTAGATTTATAATTAAAAAAATTATTTATTTGTTCATACGCAGTTATAAATTCAGGTGTATGTTTCCGCTTGTCACTCATTGCTACCTGGGAGGATGAGGATGTCATAGAAGATGGCATGATTTCAAGTTTTGATGCAAAAGAGGCTGGGATTGTAGTAGGTTTATTTAGGTTTTCAGAAGTAGAAATAGGTGTTTGTTGCTTTTGTAATGTTTGTCGGTCTTTTATGGCTTCTTTGAGCTGGTTAATAAGATGGGTATTTTCTTGTGTTTTGGTTACTATAGTTTCATGGTTCTGGATAATAATTTCCGTAACATTAGTAATATACTCATCAAGGTTGTCACTTTGGACTGACATGGTTGTACCAACTAAGAAAATCAGCTAAAATATTCTTAGTTCCAGAGATATTTTAACAATAAAATCGTAGCAACAAAAGAATGATTGCCATTTTCTTCTTTTATTTAATTCTTGTAAAGGATCTATTTTATTTGTAATGAAAGATCTTACTTGAATATTGTCAGTTCTAACAACAAATTTTACTCATAATAGGTGATAATGAAATATTTTTATTCCAAATTTTACAGCTACTAGTTCTTTTTCATTAATATGATATTTTTTCTCATTCAGTTTTCCATGTTCCACCTCCATATCCACATATCAATGAATTTTCTTTATCTATATCAGCTTTATCATAAGCTACGAGGACTGCTCCCCATCCTATATCACTAGCAACAGTAAAAAGTTCTAATTGATCTTGTTCTGTTGGTATTCTATGTTTTGGTAAGGCTTTTACTTTTTCTTTAATTACATTTATAGCTTTAGTATGTTCTTCTATTCATTCAAATTTTATATTTTTCCTAGTTAATTCTTGCAATGATTTTCTCAAAAGTGGTAAATCTTTCATATGGTCTGAAACATAATTTACTACTCCTAGTAATTGTTGTACTTCTTTTTTATTTTCTAATTTATCTTTAAAATTTTATATTTTTGTTACAAGATGTCTTGCAATTGTAATCTTTCTTTATCTATAATATATCCTAAATATTCGATACAATTTTTGAAAACTTCAAATTTCTTTTCAGATAATAATATTCCATGTTGTCTCACAGTTTTATAAATTCTTCTAGAAGTTTTATATGGTTTTCCAAATTGTCACTATATATTAATATGTCATCAACATATACTATACAAAATTCTGTTAATCTTCTAAACACTTGGTCCATTCTTCTTTATAATATTTATGGTGCATTTTTTTAATCCAAATGGTAGTACATTCCATTCATAGTGTTTTTGACGGGCACTAAAGACTGTTAAAGGTTTTGATTCATTCGTTAATCTAATTTGCCAAAATCCACTTTTACAATCAAATTTATTAAACCATTTCTTTCCTCCTAATCTGTTAGTAAGGTTTCTTTTGTATGGTAAAAAATATCCATCAAATATTGTCTTTTTATTTAATTCTCTATAATCAATTACTTTTCTATATTTCCTATCTTTTGTTCACTATGTTTTCTTACCAAAAAGGTTGGGCTACTATGTGGGCTTTTACTTTCTTGTATTATTTTTAACTCTAATAATTTTTTTATCTGGTTTCAAATTCTTTCTGATCTGTTGGACTGTGTCCAATAGGTTTAGATCTAATTGTATCATTGAGATTTATTAACTTGATTTCAGCATATACTTTTTCTTTTTCCCATAGTTGTACTGGATTTTCTCCAAAATTCATTTTTAATATATTAAGATATATTTCTTTTAATAGTTGTAGGTTATTATTCCTATCTGATCTTATATTACACATTCATAATGTCTGTATTGGTAATATTATTTTTAGTATTATCCATTTATTACAAGGCGTTTGTAGACTTAGGGTATTATTATTTATGACTTGTGTTTTAAAGAAATCTAAGAAATTATTTCCTAGTAATACTTTTTATCTCATGTTATCGTCTTGATAAATTATTGGTAATTTAAATATTGTTTTATCTAATATTATTCTCATATTTTCCGCTATTATATCTAACTCTTTCATTTGTTCATTGAATCATGTTACTCTTATTCTATGTGTTTTAGATTTTTTCCATCTATGTGATTCTAATACTTCTTTCTTTGCTAGGCATATATCTGCTCCGTTGTCTATACATATTTTTTATGTTATTATTTTATTAGGCTTGTATTCTACGTTTCTATATAAATTGTTACCATTTAATCAGGTTCTTGAATATTAGTATCTTGTTTTTCTATTTCTTTTATTATACTACCTATTTCTCTTAACTCTTGCCATCTTATTTCATTCATTTTTATTTTATTTTATTAAGGTTCTTAGCAACCTTTTTATACCTATCATAACAATATTTATAACCTGTTTCACTAGTAATTGTATTAAGTTTATAGGCATATTTTCTTTCACATTGCATCCAGTAATCTCTTTCTTTTTCTATTTTTATTTTTTCTTCTTCTAATTCCATATTATTCTGAACTACTTTCGCTATCTGAGGTTTAGTTAATAAGGTTAATATTTCTTAGCACTGTTTCACTTTCTTCTTCAATTTGGCTAATATAAAAGTCTTCATATTCATACCATTCATTATTATTTTCTTTTATTCATTATAGATTCATAATAAATTGTGTTGTGTTTATATATTTTACATATTTTTTCTTTAATTTTGGGTATTTATTAGCATAGTGTCATTTTTCATTACAATTCCAACATTTACATTCTTTGGATTTTTCTTCTAAAGGTTTTATATACTTTCTATCTCTAAATTTTCTTTTATGTTTAAATCTTTTTCTAGTTTCAGGAGTATTTCTATATTTTTAAACCTCTTTTTCCTTTACGGTTTGTTATACTGTTTATTATTTCTATTGTATCTTTGATATCTTTTCTTTTTATGTCTATATTTTCTATATTTCCTTTCTTTTATTCTATCATCACATCCAAATACTAATCTACGTTCTGTGAATCCACATATTTCTCTTAATCCTTGTTTCTTATCTTTTTTAACTTTTTGTTGTATTCTATATTCTTCACATTTTCGCATTAAGTATGCTCTTACTACTCTTATCCTTTCTCCTAACGTATTTTCTCTTGGTTCTATTTGGTTATATTCCTTAGATACTTCACTATTATATGGTGTTGGTAAATGATCATAATATAATTGTTGGTATATTAAACCTTCTTGTGGTAAAAATCTTGATTCATAAAAGAATTTACTAAAACTTATTGTATATTCTGGTAATTTATTAATTTTACAACATTTCATGTTATTTAGATTCATTATTATTTCAGTTTTTCATTCAGCAAACACGTTTTTGTTGCGGTATTTCTAGATGCTACGGAAGTGTACGTATCGCAATTTGTAAAAATTTTGGTAAGATCGAGTATCGTCCACATAGACTGATTTATCAAGTACCAACTAATCTTTGGTTTCTATTTGGCTAACGAATATAGGTGATGATTTCTAAACTACAGAATTAACAAACTAAAGTAAATTGCAGAAATAAGGTAGTAATGAAAGCACACGAAGTTTAATTCAGTGATGAAGGCAATTAGGGTTTCCAATCTCCTCAACTTTCCACTCTATCATTCATTAATGCAAGACTAGCGATTCTTCTTCTTATTAAGATAGCAGGTTAACTGAGGTGTTCTATATTCCGGTTAGGACATATAAAATCTCAACCTAAGTGAGAACTTTCTATATTTCTATGATAAGTACAATCACACATGAGGGTTAAGATCAATAACCTAAAATGCTACACAGGCAATCATGATATTCTCGTTCAAGATTAAACTTACGTCTAATCTACTATAGCATATTCAAATCTCCCTTCTCAGATCTTGATTCGAAATCATATAGGTAATGAAGACTAATGGCCAATTAATTCTCATTCAATAAACATAAATTGAAGAGATCTTAATAGATGAAGAAGAACATTAGCAATGCATTAACTCATAATAGAGTTTCAAGTTATTCGACGGAAAACCCTAATAAAAGTAATTAGCTACTAGACATGCTAAGAAAACTAATTAACTAATATCCAACATGAACTGAATTAAAATAAAGAAAAGAAAAAGAACTTGAACAATAGATGTCTCTAATGGCTTCTTGTTATCTTGTTTCTTGCCTCCAAACTGTTATATCCTTCTCAAATTCGCCTCCCCCAGCTTATATCATGAAAACCCCCAGAATAGACCTTTTTACCCTTGTTAAATTTAGGTTTTTCGCTACCCAGACGTCGTCGGCGCCGCACCACGGTTCTTCAGCGTTCTTTGTCCGGAATTTGTTTAGACTGCTTTCCAAGCTTCCCAGGGCTTCTTTGACTCATTTTTTGTGATCAGCTATGCATTTTTGTCCTTAATAACTGCCTATTTCCTTTGGATTCGCCTTATTCCTTTCTGAATCGCTTAAAGCCTGAAAACACAAAATAACACGCATAATACTGCACAAGACAAATAAAAGACAAACAAAAGACTTCCTAAAACACACTCTAAAATAGTACTAAAATCTACCTAACAAACACCCCAAACTTAAACTTTACTCGTCCTCGAGTAAAGAACTCTAGACACCCTAAAAAGAAAAACACAATGACGAAAAAAAAATCAAGTCAACAACAATATATCATGCCTCGAAAATCAGGAACAACATGCAATAAAATCCTCCGGAACATTCTAGCTACTAATTTTCTCTCTAGAATTTCAAGTCGGATAATCCTCAAATTTGCTTAAAGTTATTAATGCATATGACTACTCAACCATGATTATTAACTTAAACAAGTATTCAATATTAGTTCATGCACAACTGATTCTCACCAACAGTCCATCAGGTCCAAGTTCTATAGGCTTGCTAACTTACAACTCTCCACTAATTTAGACAACATATGTTCAAGAATCAATAGGACTTTTTATAGGTTATAACGATAGCTTAGGCTCGGGGCAGATAAAATGTCTTTTAGGCTCAATGTTACCATAAGCATATAAACCAATCAACCCAACTCGATATCACGTTACAAACCAACAACAATCCCAAAAAGATATTCTTTTCTTTTCAAACTACATCCCCAAACTCATTTTTCAATGTATGTACAAGGAGAGTGTAGTTTATTTCCCTTTTTCTTTTTCATATATATATATATATATTCTACTTTTTCTTAATCCTTTACTCTTCTATTGATAGCACCCAATTTAAAATATCAATTACAAAGTGCCAATCCCCCAATCATATACTTATATGCTCATGGAATTCAAGGGAAGGAAAATATTTGTAAAGGGTTTCAAGTAGGATCATAATAGGTGTCAATCAAAGAAGGGTTACTTAAGGCTCAAAAAGGGTAACTAAGGATTACATTAGTCAAGGTTGGCTTGAAAGGCTCAATCATTCCAAAGATGGCCTAAATCATCTTCAATTGCTCAAAGAAGCAAAGCGATTAACGGTTGTTTGTGGCCATATCTCCTAAATCATCTTCTAAGCATGCATCATCTATGATTTCATCTCAAATAGGAAGCAAGCAAGTTCTAGGACTTTCCACCATCTTTCCTCAAACCGAAATTCAATCATGCATAAACCAATATTCAAGTACAAGAAATTCACTAATCATGATCAAGTTTTCATACTTATTAATAATTGAAAACAACTCAGGACCTATCCAACTTAAGCACATAGATTTATGCATTTCATGGCTATCAGTTTCATCCAACTCTATCACATGTGTTCACTCAATCTCATGGGATATTATTATTAACTTGATTCATTGACACAAGACACTCAAACACTGACACTAAACAAAGACACTAACAACATACAAATAACTTAACACAAACAATTAACATTATTAACACAAAACAGTAAGACTCCCGCCAAACCTATTCAACACATTATCCCCAATGTGATAAGTAAAGCAAGAGTAAGAAGACTTATCAAAACTGCAACTAAGTGATTCAGAATGCTGGTGGCGGTTGTGGTGGATGATAATCAAAGTAGGGCTCATTCGCGGCGCTTTTTCACCCCAGAGTTGGCTCACAATTCACCTAACATAAGAAAAAAAACACATACCAAGAAACAACAAGACACTAAAATTGTTCGAAAATAACACAAAATAAAAATAAACTATTAAAATGTTGGGTTGCCTCCCAATAGCACTGTCGTTTAACATCATTTAGCCGGACGCATATTTCCTCTTCATTTCAAGATCTATTTTCTCATCACCTCTTTCATAGTTGGGTTCAACCTCCTTTGTGCCTCAATTGAAGGCCTGCTCTCATCATCCTCGCATTGTGTTAATGATACTTCAAGAGCATCAGTACTCTTGAAGCTTTCCTCAGCAACTGCTTTGTCAATTACATCAATGGAAAAATAGTCGTCACTTGCTCTTGGATAAGTTGTTATCCTTAATACATTGAAAGTCACTTCTTCTCCGTGGACTCGGAGTTTTAGTTCGCCCTTCTGAACATCTATAGGTGCTTGCCCTGTAGCTAAGAATGGTCTCCCCAGGATGATGGACACATTTTCATCTTCTTCCATATCCAGAATAATGAAGTCAGCAGGAAAGATGAACTTATCCACTTTTACTAGCACATCTTCAATGATACCTCGTGGATGTTTGATTGAACGATCTGCTAACTGCAAGGTAACTGTTGTAGGCCTAGCTTCACCCAAACCAAGTCTATGAAACACAGATAAGGGCATCAAGTTGATACTTGACCCCAAATCACATAGAGTACGCTGGCACTCAAATTCCCGATAGTGCAGGGAATAGTGAAGCTCCCTGGATCTCTCAACTTCTGTGGAAGCTTATTTTGCAAAATGGCGCTGCATTCTTCAGTTATAGCCACTGTCTCATAATCTTCAATCTTTTTCTTTTTAGAGAGAATTTCCTTCATGAATTTCACATAACTGGTCATTTGTTCTAGGGCCTCAACAAAGGGAATATTGATGTGCAATTTCTTCAACACCTCTAAAAACTAGGAAATTTTTTTATCAAGAGAATTTTTCTGACGTCTTTGGGGGATGGAATTCTGATTTGAGGGTGAACCATACCCGCAGGTGGTGCCTTCTCTGTACTAGGGTGATCTTCAATAATCACCTCTTCTCTAAACCTGATATCTCTCCTAAGTCATCATTCTTTTCAATAGGTGGTTGGGTTACAAACTACTCCACTTGCTTACCACTTCTCAACCAGATGGCCTGACACTATTCCTTCGGGTTTACAATGGTATTGCTAGGCAGATTCCCTTGAGGTTTGTTATTCAACATGTTTGCTAACTGCCCCACTTGCGTCTCCAAATTCTGAATAGAGGATCTTGTCTCTGTCATGAACTGTGTTTGGGAATTCGTGAGAGTCAATAAGGCTGCTTGCAATTCATTGGGGTTAGCTTGTTGTACTTGTGGCCTAGGCTACTGAGAAAATGAAGCTTAATTCATTGGCTGTTGTGGATTGTTCTGCTGATATTGCCCTTAGAACCATGGCTGCTAGTTCTGATATTGCCCTTGAAACTGTGACTGTTGGCCTTGGTCGTTTCTTCATGAAAAGTTAGGGTGATTCCTCCACTCAGGATTATAAGTGTTGGAGAATGGATTGTTGTAGGGCCTCTAAAAATTCAAAACTGCTTGAACCTGAGCTTGGTCCATAGGTACATTGTTCGGATCCACTGTTGTGCAATGATCAAAAGTATGTGGTCCTCCATAAATTTCACAAACCACTTGCATCTGAACAACATTTGCGGACACAATATTTTGTTGCAATTGCTTTGTCAAAGAAGCAACTTGAGCAGTTAACGGTTGTTTGTGGCCATATCTTCTAATAATTGATACGCTTCATTAGCACTTTTACTCATAAATGCTTCTCTAGTCGCAACATCAATTATGGTACGAGTAGTATCACACAACCCATTGTAGAAATTGTGGACCAACATCCACTGTTCAATTCCATGATGAGGACATCTCCTTTGCAACTCTTTGAATCTTTCCCAAACATCATATAGAGATTCTCCTTCCAGCTAATAGAAGTTGTTTAGTTCTCCCCTTACCTTAGCAGCCTTTGATGGAGGAAAGAATTTTGCAAGAAACTTCTGAGTCAGGTCTTGCCATATAGTGATGGAGTTATCTTGCAGAGAGTTCAACCAACTTTTGGCTCGGTCCCTTAGTGAGAATGGGAAGAGCCTAAATCTAATGGCGTTATCAGTCACACCATTGTATTTGAATGTTGCACATAACTCCAAGAAATTGGCCAAATACATATGTGGATCTTCAGAGGGCAAACCCCCAAACTGATCTGTGTTTTGGACCATCTGCAGGATTGCTGGCTTAATCTCGAAATTATTTGCCTCCACAGCTGGTGGTCTTATACAAGTTTGCACTCTTGTTACGGTTGGAAGTACATAATCCCGTAAGCTTCTCACAGCGGGATTCTGAGCTTGCTCCTACACCATTTCTAGCACCTCTCTATTCAACCCATCATTATTTTGAAAGTTTGCCATATCCTCGGTTGAAATACCAGCTCTCTTGTTTCTTCGATTCTGCTTGCACGTTTTCTCAATCTCAGGATTCAGAGGAACAAGCCTGTCTGCTTCGCTTCTGCTTCGCATATACCAAAGCTACCTGAAAATGATCACAAACACTGCACGCAGATTAAAAAAAAGAAATAATAATAATAAAATGTGTTCTAGGAAAAACCAAATTAGAAATAAGATTAATTATTTTGATATTGATAATACTTCAATCCCGACAATGGCGCCAAAAACTTGTTGCGGTATTTCTAGATGCTACGCAAGTGTATGTATCGCAATTTGTAATAATTTCGGTAAGACATAGTATCGTCCACATAAACTGATTTATCAAGTACCAATTAACTAATCTTTGGTTTCTATTTGGCTAACGAATATAGGTGATGATTTCTAAACTACAGAATTAACAAACTAAAGTAAATTGCAGAAATAAGGTAGTAATGAAAGCACACGAAATTTAATTCAGTGATGAAGGCAATTAGGGTTTCCAATCTCCTCAACTTTCCGCTCTATCATTCATTAATGCAAGACTAGTGATTCTTCTTCTTATTAAGATAGTAGGTTAACTGAGGTATTCTATATTCCGGTTAGGACATATAAAAACTCAACCTAAGTGAAAACTTTCTATATTTCTATGATAAGTTCAATCACACAGGAGGATTAAGATCAATAATCTAAAATGCTACACAGACAATCGTGATACTGTCGTTCAAGATTAAACTTACGTCTAATCAACTATAGCATATTCAAATCTCCCTTCTCAGATCTTGATTCGAAATCATATAGGTAATGAAGACTAATGGCCAATTTATTCTCATTCAATAAACACAAATTGAAGAGATCTTAATAGATGAAGAAGAACATTAGCAATGCATTAACTCATAATAGAGTTTCAAGTGATTCGACGGAAAACCCTAATAAAATTAATTAGCTACTAGACATGCTAAGAAAACTAATTAACTAATATCCAACATGAACTGAATTAAAGTAAAGAAAAGGAAAAGAACTTGAACAATAGATGTCTCTAATGGCTTCTTGTTCTCTTGTTTCTTGCCTCCAAACTGTTATATCCTTCTCAAATTCGCCTCCCCCAGCTTATATCACGAAAACCCCCCATAATAGACCTTTTTACCCTTGTTAAATTTAGGTTTTTCGCTACCCTGGCGTCGTCGGCGCCGCGACTCAACTATTAGAGCACTGCAGGTTTAATTCGCTTCTGCAAGTCACTCACTTTCTACCAGTGGGGCGCCGCGACGCTAATGTTGGGTGCCGCAGCCCTTCAGCGCCGAGGCTCCATGTTGTGTTGCACCGCGGATCTTCAGTGTTCTTTGTCCGAAATTTGTTTAGATTGCTTTCCAAGCTTCCCAGGGCTTCTTTGACTCATTTCTTGTGACCAGTTATGCATTTTTGTCCTTAATAACTGTCTATTTCCTTTGGATTCGCCTTACTCCTTTATGAATCGCTTAAAGCCTGAAAACACTAATCAACACGCATAATACTGCACAAGACAAATAAAAGACAAACAAAAGACTCCCTAAAACACACTCTAAAATAGTACTAAAATATACCTAACAATTTTCTCGTGCTACTAACCATTTTTCTCCTAAAAATTCTCTTTTTAGTACAATATCAAATATCATTAGCATATATTTTCAGTCTCTTGCATGACTAATCACTTCTGATCTTAATTGATATGCAATAGATTCTATCCAAAATGCTACTTTTCCAATTAACATTTTAGATATTAAATCATAAATATAATATAAGTTATCAGTATGTGCAGAATTCATTAATGCTATGTACATTTCGAGATTCCAATCATTTATTCTTCATAAAAATTATCTAAATCTAGGAAGTAACAATTAAGGTTTACACCTTGTGACATTGATCCTACAAATTCTTAAAATTCAGTTTGTTGTCATACTAGTATATGTTCTGTTATTTTAGGATGTCATCTTGTTATTATTTCTAAATTAGGGTCTATTAATTCTTCTTCAGGATAATCATTAGTATCTTCATTTACTATATCATCTGTTTCTATTTTTATTTCTATTTCTGTTTCTATAGGTCTGTTAAATTCATCTTCTACGCCGCTTTCAGGTTCTTCTTCTATAATTGCATTTACACTTTTCAATTTTTTAAAGCTTCTATTATTTGATTATTTTCTTTTGCTATTTCTGAGTTTTCTTCATCATCTATTTCTTCTATAAATTTTGTTACTTGTATTTCTTGGTTAGCTAATTAATTTTTTCTTATAAGATTAGTAATTTCTTTATCAATATTACTATCTTTATCTGTATCACTATCAGTTTTTCATTACTAGTAGTACTTTCATCACTTGTTTTATATATTTTCTTCACATTCTTTTTCCCTTTCAACCTTGTCATTTGTGTTTTTAGAACATGTAATTCTTCTTTTAATTATTCTATTTCTTGTTTGACTTGATTGAATTAATCTTTCGTTTTTTTTTAATTCTATCTTAGTTTCTTTTAGTATTTTCTTTGATCCTTAAGCTTATGTTTGTATATTTTATATTTACTCAGCCATTCTTCATTATTATGTGATTTTAATTTTATATTTTCTTTCTGTAATTCTAATATTTGTTGTTCTTATTTTTCTAACTTTAGGTATAAGTATTCAATATTTTTCGTGTCAGTTAAATATATATTTTCACATTTTGGATTATTATTGTTACTTGGTGTATTCTTAAAGTTTTTCTTTCTTATTGGTTCATATTTGTGCCTTTCTTTTTCTATTATATCTTTTGCATGATTTTTAAGAAATGTAATTACACTATGTTCTTGATTTTCCATTAAAATTATCCTTTTTATGTAATATTGCTAGGTTATCTAATGTTTTTCCTACTGATTCTGATAAGTCGGATTTTATTTGACTAATATCTACCATTATGAGTTATTTACTTCTTCTCTATGCATCGGTAGTAATTCTGGTTGTTTAGTTGTAGTATCGACCAATTTTCAACTATTCTTTCTTGACTTGTACTAGGTTCGTCTTCTTCTATTACTTGTTTTTCTTTATTTATATGTGCTACTAATATGTTAAGTCGTTCTAATATTATTTTAAACGTTGGCACTTCAGATACATTCCATAATTTTGTCAATTCTTCTCTTATTAATTGTTGCATTTGTGTTTGATTTTCTCTTATTTCATCCATTATTATTAGGGTATTTTTTGTCTGTTCTTTTACTATTATTTCATTCCATATTGCATCAATTTTCTCATTAAAGTTACTCAGGGTTATTTGTTCTTTTCTTTCATCCATTTTCCATCTTTATCCATATTTTATCAATTTATTGTATTGTTGCTCTAATTGTTTTATATCATTTTCTAATTGTGCACTATATTCTAGATATTTAAGTTGAGATATTATTTCTTCTAACAAAACTGTCTTTATTATTCTCAATTTTTGTTTTTACTTTCTTATTTTTTCTTGGATATTCATATTTTATTAACGAATCTTGCTTTTTCTTGATCATTTATTTCAATTCCTTCATTATTAATTCTGTAATTTATCATAGTTAAGAAGTCAATTCCTAGTAATAGTTCATTGAAACTATCATATTCAATTACTCCTATATTTATTTTATATTCTAAATCTTGGATTTTGAATTTTAGGTTAATACTTTTGGTTATTATTATTTCTCTTTCATTTTCAGGATAGCTACAAGTTTGTGGTTCTATTAAGTTATATTTTTTTTCGTTAATCTTACTTATATGTATAAAACTCTTAATAGCTCCCGTATTTATTTCATCTATGCAATCAATTGTTATTACTCCATTGAATATTATTACTTTGATTCTCAATCTATTACTGAGTATGTTTATCAGATCTAATGTTCTTGGTTGTCTAAATATTAAACTATATGTCTTGATATTATTGGTTCTTATTTAACTATTAGTTTAGATCCCTCTATTTGTGGTCTTATCCTTTGTGATGGTGTTATTGTTCTAGTACTAAAATCCATATGTATTTCTTCTGGTATGATTATCTTAGAATTTTCTTTGTGTTCTATTGTTCTAATATGTCTTGATACATTTTTGGTACTAAAATATTCATTTCATGTTGTTTCTTTACATGATGATTTTCTGTTAAGGCATATATCATTTTTTTTCTATGCTTATTACTTTACTACCTGGTGACATCTTTATTTCATCTAGTTTATAATATAATGTTAAAGCTAAGTTTTTATATTCATCTTTTAGTAAAATACTAAAATCTAGTTGTACTGTAAATTTCAGTTTTTGATATATTAAATTTTCTTTTATTACTGATATCAAAGCGTCTTGTAAATTTCCTAATATTCTATCATCTAATATGTATATTTATATAGGTGTATCTATATTTTTCTGAAAATATGCTTTTTATAGTAAATTCTACTCCTCCAAAGTATATATTTCTGTACTTTTTAGCTTCTTTAGTAGATAATTTTGCTAATTCTCTTTTTATTATTTCATCATTTAGTAAACTTATTTTTGCTCTTCCATTAATACTAGTTGCGTCTATTATATTTTCATGTTTCTGTGCTATATATCTTACTTTTTTGTTTCTTTCAAACCATTTAGTTTTAAATATTTTCTTAATTGATAATTCTTCCTTTTCATCTTTTATTTTTTGATATATTTCTAGTTTAAAACTTAGAGTTTATGTTATTGCTCCTTCATTTGCATTCATCTGGTAATATGTTTCATTTGAGTTATCTACTATTTCTTTTGCTTTATCCATTAATTAACCTGGCAATATACTTGTATTGTTCTACTATAACATCTTTTTGGTCTTTTATTTCATTATCTCTTCTGATTATTTCTCTCAATTTTTCTTCTCTCAGTTTCATAGTTTCTTCCTCTTTTTGCCTTAATCTTTCATCTTTTAATGCTAACATATTTCTTAGGGTTGTCATAGAATTTTCTTGTTCACATATTTGTTGGGAATATTCTTGTAAACGTTGATCTCTTATTTTATAAGGTCTATACTCATTCTGCAGCTTACTATATGTTGGTTTATATCTCTATTATATGTAAACGGTTTTCAGCTATCTTTTGAAGTTCTCTTAATTGGTTTTCATCCATAGTGACTTGTAGTCATCCATAAGTCTGTGTTTATATCTGCTATAAAATGATCGTGTATATTTATTTTCTGTGTAAATTTATTTCTCTGTGTAAATTTATTAGTTCTCTATATGTTCTTGTAACATTATTCATCATGTCTTCTAATCTTTTTAATAATAATAATTCATTTTGATATTTTATCGTTTCATTTTGATTTCTCCTTTCTATTAAGAGGTGTCTTAATTCTTTACATAACCATTTTGTTATATTTAATCTATTAACTTATTCAAATGACGAATGTCTCTTCATCTTAATTTTATCCTAATTCTTGGTTCTGATACCAATTTCTGGGCGGATCTTTTCATCGTTTATTGACCCTAAAGAGGGGAGGAAAAATGATTTTTTCCTCTTTTTGCCTTAATATTTCATCTTTTAATGCTAACATACCAATTTCTGGGAGGATCTTTTCATCTTCATTGACCTAAAGAGGGTAGGATATAGACGGTATTTTATTCAAGTTATTTTCAAAATTCATCAAATAACAAACATGTAGTATGTAAGCGATTATCATTAGATAAAAAATCATTTTTTAGTTTATGTGTCTATAACCTTCATCCAATATTAACATCATATTTATAGAGACTACACTTATCGAGATTATAATTAGAAACACATAGTTCAGAAATCATACATTTTTGAAGAATCTTAGATCACTGAAAATACTCGACCCACCTTGGCACTGATTTTCCTTCTTTCTCCACTGAATTTGCGGGATTAATGGCCTAGATGCTTGGGAGTTATTCGACAGACTCTTTCTAAAATTATGTTTTAAGAAAAGGTTTATAAACCAATATGGTTCTAAGTATAATTTATTTAAGTGGTTTTCTGTAAGGATGTGATATTATTCTTTGTAAAAGATTATAGACTAAGAGACCTTTTTAGCTGGCCATTGAAGTTTATCAAAGAAAGATTTTTATTGAATATTTTCGAATGCCTTTACAATGTTTACAAGAGGATCCTTATCTAGATGACCTCAATAATGTTGCTACAGTTGATTACATTATTGCTACAGTAGTATGGCAACTATACTATTTCTACAGTATTACACCAAAAAAGTCGCAAAGTACTTTGATATGTTCTGTCTTCCATGATTGCACGAAAGTTGTTTGTCCTATTGCATCTTTATCAAAAGTTGTTGCAGCTGTCCTTTTCTTGTCTGCCATGTATTTTGATTTTTTGTTGAAGCGTCAGTTTGCAGAGACATCTTTGTTGATTTTTCTTAGATGCCTTCATTGTATCCGGAAGATTGCTTGGTTTTGTTGCATAGTAATATGATGGTAGTATGATTGATAATATAGGTCTTTTTGTAGTTGGACTACATTGGGCTATTTTTTAGAGTATCATAGGCCTGTTGTAGTAAAACTACATTGGGCCTTATTTCATCATGCAAAAGGATTAGAGCATCCTTCTTTTTTCATAGTATTATTAGTAGTATTGGTGATATGTTTATTATTAATCACAGGCCTTTTTTTCTGACCTGTCAAAATCTAACATTGATCTAGAGTCTCATTGTCATGTTTGTGTTTCATGTTCATAATCCTTTCATCCATGTTAGTAAGGTCAATAGTATCCTGGGATAATATGTCATTGCTATAGTATAGGGTAATCAGTTCTTCTACGTCTCCACCTTTTGTGGTTCTAATGATGCATGCTTTTCTTGCTTTTAGCATGTCTTCTATTTTTTATTTCAGGGTTAATAGTCCAATTGCCCTTTTGGAACTTAATCATTCTTGGAATTTATCTACAGTACATGGAATTTTTATTTTTAGATCTTCATCATCTCTACTAATGTTGTTGTTTCTTCCAGTTTTAAACAATTGTCAAATTACAATGGGTTTTCCTGTTAAGTCTGTTGAAGAATCAAATAATTGTATCCTGTATATACCTTTTCCAAAAGATTCCATCATTGCCTTAGCAGATTCTACTATAATACTAGGTAGTTTAGAAATATTAAAAAAAGTTTCATCTACCGTTATTTTGTCAATAAAATCATAAGTAAATAGTTTTGTCACTATATCAGGATTAACATTTTCACTACATAAAAAACTGAGATATTTACTCAATTTAGCACTTCTCAAAATATAGGGGTTAGATTTATAATCATAAAATTTATTTATTTGTTCATACGCAGTAATAAATTCGGGTGTATGTTTCAGCTTGTCACTCATTGCTACCTGGGAGGATGAGGATGACATAGAAGATGACATGGTTGCAAGTTTGGATGCAAAGGAGGCTGGGATTGTAGTAGGTTTATTTGGTTTTTCAGAAGTAGAAATAGATGCTTATGGATTTTGTAAGGTTTTTAAGGTTTGTCAGTCTTGTATGACTTGTTTGAGCTGGTTAATAAGATGAGTATTTTCTTGTATTTTGGTTACTATAGTTTCATGGTTCTGGATAATAATTTACGTAACATTAGTAATATACTCATCAAGGTTGTCACTTTGGAGTGACATGGTTGTACCTGCTAAGAAAATCAGCTATAATATTCTTAGTTCTAGAGATATTTTTAACAATAAAATCGTAGCAACAAAAGAATGATTGTCATTTCCTTCTTTTATTTAATTTTGGTAAATGATCTATTTTATTTGTAATGAAAGATCTTACTTGAGTATTATCAGTTCTAACAACAAATTTTACTGGTAACAGATGATAATGAATTTTTTTTATTCCAAATTTTACAACTAATAGTTCTTTTTCATTAATATGATAATTTTTCTCATTCGATTTTCCATGTTCCACCTCCATATCCACATATCAATAGTTTTTCTTTATCTATATCACATTTATCATAAGCTATGAGGACTGCTCCCCATCCTATATCACTAGCATCAGTAAAAAGTTCTAATTGATCTTATTCCGTTGGTATTCTATGTTTTGGTAAGGCTATTACTTTTTCTTTGATTACATTTATAGCTTTAGTACGTTTTCCTGTCCATTCAAATTTTATATTTTTCCTAGTTAATTCTTGCAATGGTTTTCTCAAAATTGGTAAATCTTTCATATGGCCTGAAGAATAATTTACTACTCCTAGAAATTGTTGTACTTCTTCTTTATTTTCTAATTTATCTTTAAAAATCTTTATTTTTGATACAACATGTTCTTGCAATTGTAATCCTTCTTTATCTATAATCTATCCTAAGTATTCGATACAATTTTTAAAAACTTCAGATTTCTTTTCAGATAATAATATTTCATGTTGTCTCACAGTTTTTATAAATTATTCTAGATGTTTTATATGAATTTTCAAATTGTCACTATATATTAATATACCATCAACATATACCATACAAAATTCTATTAATCTTCTAGATGTGATGCATTTTTTTAATCCAAATGGTAGTACATCCATTCATAGTGTCCTTGAGGGGCACTAAAGGCTGTTAAAAGTTTTGATTCATTCGTTAATCTAATTTGCCAAAATTCACTTTTACAATCAAATTTACTAAACTATTTCTTTCCTCCTAATCTGTTAATAAGGTTTCTTTTGTATGGTAAAAAATATCCATCAAATATTATCTTTTTATTTAATTCTCTATAATCAATTACTTTTCTATATTTCCTCTCTTTTGTTACTATGTTTCCTAGTAATACTTTTTATCTCATGTTATCGTCTTGATATATTATTGGTAATGTAAAATATTATTTTATATAATATTATTCTCATATTTTCCGCTATTATATCTAACTCTTTCATTTGTTCATTGAATCCCGTTACTCTTATTCTATGTGTTTTAGATTTTTTCCATCTATGTGATTCTAATACTTCTTTCTTTGCTAGACATATATCTGCTCCGCTGTCTACAAATATTTTATTTTATTATTTTATTAGGCTTGTATTCTATGTGAGCTTCTATATAAATTGCTACAATTTAATCAAGTTGTTGAATATTAGTATCTTGTTTTTCTATTTCTTTATTATACTACCTATTTTTCTTTAACTCTTGCCATCTTATTTCATTCAATTTTTTCCTTATTTTATTAAGGTTCTTAGCAACTTTTTTATAGCATAATACCCCTCAACAATTGGCCTATCTTCTTCCTCAAATCTACTTGAAAACCGGTGTACTGCAATAGTTCTTAGAGGCGATGATGAACCTCTAGATATTAGTTACCCTGGAGATAATAACAATCCTATAGATGTTGATCAAACTTTTGATTTTTCATCTTTGGGTAAAAGACCAAGGTCGTCTACCTTTCCTACTTGTCGGTCGAGTAGGATGTTTGAGAAAACAGTCCATGAAGGTTCAAGCAGCAAAAGATCTAAACCCTCTTACTTAAGCAGTGTCAGTGGTGATTCAGACTATGTGTTCTGAACTGAGGAAGAGGAAAGTGAGGAAGTACCATCTGCTTCTGAACAACCCAGCATGCCTTAAGTAGACGAGGAAATCCCGGATGAAACTCTCCTAAAACAATTCTTACCTAAGGGTGTTCCCAAGAGTACTAGAACAAGGGTTGATCCAAATGTTGCCACTAACGCTACAACATCCTCCAGCAGTACCAAATCCGAGAGTTCAGCCATGTCTGATTCAGATATTGAGGTATGTGCTTTCTCAGAAAAAATCTATTCTAAAGCTAAATACGATAAATGGGACTGGTACAAGCATAGAGTAATTAGACCTGAGAAAGTGTTAGATATCACTTCATGTACTGAATATGGCTTGATAGAATTTCTCAAGGATAGACATCTTCTCCAAACTATCACAGAAAAAGAACCCTATATTGATGAAGTGATTAGGTTATTTTATGTTAATCTGAGTCCTGCTATAGAGGATGTTTCCTCAAAAAAATTTGGGAAGGTATATCTCTATAATAAGATTTATCAGTTTACACCCTCTATTATAAATTAATGTATGAGACTTGATGTTGAAGAGAGAGTTAGAGATGCAGAACAAGTGACAGAAAAAAGGAATAAAATGATTGAATACCTCACTGGAGGTATAATGAAAAAGTGGATCCCTAGATGCCCAACTTCAAAACTAACAACCTTATTTTCCACCCTCCACAAAATTTCTATTCGCAATTAGCTTCCTTCGTTGAATGAATCAGTTGTGACATCTGAACAAGTTTCCCTATTGTTTAAAATTGGGAAAGGCTTAAAAGTTGATTTAGAAAAGATGATCTTTTATCAAGTTGCCAACTTGGTTGAAAAAGAATCAACTTTAATCCTTTCATTTCCCTCTCTAATCTACCAAATCTTGACTACCCAAGGCTTTGAACCTAAGAGAGAAGATATTGTAGAAAAGGCTTCTGACCTTTACACAATAAACAAGGCGATTTTAAAGAGCAAAGAAAGAGTTATTGACTTGCCTTGGAAGAAGAAAGCAGAATGTAAGAATGTTGCCAGGAATGTCACCAACATTCAGAGCAACACTAATTCAATACAGCCAACCTGTCAACAGACTGACTAGTAGGTCAAATAGCAAAAATCAACCAACAAATTTCAGGGGTTGATGCTGCCAGGGATGCCTTTCTTCAAGCTAGAGACCATTTCTTGCTATTACTTTCATCACAAAAATGGGAAGATGCTTCTGTGCAAGGGGAGCAGGGGAAAGAGGCTGAAGGTGCACATAGTGTTGCTTCTAAAGAAGTTGTTGATACTGCTGTGCAAAAGGAAGAAGTTGTTGAGAGGAAGGTGTTGCTGAACAGGCTAAGGATGAGGGCTGAAGCTGAAGCTGTTATGTAGAAGTAGAAAGTTGTTGCATAATGAGCCAAGAAGAAGCGGGTTGATGTGCTGCACCATAAGTTTTTAATGTTGGTTTATGATTGTTTGGATTATGAACTACTTTGTGTTTTGGTTAATGGTTGATGTGGATGTTTATTTTAGACAATGGTTTATTCTGACAATGGGTTATTTCTTTTTGTGTTGTGTATATTAGATGATATGTCTGCACTATCATTTTCTAATCCTATGACTTGGTATACACAAGTTTTGCTTGTATGCCATCACAGGTTAAGGGGGAGCTTGTCAGTAATCACATGTGTTGGACAACATCTGTGACAATGCGCTAAGTCGTTTGTACATTTTGTAATGTGTTTTGTGAAGAGAGGCAAAAGGGGGAGACTGTTAATGTTGAGTTTGGTGTTGTGAAATTTGACCCAACATATCTTCTGAAGTACTGATTTGAATGCATAAAAATGTTGGGACAAATGTCATAACATTCGGACCAACATCTTCGAAAAACAGTTTTGCATTACTTCACGGAATGAAGTAATGTTTTTGTAAATATTACTATGAAGTAAAAATGACTTGGCAAGGTAAAAAGGAGCCGGTGAAAAATATGGAAAGAACAAGTCAATGTTGTTGCTTTGCGTGAGGAACAAATCAAAGATGTTAGAGGATTTTACTCCATGATCTTCTCCAACAAACACACCAGCTGCCTACTTTTCCCTTAACATTCTCAATGGATCGTTGAGGTCTTCAAGGAAGACTCTCTACTATAAATAGAGAGGCTACTACAGTGAATCGAGATCCAGAATCAGATTGCAAAATTACCAAGAGAGCTCTCGGGATTTCATCGCAGAAATCTGGATCACAAGTGTTGCCTGAGTGTGTCGATAACATTCTGTCCAACATTACAATTATGGAGCGATTGTAATGAGAGGTTGTCTATGTCTACTTAGTTAGATTTTTAGGCAGAAGTCATCTGCGACTTCAACTTTTAATTACTTTCCATTTTATCTTGTAAATCTATAAAGAAAGGAATTTGTCATTTTGTATATAATATATATACAATACATCCGGTCATTGACCGTCATACGTTATATAATATATATAACTTAGGAAAATTTTAAACCTTTTTGTTCTTTAAATTCCACTGCATTTACTCTTTAAAGTTACTGTTTTGCTAAGTGTTGTTACTGGTGTCGGATGACATAATTGCCGATATTCAGAAACAGAATTGGCATTCGATTTATTTCATTTTGTTTTTACTTTCCCATAGTGTTTGACACCCTTCAGTAGATTTTTATATATTCATGATTAGTATACTTAATGTTATCTACCACTAAAAATTTTAATGATGATTAGTGTACTTAATGTTATCTACCATTACAAATTTTGATGAGAAATAGTTGCAGCTCTTATGTAATTGTTTGATGGCGGCTTAATGAAATTTGTGGTCTAAAGTCAAATCTTAATAAGACTCTCAAATATATTCAATAAAACTAGCTTCTATGTGCGTCATGGGTGCATCCCGTGCGTAACACGTGCATCCCATGTCACTTAGTAAAATATATATATATATATTGTTAAACATATGTGTGAGGTATACATCTAAAGTAAAAAAGAAATTAGTGCAAGCTCAACAGGATGAAGGATGATCCTATTTCAACAGACTTGATAGTTAAACTAAAAATTGTTGGACATTGTTTAAACTTGGGATGGTTGATTCCTTGAATAGTTTGATGAGCATAAGAGACTACTACTATGAACTATTTTTGTCACGACCTTTTTCAGGAATCGTGGTGGCACCTACACGTTTTCACCGGTAGGCGTTTCATTCCCAACTCATTTAACATGATATAAGGAAGAAATGCGAAAATATAACAAAATACTTAAATAAGTTGTCTAAGATAATATAGAAATACGGAACATAAGTCTGAGAATCAAGATAAAATCTCCAAAAATCTAGTCAATAATACAAGAGCGCTAATACGGATACAAGTCTGAATAAAAGGGCAACATAAGCCCAAACTGAATATCATAGTCTAAAAGTTTGAAACATGTCTCTAGAACATAAATAAAGACAAGGCAAGAGATAGAACATCTAAGGCATGCCAGAAGTAGCATCCTCACCCTAAATACTAGAATTTTAGCCGCTCAGACTCAAGCTCGATGTCTCAAACTGATAAGGGGGATCTGTAAATGTATCCAAATAGAATGCAAAAAGTGAATTATGAGTACACAACATAACCCCATAGGCATCATAGCCCGACAACAATGGGAGATACACAATTAGATATAAATATCAAGTTGACACCAAATAATCCTATACTAAGTAGTCCAATATCCCAAATAAGTCACATTGTCCATATTATAGTTCACTAAATCAATAATTCACCTTGTTCAGAGAAGATTCCGTAATCATGTATGTTACCCCAATTTTATAAGAGTTCAATGACAATATATCAAGTATCAAATGATCAATAATAATTCTTCTTTATCCAACAATTCAACCAAATCATCAATAACCAGTCCAACACTTAGTACATCAACATATAATTCATGTAGTAATGTATGTATGTTATGAATAAAATGCATATGCTAGGTACCTTTCATCTCCCAGTATACATGCATTCAAATTCTATGAGTAGCATACCATGGGGGACCCGCGAAGTCCATATACTCTTCCAAAATTTCTTATGGAGCCCAGCTCTTGGTTGAATCATAGCCGTTGCAGGTGTGCGACTCATTCCCCCCGTAACATCCTCATCTCAATGTTGCCATAATCTTATAAGTATTCGTACCTTTCCGGTCTCTTGGACCCACACCATTTCTATACCACATTCATATCAATATCATCAGAACCATGAGTGTATGAATGCAAATGACAATACAAGGCATGGAATCAAGATGTAATGAGATGCAACCAAGTATAGAGATGAATATCATTGCTTTCAAGAATTCAATAACACATAATCCAAGTACAATCAGGATATCATAACTAAAACATGTGTGATGAGTAAACACAATAATAGCAAATATGGCGAAGAACCAACATAATGGCGACAAGCCCAATCAACAGCAATCGGAATCAACTCGAGGCTGATTCTCCAAATTACCCATCATCACAGTTTAACACTGGTACCCACTCAAATGTTCATCATAACCATTTGAGTGGAACCCCAAACACACCCAATACCCCTCCATATTTATAATTGATTACGTACTTCTATCAGAGTCTAATAAAGAAAACTGTAGTGTACCTCTGGGCTGAGTAGGTTTCTCGTACAATCGACTCTCTCCTGGCCTTGCCCTTCTGGAGTGTCTTATAGTACTCAAAGTCTAACACGCATATACTATACGTTAAGTTAAGGCTAATACACAACACAAAGACTTAGTCCTTCGATCATACAAAAGACACCCAAATCAACCCTGAGCCCACGGTATCAAAATCCAAACTTTATTATCCAAAAAACATAAACACCTACTAGATAATCATATCCCTAAGTTAATTAGAAACCTAAGCTCATCTGGACCTTCAATTGCATGATTTATGAAAAATCTGCAATTACAAATCCTTGGTTTTCCCCCAAATCAAAAAGGTTTCCATATTGAAATTAATCATCACAATATCACCATCTATCATTAATCAACACTAGACTACAATATTACATCCATATAATCAACAAACAATCCCCCATTCATGATTCATGGCCTCTTATTCTAGCATGTAGACTTAAGCTAGGTTCTTCCCCAAATAGAAATTATACTAGGATTAGAAGAGTCAAATGATAATTAATAAGTAAAAAGGGGTAAACTGTTTACCTCTATGAAGAAAAATGATTGAAGACCCAATAAATCCCTCACCACCGAGCTCCATTCCCGAGAAAAGTATTTTGGGAGAATGAAATTATTTTACTGCATTAAATTATGATTCTGAAACAGTAATCCTGTAGTGGCGGCCTTGTTACACCCCGTTATTCTAACGCGCAATCAAGAGTATAGCTAGCCAATTTTGTTCTAGCAATTTGAGACCCTTCTCGAGGGTCACGTATGACTTTTATGAGTATTACAGAGGTATACAGAAGGTTTAAAGTCCATTGGACTAAGGAAAGTACATCTCAGCAAAGTTTGATAAAAATTAGGTGATATGCTAAGCATTCCATCCCACGAAAGCCGATCTGCCTCACAGATCAGGCCATAAATCAGGACCCCAATTTCCCCACCACACTGCCACCATGTGTGATGGGATCCACGGTCGCATATAGTGGTATGCGGTGCGGAACCAGCCGCATATGGGAGGCGGTGTGTGACACTATTTATAGCCTAAAGTAATGTCTTTCTCATTTTATTCCAACTTAGATCCAAACTTTTCCCAAACACTTACAAGTTTCTCCTTAAGGCTATTAGGTTACCAATGAGCCATTTCATATCATATTAAAGGCAAATCATCCATAGATAACCACTTAGAAGCAAGACGGAGTAAGGATCCTTTTAGTGTTTGGAAAGAAGGTTATGGTGCAAGTTCTCTTGGCTGATTTAAGGTACGTTATTCATGTTCTTGATAGTCTTAAGCTTCTCATAGCTTTGTTGAGAATTATAGACAAAGAAAACTTGTGATAGTTGAGTTAAAACTCCATGAAAGAACTTTTATGGATATTCAATTGTTACTCATCAAATCATGACATTTTTTTTTAAAATTGAAGTTGAAAGATACAGTGTTGGAAGATCATGGAATGTATCTTCTTGTTGTTGTTATTGTGTTGATGTTGGTGCTATAGGTTTTGTGTTAAAGTGGAGTATATAACATGATGATAACCAGAGAAGTATGCATTCTAGGTGTTTGTCAAATTGTTCCAATGAATTAATTCTTAGTTTGTCGATCGTATCTTAATACAAAACCTCTATATTATGTAGATAATCACTCGTAAAGAATCTGAGGGTTTGTGTGACGTCATTTACTAAGCGACACACTTTCTTTCATTCTTTGGCATGATTCCAACCAAACATAAACAAACAAACGATATTCAAGATGATTATATTCTTAGTGAAAGTAGGAAGCTTATGTTGATTGATCCTAAAAGGGCATTTTCTGATTTCATGATATTGATTCTTGATCTTGTTGAAACGTATCTTAATGATGTAAGTTCCATAATGATAATCAGAGGTGTAACAACCTTACGTCACTCCAACGAGCTCAAAAGGCTATTACATGGTCTTTAAATGGTCTTTATATATATGTATTACATATTTATATTGCTCACAGAGGCCTATGACGTTATATACGCAGTTTATATAGATATGATATTGAATATATTGCCCACAGAGGCCTGTTGTTTTATGGCATTATATATGAAACTTATATATATATGATACTGCTAATATTGCCCACAGATGCCTACGATATTATATACGTAGCTTATATAGATATGATATTGATGATATTGTCATCAGAGGCCTACGATGTTATATATATGCGATTATATACCATTTATGTATGGTATGGTCCTCAGTGACAATTCTGAGTTATAGGTTATTGCTTTCAGTTTCCTTTACCCATTGATGCTCTTACTTACGTTTACTTATGCCATACATATTCAGTACACTCTTTCTTACTGACATCCCCTCTTGGGGCGCTGCATTTCATGCCCGCAAGTACAGATAGAGATACAGATGATCCATCACAGGAGGTCTCTCGACTCAGCTAAAGAGTGTCTCTCTCCTTTCTTCAGGAGCTTTATAGTGAGCTGATAGGTATGGTATTTATATATGTATGTACATAGTTGGGTATGGCAGGGCCCTGTACCTACCAGATATTGTTGACATATTCCTTTGAGAATTGTAAACAATTGTCTTTATATATAGTAGTTTTGTGTGGCCTTGTCGGCTTTATTGTATATATATATATATATATATATATATATATATATATATATGTTGGGCCTTTTCTGTGTGCAGGTGGTCATGTCATTTGATCAGGTAATCATTCGTCAGAGGCCTTGTTGACCCATGTATTGTTGAGTATGCTACAAGTATCATGAGTGGTACGCTCGTGCCTTAGGACACCGGGTGCCAGCCAAACCCCCTAAGGTTGGGGTGTGACAGGCCTCGCCACATCGGAGAAAGTCTGCTCGGCCAAAAGTACTAAACTTCTTGCATGGACGTTGTGGCAGAAGGAATTCTGCAATGGTGCCATTGCCTCTGCAAGAAAGTTTTCATAGGGGCAGAAACCTCATAGACAATCAGGGCCCGCATCTGCGAGCTAACCTACATAAAGGCGAACACGTAGAAGCGACCCAATAGCCGTTGGTGCGACACACCAGAACCAGAACTAGAGAATTTTTCCAATCTTCCACCAAACATCTGAAACACTCCCGGGACCCCCAAACACAAACTAGACATGCTACCCTAAGGTAAAAGGTGCTACGAACTCACTCGCGCCCTCAGATTTCCCATTTAACCGAGCTAAGGCATATTTTTCTAAAGACTCGCCCACAATTGCCAAATATCAAAATTTCATGAACCAGACCACGAAGTATATTTAATTGCCTTGGGAAGTGGACCAATAACTTGACTAAGCCATAAATGGCCCTCCGAAACTACTAAAAGCGACGGAACTCAGATACGAACCCATATACTCAAAAGTCAACTTTGAGTCAAACTATTCAACTTTAAGATTTTGTATTTAGTTTTTCTTTCGAAACTCATGTAGATGAACTTTGAGATCCGTGCCACCCATCATTGCGTATCTCAAACCCCACATAGAGTCTATGGAAAAGGTAAAATGGACAAATAGGGGTCTTAGGCTAAAATTGACCGGATAGGTCATTACATTAGATACTAATTAAATAAATGTTCATCCTTGAAAGGAGAGAAACGAATAGGGGGAAAGTATCAGAAGTAGTAAACAAGTTGGGATATCTGCTCCGTATGTCGTACTCTATCTCCCAAGTTGCCTCCTCAACATGATGATTCTTCCATTGCACCTTCACAGAAGTTATCTCTTCGACCTCAACTTTCTCACCTGCCTGTCCAAAATAGGCACAAGCTCCTCCTCAAACTTTAAATTATGATCAAGCAATACGGAGTCCCACTGGATGATATAAGAACCGTCGACATGGTACTTCTTCAGCATAGACACAAGGAAAATCGGATGGGCACCTGAAAGACCTAGTGGCAAGGCCATCACATATGCCACCTATCCAACCTTATGACTAATCTCAAAAGGTCTGATATACCTCAAACTTAACTTTCCACTCTTCTCGAATCTCATCACACCCTTCATAGGTGAGACCTTCAATAGAACCCTGTCACTAACCATAAAATCTATATCTCAGACCTTCCGGTCTGCATACTCCTTCTGCCTGCTCTGAGCTACCAAGAGCTTGTCTTAGATCACCTTTACATTCTCTAAGGAGTCTCTAAAAAAATTGATAGCCAAAGGTCAAACCTCAAACGCATCAAACCACCAAATAAGAGAACAACATCTCCTACCATATAAAGCCTCAAATGGCGCCATATCAATGTTGGAGTGATAACTATTGTTGTATGCAAATTCTGCCAAAGGTAAGAACTAGTTCCAATGACTATCAAAATCAATCACGCAGGCTCGTAATATATCCTTCAAAACCTGAATAGTCTACTCAGACTAACCATCTGTCCTGAGGGTAAAATAATGTACTGAGATCCAGGCGAACATCCAACTCCTTTTTGCAAAGTCCGCATAGAAATGAGAAGTAAACTAAGTACCTCGATATGAAATGATAGAAATAGGGACACAATGAAGATAAACAATCTCACAAATATAGATCTTGGCTAACTTCTCCAAGTCATAAGTCGTCTGGATCGGAATGAAATGCGTGGACATGGTCAACCTATCAATAATGACCCAAATAGCATGAAACTTTCCCAAAGTCTTGGGCAACCCAACAACTAAATCCATGGCAATCCTCTCCCATTTCCACATGGGGATATGCATCCTTTGAGACACGTCACTGGGTCTCTGGTGCTCATACTTGACCTGCTGATAATTTTGACACCGAGACACAAACTTCACAATGTCTATCTTCATCCTACCCCACCAATAGTGTTGCTTCAAGTCATGGTACATATTTGTAGAACCTGGATGAATCAAATACCTAGAGCTATGAGCCTCCTCCATAATCAATCTCATCAAATCTCTAACACGAGGAACACGCACCATATACTTAATCCTGAAGACCCCCTCACCATCAATCATAACCTCCTTGGATTCATTACTCATCACCTTATCCCTGATCTTACACAAGTTCATATCATCATGCTGGTTATCATGAGGCTCAATAAATGGCTCAGCAGATACATATCTAGCACAAGCTTGACCGGCTCCATGTGATCCTCCACTCGACGGTGCATCCCCTCGGACTCTACCTAGTCCCCTACAGCAACCTCTACCATGACTGAGCATTGCAGGTGTCTCCTCTCTCACTACATGGGCACGAGTCCTCACCATCTATGATAGAATAGAAAACAAAGATCAGATACCAATTTGATTAACCTTAGAATGAAAGAAAGGAAGAAAGTGAAGTTTCCTAAATATCTCATAGCCTCTCGAAGATAAGTACGAACGTCTTCGCATCGATTTGCAAGACTATGCTAGACATCGCTCTTGTATTTAAGACCATTTAGCCTAAAGCTCTGATACCAACTTTATCACGACCCCATTCAGGAATCATGGTGGAACTTACACTTTCCCACTGGTAGGCGAACCACTCCCAACTCATTTAACATAATATAAGAAAGAAATGCAGAAATATAACAAAATATTTAAATAAGATGTCTAACATAATATAGAAATGCGGAACATAAGTCTGAGAATCACGATAAAACCTCCAAAGATTAAGTCAATAATACAAGAGTATTAATACAAATACAAGTCTGAATAAAAGGGCAACATAATTCCAAACTGAATGTCATAGTCTAAAAGTCTGAAACATGTCTCTAGAACAGAAATAAATATAAGGCAAGAGATAGAGCATCCAAGGTGTGCCGGATGTAGCATTCTCACCCTGAATACTGGAAGTCAACTAGTTTGGACTCAAGATTGATGTCTCGAGCTAGTAGAGGGATCTGTATCTTTATCTACATAGAATATAGCATGTATAGTATGAGTACACAACATATCCCCCTTAGGCATCATAGACCGACAACGATGAAAGATACGCAATTAGAGATAAATATCAAGTTGACACCAAATAATCCTATACTAAGCAGTCCAATATCCCAAATAATTCACATTATCCACATAATAGTTAACTAAATCAATAATTTACCTTGTTCAGAGAAGATTTCGTAATCATGTAGGTTACCCTAATTTTATAAGAGTTAAATGACAATATCCAAAGTATAAAGTGATAAATGATAATCCTTCTTTATCCAACAGTTCAACCAAATCATCAATAACCAGTCCAACACTTAGTACATCAATAGATAATTCATGTAGTAATGTATGTATGATATGAATGCAATGCATATTCCAGGTACCTTTCTTCTTCGAGTATACATGCGTTCAAATTCTATGAACAACACACTTATAGGGGACTCACGAAGTCCATATATTCCTCTGAAATTTCTCATAGATCTCAGCTCCTAGCTGAATCATAACCGTTGTAGGCGTGCAACTCATTCCCCTGTGTATCATCATCATCTCAATATTGTCATAATCTCATAAGTGTTTTTACCTTTCCAATCTCTAAGACTCACAACATTTTCATACCACTCTCATAGCAATATCATCAGACCATGAGTGTATAAATGTAAATGAAAATACAAGGCAAGAAATCAAAATGTAATGAGATGCAACCAAGTATAGAGATGAATATCACATGCTTTCAAGAATTTAATAGCACATAATCGAAGTACAATCAGGATATAATATCAAAAGCATATGTGATGAGTAAACACAACAATAGCAAATATGGCGACGAACCCACATAATGGCGACAAGCCCAATCAACAGTTATTGGAATCAGCTCGAGGCTAATTCTCCAAATTATCCATCATCATAGTTCAACACCAGTACCCACTCAAACGTTCATCACAACCATTTGAGTGGAACCCCCAAACACGCCCAATACCCCTCAATATTTATAACTAATTGTGTACTTCTATCGGAGTCCAATAAAGGAAATAGTAGCCTACTTCTAGGTCGAGCAGGTTCCACGTACAATCAACTCTCCACGATGGCCTTGCCCTTTTAGAATGCTTAGTAGTACTTGAAGTCTAACACATATATAATAAACATAAATTTAAGACTAATACACAACACAAGGACTTGTTCAATCATACAAAAGACACCCAAACCAACCCCAGGCACACGGTATCAAAATCTAAATTTTATTTCCCAAAATGAATAAATACCTACTAGATAATCATATTCTTAAGTTAGAAACCTAAGCTCATTTAGACCTTTAATTTTATGATTTATGAAAAAGCCCCAATTAAAAATCGTAGGTTTTTCCCCAAATAAAAAAGGTTTCCATATATTAACCATCACAATATCACCATCTATCATCAATCAACAGTAAATTACAATATTACATCCATCAAATCAATAAAAATCCCCCATTCATGATTCATGGCATATTATTCTAGCATGTAGACTTACGCTAGTTTCTTTCCCAAATAGAAATTATACTAGGATTCTTTTATGCATTAGGGATATTACATGATCTTTGGTTAGGGTGGGTTATCTTATTTTTGGAAATGTTGTATCCCATGTACAAATGTGTTAGTTATTTCATTTTTAACTTTGAAATAGAGGTCTAAGTATGTTTTGCACTCCCCTTGTTTTTTTTAGACATGGATTCTTTTCCGAGGGTGTTTAATTTGTTGAACCAGACATGTTTAAGTAGTGTAGTGACTAATTCCTATGATGGATAACTAAGAGACTTTCCTAAGAGAATTAGTCTTGTGTTGTTTAGGTATAACAAAGTGTTTTTGACTAATATGGTATTGGTGTAAGTAGTTTGTGACATATGATATGTCTTTCATTTGAAATGGACCCCTCCAAACATTTGTTGTGCATAAATACTTAGAATGTTCATGGGTTGACATGTATGACTTATTTTATGACATTTTTATTATTAGAATGTTGATTGTTATTTCCATGAGTACTTGTTTGGGATTCAAATCAGAACTAGATAAGAAATACATGTGCTAGTGTGTTGTGAGTTTTATAGGGATGCATTCATGTGCCTTATTTGCAATATAAAACTTGCATGGTTGGTCATGCAACTTTTCTAAGTATAGCTTGGTGTAGAGACAATCTTAGGCTTTCTTTGAAATGAATTTGGAACCCTTTCTGTCTCTTTAAGCCCACCTATGTACATATATATTTCCCTAGTCTCTCCTTTTTCTTGGCTAGCCGTTAACGATTCTCTACCCTTGTTTCAAATGATCCTGTTTTGTACCCTTTCCTCCTTGACAATTGAAATGATAATTCTGAGGTTGAAAGCCTAAGTTGAGGGTGAAGATGAATTACCTAGTCTATGATCCGGTGTGGTTGAAGAAATAAGAAGAAAGAAAAGTAAATACACGAGAAAAGTGGAAATATAGAAATTGTTGCGCAAAAGATTAAGGGAATAAATCTTGTAGATATGTGTGTTTTAGGATTTTCTTTGGCCATTGTGAGGGCATGTGGATTGCAAAACATGGTGAAATTGTTGACTTTCCGAACTAAGACTCCTGTGTGTTTCTTTCAAACTAATAGCACAATGTCATCGATTGAGGCTACATTGTGAGTCTTAACTAGTTTGAGTAATGTACTAGTGTTTGTCAAAAGTGGATTGAGGGGTTGAACTTATCTAGAATGTATGCCTGCAGGCTGTAGCTAATTATCATTACCATTGTAGTGATTCATGCTTTGTGATACTTAAGCATATGTGATAGTAATGATTGTGTTATTTTAGTTGTTTAAACACAAGCAAAGACTTTAAATTGGCCGTGTTGATGTGGCCTGGATTTACAACATATTTGATATCTTTTGCATGAGTTTTTATTGTCTTTAAGAATATTTTCTGTTGTTAATTATGCTAATTGTTGTGTTGTAGGTATTTAGTGATAAATGACAAAAATAAGGAAAATTGCACAAAGTGCTCAGATTCTGATGACACACGAACTGTATAACTGAAATACGAGCCGCAAGTGAAAGCTGAGATAAAGATACATGAAGGCTGATAGACAGACCCATATGTGGACCGCATAGCTCACATATGGACCGCATGTCACATCATAGAAGAAGGTTCAGAGAAGTGCCAATTTTTTTAAGAACTGGAAGTTCACCTGCGAAGTCACATGCAGGCCGCAAATCTCACTTGCAGACTACAAGTTAATCATAAGTCGACTTTCAAGCAGCTCAAGTAAATATAAAGATTGAGATACGGCCACGAGATGCACATCATGTATTCTACTTACGGATCGCAAGTCATGATGCGGTTGGAAGTCCTGGAAATCAGTGCTCTTATGTTTGACATGCAGATCCAAGATGCGGGCCTCAAGTCAACATGCGAAAGATCTTCTGGAAACCCTAGGTTCAACATGCGAAGGCCTGACTTCGACATGCAGACCGCAAGTTCCATATGTGCTTAACATACGCGCTGCATGTGATACTACGGGCATTTTTCTCACAATTATTTTCGCATTTTTGAACCATGATAAACAGTTTTTGTAGAGTTTGTATGGGTCATATCGAACATAATCTTGCCCCCCCCCCCCCCCCCTTTTGATTATGATATGGTACTGTCAGATCCGAATATAGGGCTACTTTATTTGTTTGTCATAGCTTCGCTAGGTGGTTATGGATCACTTAGTTGAATTGAATACTCCATAATTTTGAAGTTTTTGAGGAGAATATTCCTCCTTTATTGTCATATTCTACCATTATAAGACTTTGATTTTTATTTATTGCTTTGGTTTGTCATTCTAAGTATGGGTAGTGAAATTTAAATACTAAGGCTATGGACCCAATGATGTGTGTTATGTTAATGGATATTTACCATTGAATATATTTATAATAGGTTGTTAGTTTCTATTTATTTCTCATGTTTTATTCTTGGTTAGTGATTCCCAACATTAACCTATGTCATTTACTATTTCTTTGCTTGGAAAAGTGGGCTAGAGTTTGATAGAAATTAATATCAAGAACTCAAGATATTAATCGTTGTTCAATAGAATCGCTTAGGAATAATATGATTCTACATGACATATATTGGTTATTATTTATTGTAACTCTTTTGCATATGGGAAAACTAGAGAGAAAATACTTTTCAACTATTGAAAAATATCAAATAGTGAGTTAAAAACTATTTGCATATCATATAACTTCCCATTAGAAATATGTCCTACTAAAACTTATAGCATTACACTTCATTAAAGGGGACACAACTTTCATTTCTTAATCCAATTAAGTAATATTTAAACAAAATAGCGTTTCTCAATAGAATAGAATAGAAATGTCAAACTCTTTTCAAACTAACGGGATATATTACAATGAGAGTCAAGTGTCACACTACACAAGTAACCTCTTCACACCATATTCCTTGTGGGATTCGATCCTAATCTTGTTGGTTTATTATATTTGACATTGATTGCCTTACGCCATTATATAGGTGTAATTTGAGCATATCACCATCCCTAGCTAATTGTACTGTTGCTCTATGAATAGGATCCCAAACCATATCTTGAGTACCCTTCTAACGTTCACGACCCTTTAGTATGGGGTAGTCCCTCCGAATATTACCCTAAATCACCACACTCAAAACATCCTCTACGTTGGCGTGGCTATTGTGGTTGTCCCCTAATGACTAGATGAACCACTCTGAATGGTCTGAGGTGCCCTATAATTCCCATACCTCTAGATTGCACGGGAGCCTTGCCTTGTAGGCACATCGTAGGTAACATGGCTTGAGGTGATGGAATTATAGAGCTGAATAAGAAAGATTTTCTTCATTTATTGAGTTAGCTATATAGAATCAATTTAAAAAGTTATATAGGATCAACATTCATCATGTTTAAGAGCTTAAATTTTTATTTTATAATTCAAACACAATTTTTAATATAATGTTTATGTAATTTCAAAACACTTCTCATCGAGATGGAGTACATGCACTATGCGCGTACCCTATGACTAATATTTGAAAAATAAAGCTGACAGCCTGTAATAACAAGCTAAATTATATTGATTATGTATTTTTGGTAAAAGTTTACACTCACCCAATATTTACATCAAAACAATATCAACTTACCGTGATTAATGATTTAATGAGGTGCAATTGCAAAAATTCAAATGGGTTTAACTTAACTAACCATGGGTAAGTGTGATAAATCTAATGGCTATGTGCCCACACATAGTGCATTTAAATATTCCATTTTTGTTAAAGTATATCTAATTTAAATAAAAAAAGATATACACATCATCTCACAAAATTTCACGTTGTCTCATTGTTTCTTCTGACTTTTACACACAAAACGTCAAATAAAATTAAACTTTGAGTACGTCTTAATGAGGGCAAACGATCCAATTTAATGATTAATGAATGAAAATTACATGTCACGATCCAAAATTTCATTTTTGTGTCGTGAGGGCACCTACAATAACCATGGAAGAATTACTAACCTCAATCATGAATGAATTATTGAATTAAAAGTGGAAGTAACGGAAAATACCAGTATATAACAAAATCTTTAGAAAGGTTACAAGCTTTACCGAATACAACAATCACTACCCCAAGACCCGGTATCACTAATACAAGGACTCTAATATACAATGATGACAGAATATAACTACGCCGCCTTGAATAAAAGGGATGGCCTGACTAGATGGAGATCAAGGCTACCAGACTGAATGGTCTGCCTCACTCTCCCGCGCTATAAAGATGCCACCTGAATAGACCGAGTACCTACATCCATGTAAACGATGCAGCAAATGTAGCATGAGTACACAACGTACCCCCATAGGCATCATAGGCCGACAATGATGGATACGTAACATATATAAATATTAAATTACTCTTCAAATAGGTCTTATGATAGGTAGTAAACTAGTTATCTAAACCACATTATACCCAAAGGTTAAATATACTTAAAGCATTTAGCACATAAGAACCCTTACCTTGACACCCAGTGATATGACACCCTGCTTTAGATGATATTCTAGTTTATACACTTTCTGACCCAATCTATTGGGTAAGTAAGTTTACCACGCCCGTATTGAATAGTTAATTAGTCTTATTCTTCTAGTTTCATTACGACACTATGTGTTTATGGTCATGCACTTTGATAATCCTTCTAAAGGTCTTTCTCCCTACACAAATCTAAACACATGCCTTAGACACCCCAATAGTAGGATTTAAACATTCATGCACATATCAATTAGGTCAATACACCACAATGATTATGCAATAAATCTTACTAGACACTTACTTTCGGTACCAGCAAATACCAAGGAAACACACAGTTACACATGCTAACCTTACCCACGATGCTCTTACACATTACACAATTAACCATGATAATTTCTCAAGTCACAATAGTTCTCTCAAACACTGCATTTACTCAACAACCAAAACATATCAAAGCTTATGTAATATGAGTACATTTAAGTTTTAAAGGACAGTTTTACAGTCAGTTCTTGTTCCTTCAATAATCACAAGATCACCAAGTCTCATAGACATCAACCTTGAGTACACCCAACACTAAGCAAACATTAAGAGTATGAATGGGATGCAATGCAAATTATGTTTGTATGAATGCAAATGTCATTTCTATTAGGTATACACACGATACTGCAGTATCTATCACGTGACTCATGAGGTCCATATATCCATTCGATTACATCGGATACCAGCTCGGTGACTGAAGTATTATCATATGTCATCACTCTTGTACCATGTTACCATATCTCATAATTGACTTTCCAAGCCAGTCCCAGCAATATATCAACAATTCAGTGACCCTTACAAATGTATGAATGATATGGATATATGTACACCATGCATCAACATAATCAATAAAAGCAGTATTTCCCAATTCTTTAGAAGTATTTAGATGAGATGTGGAGTGATGAATGCATGACAAGTCAAATCAAAAATATCACATCAATATGGCTATAAGCCCACGCAACATATGTAATCCTAGATATACATTGGGTTTCCATAGGGGGGAAACTATGTGATGAATAAGCACAACAAATCTCAAATAGTGGCGACAAGTCCAAATAGTGGCGATAAGCCCCAACAGAAGCAGTTAGAATCAACTTAGGTCGATTCCCTAATTCCCTCTATTCACAGTTATACACCGGTACCCACTCCAACGTTTATCACAATCGCTTGAGTGGGATCACCAAAAATGCCCAATACCCCTTAATATTTATAGCTACTACACACTTCTATCGAAGTCTACAATGAAGAAACCATAGCCTACCTCATTGCCGAGCGGCTCCACGAATTCCCAGTCCACGACTTGCTCCCGAACGGGTATTAGATGGTCATACACAAGCAAACATGTGGATGTCCTAAAAAGGAATCCTTGAAAACCTATCGTGACCATTAACTAACTCATCCATTTTAGTTCTATTATTTAGTCAAAACCTCCATTGTTATAGGAAAACCTTCTTCTTGGTTCTGATTTCACAACTATTTTCAAGATTTAAATCTATTAAATAGGTGATTCCCCTTTGCAAATATGAGTTCAATGTCAAAAAAATCCCTCCTACTGCTCGAGTTTTAGGCTAACCAATTATATAATCAAGTGTTAAGGTTATAAACATAAATGGACACTTTTCCATCCAAGGCCCATCATTAAACATGGACCAAATGCTTCATGAATCATAAATAGGATTAAAGAATCTTACCTAAGGCAATTTGGTAGAGAAATCCCCAAAAATCTACCCCCACTGAGCCTCCAAGGGGCTGGAATGAATTTGAGGAAATGAAGCTCGGAGTTGGGAGTTTTGACAAATAAGAAGTTAGGTCTGCCCAGTGATATTCGCTGGAGCAGACTCGATTGGACTTGTGCGGCACCGACAATAAGAGAATTCCCTACTGAGGCAAGATTATTAAATTTCCGGACTTCCGCAACAGTGGACGAAGTAGTCACGGGATCGGGCTTGCTGGGGTGGTACGGTCTTCGCTGAGGCAGGGACAAGGCTTTTAGAATTTCTCAAATTTAAATAGTCTATTCCATTTATGTGGCCAAGGGTCACTCTTGCCCGTAAATTCTATGCGCAATGATATCAGCGAGTACTAAGCTAGGGGTATTTATGAAAAATATTATGGAAAGCGCATAACGACCGAATGGGTCGTTACAACAGATACTAATTAAACAAATATTCATCCTTGAATGCGGAGTAGAGAGAAAGGAATTTCACAGAACCAAGGGTGTAGCCTCGTGGGGATTCTTCTCAAACATATATGATGATAACTAGCACGGTGTCATACTTCCTGACTAGGGCTATACGGTACTAACTCTGACTTATACGGTGGTTCTCGTGGCGAGTAATACAGATTAGTTACTAGGACTCATTTGCTACCATTATACCCTTTTTGGATTCTAGGGTCATTCTCTTGACTTCCAGTATCTTGTTAACTCCACTGCATGTTTCATTAGTCAAAACTATGTCATCATCAAATAACATATACCATGACACCTCCTCTTGAACACATGGCGTCAATTCGTCTATCACTAAGGCAAATAGAAATGGAAGCATAAAGAAGTTCAGCAACATTAACTCATGGCCATTGGGGCAACATAACATGAGCAATAATAGTGACAAACAAAGTAAGGATCATTGCACAAAATAGAGAAAATGCCAAAATTGGATAATCATGATAAAAACTTAACAGTTTCAACAGTACACAACATGATAATCAAAAAATACAAAGTGCCAATGTTATTAAGGGACTGGTTCTAAAAGGACAGAGATTCAAAGGAATTTAGAAGGGCTTAAGGACACGGGGAATGGGGAGATGGAAGGCTTGGCAGGGAAGAGCTTAAGGAGTCTGTCCACCCTCTCATTTGTAGTCCTCTAGTAATGGACCAGTTGCTCATGAAGCTCATCCACCTTCTGCTTTAGCTTTTCATTTTCAGCCTTCAGCTAAACATTGATTTCCTCCATAGTACCAATGGGACCTAGTTTGTTTCTCTTTTGGCAAGCTAATATTTTGAAATGGCATTTTCAGTCTGTAGCCTTTGGATCTCAGCAGTAGCCTTTTCTTGAGCCTCAATCAAGCTTGAAATTGTGGAATTGCTTCCAACTCCTCCTTTTCTCTGCACGCACTCACATTCCTCCAAGGTACCCAAATTGAACATTTGTTTTCTGGTCCTTATGGTTGCCTTTCCCACTTTAACATCAAAATACTCAAAAACTTTAGTGAGAAAGAACCCATAGGGAAGACCATGCCTACCATCCTTTGTATTGGCTACATTCAGAATGTACTCTATCATAAGAGCACGCAAGCTGATAGAAGTGAAATTTGTTAATGCCTCAATGAGAACCAAATCAGAAATCGCAGAAAGGGACCTTCTCTCAGCCCTAAGATGCAACACTTTGTTAACAAACTCGAATAGGAGCTGATATTCAGGCTTGAGTAGTTTCTTAAAGATCATTGCCCCGATCACTTTTCTTTCTTGCTTCATAATAACATTAAAGAACTCAGTCGAAGCAATACTCCCCTTAACTATTTTCAATCCATCAGTAGGGACACCAAGAATGTCCCCAGGCTTCTCCTCATCAAGAACAAAATCAGTCCCATTCATATTCAGCACCAGAGTATCATCAACAATAGTAGATAAGTTTGCATAGAAGTTGGAAACTTCTTATTCAAAGACACTGGGAGCTGGAGGAACAAATAGATGATTCTATTTTTGGAATTCAACTATTTCAAGAAGTTCCTTCATCCCACTTTTTTTTGCAATATCAGTATCAAAAACTCTACCACGCAACATCTTTTGAGACTTCAGAATCTCTTTCCAATCCAACTCAGTCAGTTCTTTCTTTTGCTTCTTTGATGGGGAACAAAGTTCATCATTCATATTTCCCTTCCTCTTCCATAGATAATGAGTCTCACTCTTCTTCTTCTCAGACTTTTCAACCTCTTCATCAGGGTTAGCACTCTCAGCAGATTTCTCTTTCGCCATTTTTCTTTTCATGGAATTTTTTCTCACAAGTGAAGACTCCTTCACTATATCCTCTTCATTAACCATAGTCACCACATCATCATGTGACACTTCCTACTCATCAACTAACAAACATTTCACCAACCATCCTTTTTTCTTTAAGGAGCTTTTCTCCTAATTTACTTTTAGAGCAGACTCTAGTTGAGCTTTCTTCCTTAGTCTGGTAGTGGATGCATTGTAAGCAATATGCTTCCTTTTATCGAGGGCTTAGATTTTCTTTTGAACACAATACTCAACCAATTAAGCATCATCATCAACAAGTTGAGAAGCACAAGCAGGACCAAGCTCCTTCCTAGATGAGAGATCTCCTAGGGGTATAATGATAGTGGACACACATTGGGGGATGACATCTAAGTTGTCCCTTGAGGAACCTGGTGTCCCATCTCAAATAGGAGTAGTGTTTAACATAGGAGGCTCAGACTCCCCTTGGGTTGAGGGACCAGTTCAAGCATCAAGTTTCCTTTTTTCAGTTCAGTCACAAATTCCCCCTAAGTGAAGGCACTCGTTTCGTCACCAGTTTCTCCACTAGTTAATCTACCTATATATTCTAAGAACCCAGACATGATTTTAGCAACTTCACCTTTCCAAGATGTTTCCCCCTTTTCTTTTTTCCATCACCAAGACTACCATCAAATAGATGGTCGACAGAGGACTCATAGTGTCTTTTGTTTGAACCATCAAGAACTTTATCAACTGGAAGAGTAGTATTACCTAGTTCCTTAGTGAATTAAACACCCTTTCCTTGTTCCTTTCCAGCAGCTTCAGAGAGATTTGGCTCGACCAACTCACTTTCTATTTGTATAGTTTTCTCCCATGTTTCAACCGGAGTTTCCCGTTGTTCAAGATCGGTTGTTGAGGGTTGCTCCTCAAGAGCGGTGGAAGGAGTTTCAGGAATAAACTTCCTAGGGGTTTAGTTTTTCTGACTATGTGGAGGAACAAGAGAAGAAGAGGGTGCAGGTGAAACTGGAGTGGATGAAGGGGATTTTGGGGGTGACATTTGAGGGTTTTGTTCAGATGGATTTGGGATTTTGAAGAAGACACAGTGGTGGTTGGTTTGGGAGAGTTAGGTGGTGATGATTGAGACATACATCACCTTTGATTAGAAATGGCTGAGAAGGACAAAGAAATAGATAGTCATTTGGTTTGAGAGAGAGAGAGAGAGAGAATGTGATAATTTTTTGCTTTGGGAGTTTAAGTGGAGTGAAAAATGAAATTTTTTTGTGTAATAAAATTGGACAAGGAATCGGTTATGATTGGGTGAAATATGAAGAAACTTTTCATTTCTTGCACCATTTCAGAAAAGATATGACAAGTAAAAGTTCATTTTAGAAATGGAGGCGGGAATAAAATTAATTATGTGGCAGTCTAAGCAGTTTAAAAGAACATAAGTACTGAAGATACTATTAACCTGAGTCACATGAACCAGGTTCCTTAACAATTTTGAAAATGAAGGCAAAAACTCTGAGAAGTGCAATGTCACCTATACTTGTTTTGTCTTGAAACTGACATCCGTGTATACCTGTAACAGTGTAGAACTGAGTTAGATGTCACCAAAAAATACTTTAGCATTGTACTTATCCTCTTATCATAGCTAATCATTGAGAGAGCTTGTGGAGAGATAACTAGTTGAGCTTGATCAATCCCAACTCTAAGCGATTTCTTTCAAAGTGCTCCCTGCTCAGTGCCTTGGTGAAGATATCTGCTACCTGGTCCTCTGTCTTGCAGAACATCATACAAATCAAAACATTTTCAATATCATCCCTTAGGAAATGGTGTCTTACATCAATGTGTTTGGTTCTTTTGTGTTGCACTGGATTTTTGTCATATTAAGTGCACTTGCAGTATTACACAACAAAGGTACACAATCACTAAGCACACCAAAATCCTTAAGTTGTTGTTTGATCTATAGCAATTGAGCACAACAAAGACAGCAACTACATAATCATCTTCTACAATAAAAAGAGCCACATAATTTTGTTTCTTTATGCCCCATCAGATCAAACATGACCCAATAAAGTGTGTCATTACAAATGTGCTCTTTCTATCCACAAAGTATCCAGCATAATCAGCATGAGCATATACAATCAAGTCAAAATTATATCCTGAAGGATAGAAGAGGACCAGGTCTGGAGTCTCTTTGACATACCTCATAATTCTTTTTGCAACCTTCAAATGAAATCCTTTTGGGATTGATTGGAACCTTGCACACAAACCAACACTAAACATAATGTCAGGTCTGCTAGAAGTCAAATAAAATAGAGACCTAATGATACCCTTATACATGATTTCATTAACAGGACAACCAGGTTCATCAATGTCTAGCCGAGTAACAGTGACTATAGGTGCATCAATGGGCTTAGCATTTTTCAAACCAAACCTCTTCAGCAGCTCCTTTATATATTTTTGTTGACCGATCATAGTGCCTCTTGGGGTTTTCTTTACTTGTAGCCCAGGAAAGAAATTCAGCTCTCCCATCATGCTCATCTCAAATTCACTTCCCATGAGCTTTACAACTTCCTCACACAGGGAGTTATTAGTGGCCCCAAAGATGATATTATCGACATATACTTGCACAATTAACAAATTTCTCCCTTTTTCTTTAGAAACAGAGTGTTTTTAATTTTCCCTCTTATGAAGCCATTGTTAAGAAAGAACCTTGACAATGGCTCATACCAAGCCCAAGGAGCTTGCTTCCAACCATACAGTGATTTGCTAAGTTTGTAGACGTGCTCAGTGTGTTCATGACTTTCAAGCCCATGAGGTTTATTAACAAAGACTTCCTCTTTCAGATATTCATTTAGAAAGACACTTTTAACATCCATTTGGAACAATTTGAATTCCATATGATATGGAAAAGCAATAAGAATCCTGATTACTTTCATTCTTATCACATTAGCAAAAGACTCATCATAGTTTATACTTTCTTCTTGATTGTAGCCTTGAACCACTAACCTTGATATGAGAAGAGTAACCAAGAAAGATTATTTCATCACTTTTAGCATCAAACTTCCCCAAAGCTTCCTTAGCATTGTTGAGAACAAAGTGTTTGCATCTGAAAGCTCTCGAGTAAGTTAGCTTGGGTTTTCTTCCATTGAGTAGTTCATAAGGAGTCTTCTCAAGTAGGAACTTGATCATGCACCTGTTAATTATGTGACAGGCAGTGTCGGCATCTTCAACCCAAAAACTCTTAGACACACTACTAGGTATCAACATCACTTCATCGTATTTGAGGTTGGTGACAGTGCAAGAATAGAATGAGAACTTTGCTTCATCTCTCTTATCACAGATTTGAGACACACTCAATAGACTATACTTCAAACCATTTACATAGTACATATTTTCAATTTCATGGGAGAGTGTTTTTCCAATATTGCCAATACCAAGAGTATATCCTTTCTGCCATTTTTAAAAGATATACTCCCACCTTGGAATGCCTTAAGTGAGAGGAAATCATCCATTCTTCCAGGCATATGCTTCTAACAGTCACTATCCATATACCATCCTCCTCTCACTCCAGCCTTCAGTCAGAGTCACTAATTAGATTTAGGAACCCAAACTAGCTTTGGTCCTTTATAATGATAGAACCGGTGAATTAAGCTTCTTTTAGTCCAAATTTTCCTTTTACGGGGACCAAGTCCCTCAACTCTAGCTTTCTTCTTAATGAAGCTCTTATTTTTCTACAGAGACTGAAATTTGGCTTTATATGTATCTTTATAATGACCAATAATATCACAATGAGTGCACAACCAATTTTCAGTTATAGTGACATACTTGTTGTGAGGATTATAGGAGTTTTTGGCCTTTCAAAACCAAATGCCTTACTTTCCTCCTCCATTACTCTTGTACATAAAAGCAATTACGTCAGAGGACCAGGTCCAACAAAGTGTTTTATCAAGATCAAATTTTACCCTTTTCAAATCCTCATGTAGTTGCCTATTCTTTTCTAGCTCAGTAGTGAGACTCATTTGACTTTCTTAAACTCATTTTCAAGCTCAAACTGAGTTACACTAGCTATCTTTTTTCCTTTAGAAGGAGTATCCGTCCATTTTTTCATTTGGTTCCTTAACAAAGAGTTTTCTCTAGTTACTTCATCAACTTGTTCCTTCAAATCAACGGTGGAAACTACCATATCATTCCTTTCTTGTTCTAGTTCACCAACTTCTTCAATTAGACCATGCTTCTCATTAATAAGGTTATCATATGCATCTATTAACACATTCGCTAATGACATCAATTTTTTAGAGTAACTTTTTAAGTTTTTCTAAACATCAAGAAAATTTACCTCATCTTGTTCATAGTCATCATCAGCATCAGATTTGGTCATGAGTGCAAAAATTGACTTAAATTTCAAAGGTTCATTATCAACAACCATCATATATGTATCACCTTGGTCATCTCCATCTTCAGACTCACTGGAAGAATCTCTCCAAGCAGTCAGAGCTTGCTTTACCAGATCATCGGCTTCATCTCTTCTTTTGAACTTTTTATTAGGTACCTGGTTCTTCTTAGCTAATTCTTCAGTGTTGTTTTTATAATAGCCCTGCTTGTGAATAGGACATTCTTTGATGAAATGTCCAGGCTTCCCACACTTGTGACAACAGTCATTTTCTTTGAAATTAAGCTTCATTTATTTTGGACTCCATTTCTTCGAATCATCTTTTAAAATCTTGGAGTGAGGTATGCCATAACAACTTCATCACTGCTTGTGTCACACTTATATGCCTTCAGAACCAGGCTCTTCTCTTTCTTTGGCTCTCTTCTTTCATCGTCTTTTTGTCTTTTCAACTCGTAAGTTTTTAGATTTTTGATAAGCTCATCAATTCTCATTGTTTGCAAGTCCTTAGCTTCTGAGATAGCATTAAATTTGCTTTCCCAAAAGGTAGACAGAACACTTAGTAGCTTACGAACTAACTTGTTGGTCTTAATGACTTTACCAAAAGAATGAACTTTATTAATTATGGAGGTGAACCTGGTATGCATGTCCGGAATGGACTCACCATCTTTTACCTTGAATAGTTCATACTCGGTAGTAAGCATGTCTATCTTGGACTGCTTTACTTGACTTGTTTCCTCATAGATAGTTTGAAGAGCTTTCCATATCTCCTATGTTGTGTGATAAGCTGAAATACGGTTGTATTCATTTGGTCCAATGCCACACACAAGGATTTTATTAGCCTTGAAATTCTTATCCACACCATTTCTGTCACCATCATTGTATTCCTTAATTTTGCAATAGTTTTGAGACCAATTGGATTTGTGTTCACAGGACATGAGGACCATTACAAATGATATCCCATAACTCAGAATCCTCAGTCATAATGAAGTCATGCATTCTTGTCTTCCACCACCCATAATACTTTCCGTTGAATATTGGTGGTCTTGTGGTAGATTGTCCTTCCTCTACGTTTGTTAGAGCAGTCATGAGAAAGATCATTTCTAAGTGTTAACCTTTTAGAAAGAACTTGTTCTGATATCAATTGATAGAAATTAAGAGACACCCAAACAAAGTAGAGAATCAGGTTCTCAATCTGTTCCCTTAAGTAAAGACAGAAAGTAAATAACACAAGATATTTACGTGGAAAACTCATTGTTCAAGGGATTAAAATCATGACCTACCAAAGTAGAATTTTTCAAACTTTACTATAATGAGCAACTTCATATTACACTCTATTGCAACCTAGGAATTAAACTCTTAATCCCTCACCCTTTACAACAACTCTATTGTAAGACTTTTACAATCAATCTATTGCAAAGAACACTCTTTGACTAACTCTAGTCAAGTAAAGAACTGAGAAAGATTGAAATTTTGTCCTACCATGACACTTTCTGAAAGTAGTGTAGGAATACAAATAACGAACGAAAGACAAAGACTCAACAACCTAAGGACTTAAGACATCTTCATTTCTTGGGATCTGGTCCTTGAGTTTGTTGTAGCTTTGTTCTTGATTGAGAGCAGAAGCGGCTGGCACTTGAGAAGAATATGATTTTTAGGTTTTCAACTATTAGGGTTACACTTGTAACATGTTATTTATATAAGAGAGCATGTGAGATGTAGAGGGACATTTCATCGTCTATTTTATCCTCTGGCAAACTGCAACTGTGTTGCTGCACTGCTGCAAGTCGGTATAGTGCAACAGCTTTTACAATTGTAGAGTTAACTGTACGATGTCTAGGGGACCTAATCACATCTAGTCCTTATCTAGTTCCTCAAATATATTTGGAAAATCATCAAAACACAAAATAGCGTGACTTATCAGTAGTGTTGAAGGAGCATATAGTCACTTTTATTCAAATATCTATCCTACCCATCTATAAGCCTACATCACAAGCTTTAAAAAGTCCTTATGTGATTTCTACCGAGCATTCCAAAGTTAGTAGCGATTGAAAATAATAGCAAGCCTATGGTCACTATCCATTTGTGGCATGTGAACTTCTTTGTGAGTGTGAGTGATTTCTCACTTCTTTATCTCTTGTCCCTTGTGTCACATGTAGATATGTGTGTTTTAGGACTTTCTTTGATCATTGTGAGGGCATGTAGATTGCAAAACTTGGTGAAATTGTTGACTTCCCGAACTAAGACTCTTGTGTGCTTCTTTCAAACTAATAGCACAATGTCATCGATTGAGGCTATATTGTGATTCCTAACCACTTTCAGTAATGCACCAGTGTTTGTCAATAGTGGATTGAAGGGTTGATCTTATCTAGAGTGTATGTCTGTAGGCTGTAGCTAATTATCATTGAAATTATAGTCATTTATGCTTTGTGATACTTGAGCATATGTGATAGTCGTGTTGTGTTTTTTTAGTTGTTTGAGGACAAGAAAAGGCTTTAAGTTGGTGGTATTGATGTGTCGTGGAAGGGCGGCACATTTGATATCTTTTGCATGAGTTTTTACTGTCTTTAAGCATATTTTGTGTTGTTTCTTATTCTAATTGATATGTTGTAGGTTTTTGGATATAAATGATCAAAATAAGGAAAATTCTGATAACATACGGGTCGTATAACTAAAGTACATGCCGTAAGTGAAAGCTGAAAAAAAAATACATGAAGGTGACAGACAGACCCACATGCAGACCGCAAAGCTCACATACGGGCCGCATGTCACATCATAGGAGAAGGTTCAGAGAAGTCAAAATTGCCAAGAACTGGAAGTTCACCTGCGAAGCCACATGCAGGATGCAAATCTCACTTGCAGACCACAAATTAATTGTAACTCGATTTTCCAGTAGCTCAAGTAAATATGAAGATTGAGATACGGCCAAGAGATGCGCATCATGTATTCTGCTTACGGATCGCAAGTCAACATGCAGTTGGAAGTCCTGGAAATCAGTGCTCTGATGTTTGACATGCGGAGCAAAGATGCGGGTCGTACATTACGCACGTGAGTCACAAGTCAACATGCAGAAGATCTTCTAGAAACCCTAGGTTCAACATGCGAAGGCATGACTTCGACATGCGGACCGCAAGTTCCATCTGCGTTCAACATGCACGCTACATGTGATACTGCAGGGACATTTTTGTCACAATTCTTTTTGCCTTTTTAGATCATTATAAACAGTTTATGTATATCATCTCGAACAGAATCTTGTCCCACAACTTAGTAACATTGAATACTCCATAATTTTGAAGTTTTTGAGGAGAATAATCCTCCTTTCTTGTCATCTTTCTACCATTGTAATACTTTAATGTTTTATTTTATTGCTTTGATTTGTCCTTTTAAGTATGAGTAGCTAACTTTAAATACTAAGGTCGTGGACTCAATGATGAGTGTTATGTTAATGAGTGTTTATCATTGAATATATGAATAATGGGTTATTAGTTTCTATTTATTTCTCATGCTTTATTCTTGGTTAGATGTTCCCAACATTAACCCATGCCATTTACTATTTCCTTACTTGGAAAAGTGAGTTAGAGTTGTTGGAAATCTTACGAAAAATACTTTATCACGAACACTGTACGAAATTTTTGAAAGTTTGAGGCGTGTCCAAAAACACTGTCCTTAAGGATATTTCACCCGGTATAAATGTATCACTCAGGATTCAACAAACTCTTATAGTATAAAACTAAGAGCTAGAATCTAACAAAGATTCATTAAAAAAAAACCCGGCATACTAATAGAATGGGAGAAAAGAAGATATATCCTCTTGGTTTGTATCTCTCCTCCCAAAAGGATAAGAGTCTAATTATATAGTTGAATAACTTGGAAAAATGGCTCAAAAATTATTGCAATGGTAAAAGAGATTATTGGGATTAAAGAGGATTAATGGCTCATAAAGAACAGTAAAGAATTTGTTGCTATTGAATGCAAACTTTTATAACTGCCAAAGCCATTTCAAGGCTTCTCACCAACGTTATAATATTACAAGTATTAGTAAATTAAAGAGCCATTAACTTAATATTAAAATAATGAAAATAGATATTAATAAAAGTATTTATTTTTGAGATATTCAAATAATTTTTACAACAAGTATTTGGTAGAAATGAAAACAAGAACTCAAGACATTAACTTTTATTTAATAGAATTGGTTAGGAATAAGATGATTTTACTTGGTATGTATTGGTTATTCTTCATTATAACTCTTTCGCATATGGAAAAACATAAAGAGAAAATACTTTTTAATTATAAAAATATTGAATAGTGAGTTAAAGACTATTTGCATATCATATAACTTCCCATTAAAAATATATCATATTAACCCTTATAGTATTGCATTCCATTAAAGGGGACACAACCTTATTTTCTTAATCCAATTAAGTAATCTTTAAAACAAAATAGTGTTTCTCAATAGAATAGAAATATCAAACTCTTTTCAAACTAACGGGATAAATTACAACGAGAGTCAAGTGCCACACTATACAAGTAACATTTTCACACTATATGATTTATTATATACATCGATCATCTTACACCATTACATAGGTGTAATTTCGACGTTACACCGTCCCTAGATGGTTGTACCGTCGCTCTATGAGTAGGATCCTGAACCATATCTTGAGTACCCTTCTAATGTTCACCACCCTGTAGTATGGGATAGTCCCTCCGGATATTACCCTAAATCACCGCACCAAAACACCCTCTACGTTGGCGTGGCTATTGGGGTTGTCCCCCACTGACTAGATGAAACACTCTGAATGGTCTGAGGTGCCCTATAAGTCCCATACCTCTAGGGTGCATTGAAGCCTTGCCTCGTAGGCACATTGTATGTAACGTGACTTGAGGTGATGGAATTATAGAGCAGAATAAGAAAGATTTTCTTCAATATTGAGTTAGTTGAATAGAATCACCTTAAGAAAATAAAGAAAATAAAAAGTTATATAGGATCAACATTCATCAAGTTTAAGAGCTTAAACTTTTACTATTTTATAATGCAAACACAATTTTTAATATAACGTTTGTGTAATTTTAAAAAATTACTCATTGAGATGGAGTACATGCACTATGTGTGTACCCTAAGACTAATGCTTGAAAAATAAAGTTGGCAACCTACAATAACAAGCTAAATATTGATATCGTATTTTTAGTAGAAGTTTACACGCACCCGATATTTACAAACAATATCAACTTACCATGATTAAATAATTTTGGAGGTGCAATTGCAAATATTTAAATAGTCTTAACTATGCATAGTTAAGTGAGATAAGTCTAATGTCTATGTATACACACATCATGCCTCTATTATAAACACAGAATACACATAACTTTTTATTTCTATTAAAGTATATCTAATTTAAATCCGAAAAGATGTACACATCATGTCACAAAATTTCACGTTGTCTCGTTGTTGTTTCTCCCAACTTTTACATACCAAAGGTCAAAGAATAATAAACTTTGAGTTACGCCTTAATGAAGGCAAAAAATCCAATTAAATGATTAGTCAATGAAAATTACAAATGTTAATTTTGTTTTCCATAGAAAGACTTAAAATATTGAGCGCAATTTACCCCTACGGCACCCTACATGCATATAATCTTCACGTAGGCAATTTGTACAAGTTGTTGTTGTTGGAAATTTACTAATGTGGAATTAAGTTTATCTCATTATTTATGACTCAAACAATTGGGGGCCCGCACGTCGAAAATGTCGTTTCCACAAACGTGCAATCTTAGTGTCAAGTATCGTAAATTTCGTTAATGAAAGAGATATTGGTACGTAAGTGAAATGTTTGAGACATAGAATGATGGACGGTTATTGGCTAAATAACAAGTATTCCACGTTGGTAAATGAATGAAGGATTGTACGAAGTGTAAGATGGTACGGCTCGGAAAAGGGTCGCAGAGCCGAGAAGGGCTGCGGCGCCTCCCAGACTGGGCCACGACGCCCCCCAAGCTGAGTCGCAGCGCTAATTGCATGTTTGGCATTCTGGAGCCGCCGCGGCGCAGCGCTAAATATTGCAGCGCCGCGGCACTTTCCAGGTAGTGTTTTGCTTGACGAAATCCCAAAGGTTTGGCTGTTGAGGTGGTTTCAATGGCATTGAATCCACCCAATAATGGTCATTACTTGGACCATTATGTTGTTGCATTACTTGGGGGTTAAATGTCATCCATTACATAGCAATTAAATGCCATTATGGGGAATTTAAAAGGCCATCTTGCACACCTATAAATTGAGGTATTTTTCTCAATTCTATAGAAGAGAATGAGACACACAAGTTTACAACACCACAAAGAGATCAGATTTTCCTGATAGCAATCCTTCTCTTAGCAATCTTCATTATTTGTGTTCTTCACTGGGATCATTTGTGTAGGCTTTTCACATTTGATAGTTTGTTGTTTCATCTTGGGAGACTATTTTCCACATTTCCGTAAAGCCTATATACGGGGGAAATCTTGTCTTAAAGACAGAAATCCATCTCTCGACTCAGCCGGCGGTATTGTGATTATCTAATTGGTTGCTAAGTGTTTCAAGTGTGAACTAGAATCTCAAAGGACTCCAACCATTCAGATTCTCAGCGGATCTACAAGCCACAAGTGTAGCAGTTCATGTACTTGTATTTCGAATACAAGATCCATATTTGAAGTTCTAATTCAAGATCAAGATATTGACAACTTGTTGTTGTAAACTTTGTTGTTTATCTTTTCGATCATTGTAATAGTTATTTACTATTCTCGTACGTGCTTTACATCTCCAACAATTTTAAGACAAGATTGTATTAGTGCTCGAAAGATGTTTGCCAACAAGATATGGTCCCAAATCTGGCTGTGGTTTTCTTTTTGAAAATAGTTCTATTGACTGTTCTGTTAACAATTCAAACATTGTCTCTGTCAATAACTTTGCTGTCAAATCTGGTCCTAGTTTTGGTTCTCTCTTTGACAACAGTTACAAATTTGTTTCCGTCAAATATGGGATCTCTGGATCTGATGCTCAGCTTCAAGATATTGTTGATAGTCATACTAGTACGGCTAAAGATCAAGGACGAGTTGGTATCACCGCTCCCGAGGGTGGTGGAAACAAACGCCCATGAGAGGTTGAGGATGTCAACTGGGACAAGAGGAGAAGGCTGAAGATGATAGTCTATCATGTAGCAAAAGGCCTATATCTGTCACAGACAAAGGATCCGATCTATGGTAAGGAGGATATGGACACTCAGTCTAACTGAAGTGGGCCAGAATCCAAAAGGTCTAAGTTAATTATCCTTCCTTATCTAAATGTGTTTAGTTAATATCTGAATAAAAGTGTGTAAAGAAAGGCTGGGAATATGAAAGTGTTTTCATTAAAAACTTATATTCCCTACACTCTAAAATCAGATATTGAATCTCCTTCCTTCCCGGTTAAAGATTGGACTATTGTAAACAAAACTTAAAAGATCAGTTCTTTTGGGTGTAATTATTAAAAGTGTGTAAAGTATGTTCACACATACGAAGGAAAGAGATCCACTGACTGTGCGAAAACTGTTACCACTCTTAAGTAAGCACCATGGATTTCCCTGGGCAACAATCACAAGGGAAGAAGACTAAAAGATAATGGCTTATCTTAAGACGTTGAACTTGTCACCTATCTAACAGAAGATCCTTTATTTGATAGGATGATATTGGACATTCAGTCGTACAAAGCCTACGAGCGACTGGAGTGGGCCAGAACTTCCAGGTCTTAAATGATCTGAAGGCCAGAAAAAAGGCAGAAAATTAATGGACACCTAGTGAGGTGGGCCAGAGTTTCAAGGTCTTAAATTATATGAAGGCCAAAAGAAAGGCAAAAAAGTAATGGACACCTAGTGAGGTGGGCCAGGGTTTCCGGGTCTTAAATGATCTGAATGCTAAAAGAAAGGCAGAAAAGAATTTGGACACTCAGTCTTCCAAAGCAACTGGAGTAGGCCAGAGTATTCAGATCACATATGATCCGGTTATGCCCTAACCACGGGCAAGAGGTTGTTCATGTGAAGCAACTCCACCTCTAAAGTAGAATGGGTTGGAGAGGTTGTCTTCAATAGGACTTCAGGGAATGGGATCACTCTAAAAGGAGGTGATACATGTCCCAAACTTAGGGACGCTGTTGGTCAAGCTGGTTTGAGACTAGTCCAACAGATCTGTAATAAATAAGAATGGTACAGTATGTCTGTAGCTAAATGAATGATATATTTGTAATACGTGCATCTATGACATCATAGATTAGGACACGTTAAATAGAAAGTCATTCAAAAGCTAACAAAGTTGAGATTGTTGCCTTCTGTTGACATAAACCCTCAAAATATGTGAGGTAGGCGAAGAGGCAAAATCACATTTCCATTTCGTCAAAGGAATAGCGAAAGAAGCACCGCTCCTCTAGAACTTAGTCACACCTACATGGGTGTATTAAAGTTTGTACAAAATAGAGGGGGGGAGACAAGTTCCATCAAAGGAATAGCAAAAGAAGCACCGCTCCTCTAGAACTTAGTCATACTTACATGGGTGATTTGAAGTTTATACAAAATAGAGGGGGGAGACAAGTACTTTGTGACCTTCATTGATGATGGTATAACGTATTGCATCATTTGTTTGTTAAAAAGCAAAGATGAAGTTTTTGAAGCGGATAAGCGCTACAAAGCAGAAGTTGAAAATCAACTAAGCCTACGGATTAAGGAATTCGTAGTGATAGAGGGGGAGAATGTGAAGCATCGTTGATCAAATGACTTCTCATTACTCACCTCAGTCTAATGGTATTAGCCAAGCGCAAAGTTGTACGCCCAAAATATGTGGGGCAAGGCGATCCTTACCGCTAATGCGATTCTCAACAGAACTACGCGTAAGGATAAGGATAACCCTCCGTGTGAAACATGGAAAGGATCCTACCTAAAAATGTTATGTTGTGGAGTGGCTAGGTAGAGGTTGGAAACCGAAACAGGTCAATCTGGACCTAAGACTGTAAATTGCATATCCACTAGATCTGCAAATAACAGTAGTTCTTATCGCCTCTTGGTGTCAAAAAATGTTGAATTCTTTGAGGATAACTTTCCTTGAGAAGGAAAAATAAGTAATTGCTCGAGGTTAACAAGAACCCGCGAGTGCCAGATTGTCCGGAACCATACGTTCCAGAGCTACAGGACTCGGAAGTTGCTGACTATCCGGAACTTAATGTTCCAGATCTACAAAACTTAGAGACTCTAGATGTTGAACCGAGACAGTGCAAAGAGAGGACAAAAACTTATTCCAGGCCTTCTAGCTTGTATGGTTGAGAATGAACCATGGAAAATTAACAAAGAATTGTCATCTCCAGAAGCGTTGCTTTGGAAAAAAGCTTCAGAGAGAGAAATAGATTTCATCATATAGAACCATACTTGGGTAATGCTTGACCTTCCTCTGGGAAAAGAACATTTGGGTTATGAAAGTGAATACTCAAAAGTGAGTACAAAATAGATGGATCTACTGATGAGTATAAGGCCTCGACTACTTAAACATGTGCTCCCATGTGAATAGCTTAACATCTAGGGCCATTGCAGTCTTGCGTGACATGTATGTTGAGACAGCCTTTCTAACCGGAGAGTTGAAAGGGGAGGATCAGAGTTGGTTTGTTGGACTATTGGGCTATTTCCTGAACTTTCATTTTGGTCCCTGAAATGTTTACATTTTGGTCCTGGAAGTTTCAGATAAAACAGAAATAATGAACCTAAAAACAGAAACATTGACTCTGAAGTTAGAAAGCCAACAGTTGGAAAACCAACAGTCTGAAAGTGGAAGTCATATTAAAACAAAACTCTCGATATGAAAGATATAGGTATCACATATGACATCTTAGGAATTGGAATTTCTAAGACATCTAACGGACTGGTCTAACTCCAAACTCAGTTGTGAGATAGTTGACAGTCTCGTTGAAGCCACTAATGGATATGAATCATAGAACTGATTGGAATCATGGTGCACCCATATACAAGGAGCGATATGCGCAGGTCACATGTAGTTCAATGTATTGTACACACTACAACCGACCTGGTATCGCCTATAAAGCAGATCAGTTGAACAAATGTTTACTCGTGATTCTGGAAATGATCGATAGAAGGCGTTAAGTCGGATATGACGATATTCGCTTATCTACGGATTATGGTATTCTGGATATCCAACTGTTCTGAGAGAACACAATGATGCAAACTGGACATCAGACTTGAAGAACACTAATGCCATAAGTAAATATGTATGGTGGGTCTTGGAAAATCCTCTAAGCAAACTTGCATCGGCCGATTCATGATGGAATCGGAGTTTATCGCTTTAAACAAAGCATGAAAAGAAGTTGAGTAACTTCACGACTCCTTAGAGGACGTCCCTTATTGGGAGAAACTCGCGCCTTCAACAGTTAGACATTGTGGCTAGCCGGTCGGCTTCAGGAAGGGCACGGATAATGGCGTCTGGAAATATATGTCAGATTTGTCGGAGACATAAGATCGTATTGGCAGTTGATCACCACGGGTGTCACTTCCTAGATTACTAATCAAATAATATAGCGGATCCTTTAACTAAGGGACTACCCAAAGATCTAGAGTTCTGCCTATCTAGGGGAATGGGCATAAAAACCAAACAATATGAACCTTTGCGGTGGTAACCCAACCATACTGATTGGAGATCCCAAGAATTTGCTTCAATGAGAAAACTAAGCTGCAAAAGGTTCAGTTGAGCGTTTCAGTGGAAGCAAGAGCACTTCGGATTATGATTTCTGTAAAGAAACATAAATCCAAAGTCGTTCCCGCTATAGACATTAAAGTGCTACCTAGATGGTGGATAAAGGTTAAGCTTCCAAACCTTTAACGATCATCAAATGGTTGAGGTTAAGGTTGGGGGAACTTTTAATGATTCCTAACACTTGTGAAGTGGGGTATAGCAGGATACCTTGTAGGACATCACCTATTTAAGTGTGAGGATAGGCCGCCTTAAATGAACGCACTTAAGAATCCAAGTGCGTCCACGGCCACAACGGACAGAACAATAAGAAGAAACGAATAAAGGGGAGGTATTGTGTTGGTACCGTTGTCTTGTCTTACATTAAACACTAACAGTTCAAGATATCAATTTCACCGCGCAGTAAGTAAGTCCGATGGTATTCAACTAGGGAAGGTTCAAAGCGGAAGCTACCTCTCCTGATGCAATTTCTTTTCGCTGAACGATTGCTAAAAGTAGGCACCCTGTGTGTGCGCCAAAATATCTTTCAAGAGGGGATTGTTGGAAATTTACTAATGTGGAATTAAGTTTATCCCATTATTTATGACTCGAACAATTGGGGCGCCGCACGTCGGAAATGTCGTTTCCACACACGTGCAATCTTAGTGCCAAGTATCGTAAATTTCGTTAATGAAAGAGATATTGGTACATAAGTGAAATGTTTGAGACATAGAATGATGGACAGTTATTGGCTAAATAACAAGTGTTCCACGTTGGTAAACGAAGGAAGGATTGTGCGAAGTGTAAGATGGTATGGGTCGGAAAAGGGCCGCAGCGCCCCTCAAGCTGAGCCGCGGCGCTAATTGCTTGTTTGGCATTCTGGAGCCACGGCGCTAAATGCTGCAGCGTTGCGGCTCTTCCCAGGAAGTGTTTGCTCGACGGAATCCCAAAGGTTTGGCTGTTGAGGTGGTTTCAATAGCATTGAATCCACCCCATAATGGTCATTACTTGGACCATTATGTTGCTGCATTATTTGGGGGTTAAATGTCATCCATTAAATAGCAATTGAATGCCATTATGGGACATTTGAAAGGCCATATTGCATACCTATAAATTGAGGTCTTTGGCTCAATTCTATAGAAGAGAAAGAGACACACAAGTTAACAACACCACAAAGAGATCAGATTTTCCTGATAGCAATCCTTCTGTTAGCAATATTCATTATTCGTGTTCTTCGCTGGGATCATTTGTGTAGGCTTTGCACATTTGATAGTTTCATCTTGGGAGACTATTGTCCACACTTCCGTAAAGCCTATATACGGGGCAATCTTGTCTTAAAGACAAAGAGCCATCTCTTGACTCAGCCGGTGGTGTTGTGATTATCTAATTGGTTGTTAAGTGTTTCAGGTGTGAACTAGAATCTCAAAGGACTCCAACAGTTCGGATTCTCAGCGGATCTACAAACCACAAGTGTAGCAGTTCATGTACTTGTATCCCCTACACATTTTGCTCCTAGCATTCGAGAAATTTTGCACATGGTAAGCTTTCATTTTCCCATCTCTTTTTTCCTGTGAGCATGCTTAAGTATTCACTCAGAAAAATATTTTCATTTTGCCCACAGTTTGTTCTTGTTGTGCTCTATGTATTGGTTACATCAGCTGCATCAGAATTCTTGATACATTATTTTCTCAGTCAGTCTTTATCTGCATATATTTGTGCTACATTCAGTAGGTGAGAGAAAAGTTAGGCATAATTTTGTTGTACTAATTTGTTGCATATCTACAGAAAGACATCTTTTTCTTAATATTTCTTCTGAAGTAATATAATTATCATTTTATTTTTTGTGGATAGCTTCCACTTGATCTGAGGTTGTGGAGGCATATAAACGAAGAAGCTGCAAAAGGAACGGTAATGTGTGTGTGATACTTGTTTCCCATATTCTAATGTTTCATAACTTGGCAGACAATGTGAATGGTGTATTTATCTTCTGCCTTCTTACCACCATTGTCCTCCAATTTACTTTTTCAGCCATCAATCATGGATCCGTACAACAAGCGTCTTCTCTCATGTTATCATGGCGTTCCATTAGGTGGTATTGGGTGAGTTCTCATATAGTTTGTGTTAGTCTGTTGTGAAGTATGGGGAGTAGACGAGAGTGGGGTTTGTAGCTTAAGATAAAAAATCATCAAATTGAAAAATAAATGAACTGTGAAATACAGTGTGCTAAAGGATAAACTGTAACATTCAATCTGCAGTGCAGGAAGTATTGGAAGAAGTTTGAGAGGTGAATTTCAACGCTTTTAATTATTCCCAGAAAATGTGAAGACGCACCTATTCAAGCAAACCAGTTTTCAGTAAGTAATTCATTTAATATTAGCTTTTTATCAAGATGGTACTCTCAGTTTCTTACATTTCCAAATGAGCTGGCAACAGAACCTCTTTTCCATGCTACTGCAATGTCATAAATGTAGGTATTTTGTTGGGTTGATGTACGCAGCGGATATTGAAAACTTATTTCAAACCCAACAAACGTAAAACTGTTTTACTATAGGATAATTTTAAACTGTAAACATAACACTTGAATGGTACTTACATGTTTACAATATCTGGAATCTTTATCAACTGTGGGTGCGCACGCGAATGCCCTTTCGATTGCAAACTCCAAGCTTCAATGTATTTTTCCTTTGAAAAGCTAGGAAATCCGGCAGAGGTTCGAGAGAGTGTTTTGATTCTGAGTCTCTAAGACTTAGAATAATGATACGAAAATCAAGTGTATTGAATAATGAAGTGTAGGTTTGAATTTATAGGTGAAAAATTAAACCAAACCGGATTAGGGTTTGACATTGGGCCTGGCCCAAAATTCGAGACAGATTAGGTCATGGCGCTGACGTGGCCCTACACTGTCTCGTTTTATTATCTGCACATTCTTAATTAAATCCAAAAACCAATTTGACTTAATTAAAATAATCATTACTAATTTAAATATCTCGATTCCAAATCGAATATTTAACACTTTCTCAATACACTCTTAGATCGAAGAAACAATTGACATAGTGTTACCCTACAAGTCTTCACATATCTACACTAATCATATTAGGGTCTACACGGAACTCCTAGACGACGCTGTAAGATGAACTCAATATGTGAAGTATATTTACACGAATCCGGTAAATTGAACCTCTATGTGGGAAGATAAAATCATTTCATTCTCGACGCACTCGATCAAGCTTGGATTTGCCAAGTGTCTATCCAAATGGCTTGATCATTATATCTCATCTATATTGGTTGACAACAAGACCATATTCTAGATATGTCTATTGTGTTGGCCAATGACTTAGTCAATCCAATATCACTGAGAAGCTGAGTGTTCTCTCTAATATACATTCTGAGGAATTAATCCTAATCTTGGCTCAACTACCACCTTTAATCCACATCGTAATGTACCCAATACAAGTTGTATCTCAACCTATAAGGCATTTGAGCTTAGGAAATGATCAAAGTATATTACTCTGTAGACAAGGTGTGTATTGACCTCAAGTCTAAGGACTTCTATCTCCCACACGCTGATCATACTTTAGGCATGTATAAAAAATAGTATATCAGCAGGGTATACCAATACTTCCAAAGTATCCATGTGTCCATCACGGGTAGTCATTACTCGTAGCAGGTGAGACATGCTACATCCTCTAAAGATGTGATGCAGACCACATGTCGACTTATCACATATCATCGATATCCCATTCTCGATGATCATTAGTCGAGGCTATTTTAAGAGTTACGTTATAATATTAATATCTCACACTATTAATAACAACATAACCTCTACAAATGCATATTATAGAATATTATAAATAATCAACTAATAATTCAATAATTGCAAATGCCAAAATATTAATCTCCATTAATAATAATACGAACGTGTAAAAAGTACATTTGTCCTAATATAGATTGTCTCTAGGACATACATATACTATCAATCTCCCACCTGGCCTAGAGCCAATCTTTAACATATCTAATGCCCATATTTTCAAAATGACCATTATGTTTGACTAAGCTTAATGGTTTAGTGAATGGGTCATCTAGATTATCGTCTGTGGAACATAATCTAATCTAAACTCTTCAATCTCCACCATCTCCCCATGTATGTGGTACATGCTTGTTTCTGTTTGTTGATCTTAGTTCCTTAGCCTGTGCAATCGCACCAATGTTGTCACAATAAATAGTTATTGGACAACTGGCACTCGAAACTACCCTTAGTTCCTTCAGGAACTCAAAAATTGCGGCAGCTTCTTTACCAGCTTCCGATCCAGCAATGTACTCAGTTTCTATTGTCGAATCAGCAGTTGTAGCTTGTTTGGAACTTTTCCAGCTCACTGTTCCACTATTGAAAATGAACATGTACCCAGACTGAGATTTAATGTCATCATGATCCGTTTGCAGCTAGCATCAGTGTACCCAGTAGCAGCTAGCTTTTCTTCCCCACCGTAGACTAAGAAGTAATCTTTAGTTCGTCTAAGATACTTAAGAATACTCTTGACTGCTTTCCAGTAATCTTCCCCAAGATTCTAGTGGAATTTGCAAGTCATATTAAGTGCAAAGGCCACATCTGGCCTAGTACAGGTCATACATGATCGATCCTATACCCGAAGCATATGAGATCCTCTTCATGCGCTCAAGTTTTATAGCATTAGAAAGACTGTCCTTCTTAGAAAAGTTATGCCTTGACCCATAGGTAGACCATCTTTCTTGGAATTTTCCATAGAAAAATGTCTAAGCACTTTGTCTATGTACACTGACTGTGACAACCCCAACAATCTATTAGGTTTATCTCTATAGATCCTAATTCCCAGAATGTAGCAAGCTTCACCTAAATCCTTCATCATGAATGTACTGGACAACCACTCCTTGACTGTCGCAAGAGAGTCTTATTGTCTCCGATTATCAATATGTCATCTACATATATAATAATGAAGGCAATACTCCCATCATTGCATTTACTATAAACACAGGGATCCTCTTTGCTTCTGACGAAATCAAATGACTTGATAGCCTTGTCAAAGCAAATGTTCCAACTCCTCGAGGCTTGCTTAAGCCCATAAATGGACTTTTGTAGCTTGCATACATCATTTGGTTTGGACTCAGATGAAAAACCCTCAGGTTGTTTCATATACACTTCCTCAACTAGATTACCATTGAGGAAAGCGGTTTTGACATCGATCTACCAAATATCATAGTTATAATATGCAGCTATTACAAGCAAAATCCGAATGGACTTAATCTTAGCAACATGTGAAAAGGTTTCATCATAATCGACCCCAGACCGTTGATTATAACCTTTAGCCACCAACCTTGTTTTATAAGTCTGTACCTTGCCACATGTATCGATCTTCTTCTTGAAGACCCATTTGCATCCTATTGGTTAACCTCATCTAGTAAATCAATCAAGTTTCACACTTGATTGATGTACATAGATTCCATCTCAGATTTTATGGCTTCTTGCCATCTCTTCGAATCAATGTCCAACATTGCTTCGCTATAAGTTGTAGGCTCATCGTTATCAGAAACATCTATCTCACTGTGTGTTTCCACAAGTAGATTTAGTTTTTCAGGAGGACGATGAGTCCTAGTGGACCTATGGAGTTGATTGTTTTACAGTTCAGTACTTGGTATGTTCTAACGGTGAGAGGGTTTTTGTGTGTTGGATAATCCACTAACTTGAGAGCTTTCAGGAATATCATTTTCATGTATTTCCTGAATGGGAGGAGGTGCAACCATTGCATCTACTCCCAAAGGTTGTGTAGGAGGATCTTGCATTTCTGCATTGTTCCTCGTAACACTCCCACTGGGCGAAGGGCGTACTTGAAGTACACAATCTTCGCCAAATACTCCCATTGAATTCTTGCCTTGGTCATTCGGCAAGGATTCAACCTCTATGTTATCTCACGTAATTTCTTCAAGTTCTATCTCTGTGCAACTATGTTCCTTATAGACATATTCTTCTTCAAGGAAAGTTGTGTTCCTGGAAACAATGACCTTATGTTCTCCAGGAAGATAGAAGTAGTATCCCTTAGTTTCCTTTGGATACCCCACGAAGTAACATTTCTCACTTTTGGATTCCAACTTGTCAGTGAGCATCTTCTTAACATATGCAGGGCACCCCCAGGGTCTCATATGTTTAAGAGCTGGCTTCTTGCCACACCATATCTCATATAGTGTCTTTTCTACTGACTTGGAAGGAATCATGTTCAGAACATATATTGAGGTTTGTATAGCATGTCCCCAAAGGTATGTCGGTAGATTTGAGAGTTCGGTTTCTCCTTTCGGCAACACCATTCATCTGTGATGTTCCAGGAGGTGTCCATTCTGATTGGACTCCATGTAGCTTTAAGTAATCTAGAAACTTCTTGCTCAAGTATTAACCTCATCGATCAGATCGAAAGGTCTTGATACTCGTTGTGAGTTATTTCTCTATTTCAGACTTGTACTCCTTGAACTCTTCAAAGGCCTCGGATTTGTGTTTCATAAGATACACATATCCATACCTTGTGAAGTCATCAGTAAAAGTAATGAAGTAAGGAAAACCTCCCTTAGCTTGAGTCGAGAATGGTCCACATACATCAGGATGTACCAACTCAAGCACCTTCTTGGCTCGCACACCCTTCCCAGAAAATGGCTTGTTGGTCATCTTACCTTTCAAACAAGATTCGCAGTTACCATAAGACTCCAAGTCAGATAGTTTGGGGTAGTCAAGCTTCCTTAACCTTGTTATCCTTGTTTCGTTGATATGACCAAGTCTACAATGCCATAGGTAGGTAGAGTTTCTATTACTTATCTTAGCTCGTTTATTTTGTACATTGAATATTTCTCGACTACAGTTTAGTATATATAATCCATCCATAAGAGGAGCAGTTCCATATATAACATTATCAAAAGACAGTACATGACTGCCATTATAAATATATGAGGAAAAACCCTTCATGTCCAAAACAGGGATAGAAACTATATTCCTCGTTAACGAGGGTACATAGTCACAATCATTTAACACTAGACAATAGCCAGAAGGAAAATTTACTATAAGTTCCTACGCGCTCAGCATCCACTCGTGCTCCATTTCCAACGCGTAGGTCCACCTCTTTTGGTCTAACCTTCATGTTGTCAATTAGCCCCTGCACATTGGTACAAATGTGTAAGCCACAAGCGGTATCCAATACCCAGGAATGAGAGTTATTTATAGACATATTTATTTCAATGACGTACATACCTTGTCCACTATAGGTAGAAGCACCTGGTGTTTTTCCTCCTTCTAGTGCAGTGCAGTCCTTCTTCCAATTCCCCTTCTTGTTACAGTTGAGGCATACATCCTTAGCCAGATTCACCTTCTTCTTCTTCACACATCCTTTAGGCTTCGTAGTTGAGGGCGCAGCGAATGCTTTGCCCTTCTTCTTCTGCCATTCCTTACCTTTCGGCTTGGGCCGGCTTGTAGAGCTCACCATGAGCACAACTTCGCCTTTGGTAGTTGAAGATTCAAAGGTCTTGAGCATGTTATGCAGCTCCGGTAGACTCGCCTTCATTCCGTTCATATTGTAGTTTATAATAAAATTCTCGAACGAACGAGAGAGAGTTCAGGATGAGGGTGGAAGTGACGTTTTTCTACGCTTTATACCAATCGAGGCCAGCCTTTCTATCAGCCCTATCATCTTCAACACATGCTGAGACACTTGGCCCCTTCATTTAGCTTACACTTGAAGAGTTCTATCAATAACTCATATTCCATAGTTTGGGATTGAGAGTCGTAGAGACTTTTCAAGTATTCGAGCATTTCGTTGGGGCCCATATTTTCGTGTTGTCTCTAAAGCTCCAGTGACATAGAAGATAACATCACGCACTGTGTTGAAGTGGCGTCGTCTAGGTTCTTCTGGTAGGCTACCTTATAGAGTGTGCATATTCTGCAGAATCCTCGGTAGAGACTGTGGGGAATACTTTGTCCAATACGTATTCTATCTTTTCTTGCCTTGGAATAATTCTCAGATTCCTTAGCCAGTCTAGATAGTTGGGTCCAGTAAGTTTGTTCATTTCCATCAACATTTTTAATGATAGGCTCGACATTTTGATAATCTGAAGAGTTAGATAGACAGGACATCAAACTCAAAATTTATTTCCTATTATAAACATTCGTTTAGGCTAATCAACATGGACTTTTGTTTAATTAGCTCCCACTATTTTAACATACTTCTACGACCCCATAGTAGAATATGAACCTATATTAATTTAAGGTCATAATGGGCCAAGATCCAAGCCTATACTATCTCTGCGTTTGCTTTGGCTGATAACTTCAATAACACATCTTAGTAGGTTCTAAACCAATTGCAAAAATTATTTGCAACTCTTGGTTGATCAAATATTATATTTAATCTTGCGTCCTTAGATTAGTCCGACACTTTGGCGCCAAGATTTGTCTAAGCAAGTCAACCCCATTACACGACTGTGTTTATGTATCTAAGTAAATTTGGCCTTTGTGAGCAAACACTTTGGTATAAATACTCATAAAAGTTTATCATCTACCTTTACATTCAAAACACATCTATGAAAGAGTTTGGGTCCTCGTAGACTTAGAGCAAATGTTTTGGCATAAATACTCGTATCGCTGAAAATGATCTTGCACTCTAACAATTATAATGGACTACACATTTTAATTTAGACTTGTATTTAAAATTTGGGGAACATTTTAGTTTCGGGAATTTTAATCAAGATCAACAATTTGTGGCATATCCAATACGACATTTAATCATGCAATTTCTAAAAACACATTTAGTTGGGAACTATCAACCTAATAGGCATGATATAAGATGGTTTGATCAATTACTGGGCGCCGCCTACCCAGAGAGTTATAGCGGACATTATGCTAATAATTAAATGTACGCATTTAAACACTTAGCATATAGTTCATATATTATTCAATAATATACAATTAATAATAATCATGGGTTAACTTGCTTAAACTCTAAAATTTAAATCTAATCCAAAATGTCCCTTAAACATTTTCTGATTTAAAAAATTAATCTTCAGGGTATTTCTGTAAATTCCTGATTTTTAGAATTTACAGTTTAGTCCCTCAAGAATTTAAAATTTCAATTTTGAACACCTTTAAATTCAGAAAATCCAATTTTAATTTTCAGAAAATATTTTCAGATTTCAGGGATCTGTCTGTAATTTCCAAAATTTAAATTAATTACAAATTTGGTTTTTGCCCCAAAGGACCAAATCTGCTTATTTGAAAAAGTTTTAATTTCAGATTTTGAAACACTTAAACTTCAGAATCAGAATCTGAAACTTTTAAAACTTCAGTTTCTGATTCTAAAAAAAAAAATTGTCGGGATGAACAGTGCCGTGCCGCTCCACTATGGAGCTGCGGCGTGTTGTCAAACCCTAGATGGCGCCGCGGTGCTCTATCATGGCGTCGCGGCGCCTCCATCTCAGAAGCACAAAATCTGCATTTCTGAAACCTTAAAACTGGTTCAGGGTCAGATTTGCAGATTCATCTTCGTTATCCTTCACTATCAAACAACACGTTCATCGACCATCATCCAATCCCTTCTCGTTCTTCGCTTCAGTGCACCATGTTCGCAATGAACCGGTTACGCACATCGACTTAGAAGAGTTAGATCTGAATGACTTCCTCAATTACATCATTGTTTAATAGTTTGGGAGATAAGTATGATGTGCCTTTAAGATATTAGGTTTTCAAGCTTTAAACGACATAAAATTTCAGATTTAAATAAATTCTAACTCATATTATTATCAATGATTACTACATAATCACACAAAACAGCCCTGGCTTTGATACCACTATAGGTTTTCATTGGGTTCGTGTACGCAGCGAAATTTGAAATTTTTGTGTTTCAAACCCAACAAGCGACGAACTGTAGGATGATAATGTAGTAATATAAAACACGTCAATACAAAACATGTACTTTGATAGAATACTTACGGTTTGGAAACTCTAGAGTCTTTTAGTAATTTCCGATGGTGCGCACGCAATTGATCCTTGACAGCAAGTTCCAAGAACTCTGATGTATACCTCCTTCGAACAGCTAGGAAATTCGTCAGAGGTTCAAGAGAGAGTTTTATTCTAGGTCTTTAAGACTTAGAATAATATATGAATAATGTGTCTAATAATGAATGAGGAGGTGCTCTATATATAAGTGAAATTAGGGGAAAATTCAAATTTTGGGTTGGGCTCAAAGCTTGATCCAAAACGAATTGCAGCAGGCCAATCTGATTTTGCTTGCTGCCCAATTAGCGACGCGATGCCTCGCCCTTTTCACAAAATATTTTCAGCACATTTTAATTAAATCCAAAATCCAATCTTGACCTAATTAAATAATTTCCATCAAATAGAAATTATCCCATAGTTATTATTAATTTAAATAACTCGATTCCAAATCGAATATTTAACACTTTCTCAATACACTCTTAGATCGAAGAAACAATTGACATAGTGTTACCCTACAAGTCTTCACATATCGACACTAATCATATTAGGGTCTACACGGAACTCCTAGACGACGTTGTAAGATGAACTCAATATGTGAAGTATATTTACACGAATCCGGTAAACTGAACCTCTATGTGGGAAGATAAAATCCTTTCATTCTCGACGCACTCGATCAAGCTTGGATTTGCCAAGTGTCTATCCAAATGACTTGATCATTATATCTCATCTATATTGATTGACAACAAGACCATATTCTAGATATGTCTATTGCGTTGGCCAACGACTTAGTCAATCCAATATCACTGAGAAGCTAAGTGTTCTCTCTAATATACACTCGAGGAATGAATCCTAATCTTGGCTCAACTACCACCTTTAATCCACATCATAATGTACCCAATACAAGTTGTATCTCAACCTATAAGGCATTTGAACTTAGGAAAGGATCAAAGTATATTACTCTGTAGACAAGGTGTGTAAGGGCTTTTATCTCCCACACGTTGATCATACTTTAGGCATGTATAACAAACAGTATATCAGCAGGGTATACCAATACTTCCAAAGTATCCATGTGTCCATCACGGGTAGCCATTACTCGTAGCAGGTGAGACATGCTACATCCTCTAAGGATGTGATGCAGACCACATGTCGACTTATCACATATCATCGATATCCTATTCTCGATGATCATTAGTCGAGGCTATTTTAAGAGTTACGTTATAATATTAATATCTCACACTATTAATAACAATGTAACATCTAGGGATGCATATTATAGAATCTTACAAACAATCAACTAATAATTCAATAATTGCAAATGCCAAACTATTAATCTCCATTAATAATAATACGAACGTGTATAAAGTACATTTGTCCTAATATAGATTGTCTCTAGGACATGCATATACTTTCATGGATCAGTTTGATAAGGACGGCGATGGCATGATAGAAAATGAAGAGTTCCCTGATCAAACGTACGATGCATGGACTGTTAGTGGTGTGAGCACATATAGTGGTGGGCTCTGGGTAGCTGCTGTGCAAGCTGCCTCTGCAATGGCTCGTGAGGCGGTGATGCTGCAGCTACTGATTACCTATGGGCTAAGATTCAGAAGGCAAAGTCTGTATATGACAAGTTATGGGTTAGTTCTTACTTTAATTATGATAACAGTGGTCGGAGATCAAGTTCTTCAATTCATGCTGATCAGTTGGCTCGTCAATGGTGAGTTATTTCTTCATCTTACTGGAAAGAGGCTCTAAACTGAAGAACTGTTTCTAAATTTAGAGAAAAGTACTAGAAATTCCCCACCTACGAATATGTTGCGTTTTTCATGTTCTTTGAAGTTTCATATGGTTGATAGACTCAGTAATGATGATAAATTGAATCTTTACCATTGAATCTGTTGCTCTTTTTTTATACTCATTTGGCTGCTAATCATAGGTATGCTAGAGCGAGTGGTCTTTCACCTATTGCTGATGAAGAGAAGATAAGTGCTGTGAAGAAAATCTATGATTTCAATGTGTTAAAGCACAAGGGAGGGATGCGTGGTGCTGTAAACGGGATGCTACCGAATGGGAAAGCCGATATGTCAGCTCTGCAGTAGAAATATGGACAGGAGTTACATATTCTCTTGCTGCTAATATTATAAGACAGAATAATTTTCCTTAGGGATTCCTTTCATTATTCACAATATATATAATTGTACAGAGGTTGATTCCTAATACAATAATAATCTTGACTTACCTTAAATGGTTGATTCCTAATACAATAAGAATCATAAATTACCTTAAATATACATCAATCATAATTACAAAATATACTGTGAATATTCGGAGAATATTCGCTAATACTCCCCCTCAGTCGGAGCGGGAGGAGGCCGAACGCTAAGGCTGGATCGGAAGTCGGTGAAAAGTTATCTCGGTAGTCCCTTTGTGTAAATGTCTGCATACTGATAGGAGGAAGGCACGTTTAATATTTTGACCTAACCACGGGCAACCTTCTCTCGCACAAAGTGAATATCCATCTCAATATGTTTGGTCCGCTGATGTTGGACCGGATTATGAGACATATAGATGACAGATATGTTGTCACAATAGACTATAGACGCCTTTCGTAGTGGACACTGGAGCTCCAAAAGAAGATTTCGGAGCCAACAGAGCTCAGCAACGACATTAGCAACTCCGCGATATTCTGCTTCAGCACTCGAATGGGATAGTGTGGCCTACCGCTTGGCGGACCATGATATAAGATTATCCCCAAGAAATACACAGTAGCCTGAGGTGGAGCGACGTGTGTTGGGGCATCCTGCCCAGTTTGCATCCGTGTAGGAGAGTAACTTGGTTGGGGCAGAGGGGTAGAGATGTAATCCAAAGTCCAGTGTGCCCTTAATGTATCTGATAATACGTTTGAGGGCGGCAAAATGGGACTCTCGGGGGTCATGCATAAACAGACACACCTGCTGAACAGCATATGCAATATCAGGCCTAATAAATGTAAGATACTGAAGGGCACCTACAAGACTCCGATATAGAGTGGGATCAGTAACGGGCGCACCGTCATTGACACTGAGCTTGGATTTCGAGTCAAACGGAGTTGGCATAATTTTACAATTTGCCATCTTAGCCCTTTATACTATCTCTTCTGCATATTTATGCTGACGCAAAAAAATAGTGGCTGCAGATCTAGTCACTAATATACCCAAAAAATAACTCAGCTTGCCCAAGTCAGTCATATCAAATTCAGTTTTGAGTAGAGCAATGATTTCATTCTTCAAACCGTCAGATGAGGCAGTAAGAACAATGTCATCCACATATAATAGCAAATAAGCAATGCTGCTACCTCGATGAAAAGTGAAGAGAGAGTTATCACACCTGCTACATATAAAACCAATCTGCATAAAATACCTAGCAAAGCGATCATACCAAGCGTGGGGTGCATGTTTCAAGCCATACAATAACTTTCTGAGATGACATACAAACTACGGAACTGTCGGATGAACAAAGCCAGGGGGCTGATGCATGTACACAGTTTCTTTCAAATCCCTATGAAGAAATGTATTCTTGACATCAAGCTAATGAATCGATCAATTCATGCCCATAGCAATACTGAGAACAGTATGAATAGTGGATGGTTTAACAATCGGACTGAATGTCTCACCACAATCAATACCCTCCTATTGATTAGTGACATTGGCAACTAGTCTTGCCTTATACCGCTCCAAGTCACCATTGTCCCAGAACTTATGACGAAATAGCCACATACCGGATAACATTCACACCGTCTGGTCTAGGTACCAAATACCAAGTGTTCTGCTTGGTTAAAGTGTTAAACTCCTCGCACATGGCCGCATTCCAATTAGGGTCTAATTTTGCTAGTTTTGGATTTTTTGGAATGGGTGATAAGGTTTGTGTAAAGAGGTTGAAGTAAACCTTGGGTTTGAAGATCCCGTTTTGTGAACGAGTCTCCATGCGATCTGTAGGCAACAGTGGCAGGTATGCACTAGGAGGAGGCATATCTACTATTTTCTGGGCTGGGAGGCAGCAGGCTAACGGTGCTGGATTGGGAGGCAACGATCTTCTTGGGGGGGCAGGAGACACGGCTGGAGGTAGCAGGGGTGTTGGTGGGTTGTTCGACCGAGAGCAGGGATCTGTTTGGGTGGTGCCGGACAGTGTCGGGGATGGGGCTATCGGAATAGTGGGTTGTTGTTGGTATAGAGTTTAGATAGCTGGGGACAGACTCAGTTCATCTAGAAAGATGTAATCGGTGGTCTAAAATTTTTGGAGATTTGAAAAAGGAAAGGTCGTCTCGTCAAAGGTAACGTGACGGGAGACGATGATTTTGCGAGTGGCAATGTCATAGCACAGGTAGCCCCGATGAGTAGGAGAGAGACCAACGAAGACATAGGGCAGGGTGCGATGGGCAAGTTTGTGAGGTGCATTGAGGCTATGTTGGGGTAGCATAAGCAGCCGAAAATACGAAGATGATCATATGCTGGTAGCCTACGGTATAAGATTTTGGTAGGGGTCTTGTTTTGGAGAGTGCTAGTTGGTAAAATATTAAGAAGGGATTCTACCATTTTAACAGCATAGGCCCAAAAAAACGGTGGTAGACAGGCATGAAACAGAAGGGTGTGAACCATGTTATTGATGGTACGTATAATTCATTCAGCCTTTCCGTTTTGGAAGGAAGTATAGGGACAGGAAAAATGGAAAACCATGCCTTGTTTAGAGCAGAAATTGTTAAATGCTGAGTTATTAAATTCACGTCCATTATCACATTGGAATGATTTGATAGATTTTTCAAATTGTGATTTAATGAATTTTTGAAACTCAAGAAATTTGGCAAAAACCTCAGATTTGAATTTCAGTGGGTAAATCCAGATAAAATATGAAAAATCATCTAAGAATACTAGATAAAATGTGTGACCCAAAGAGCTAACAATCTGAGATGTCCACAATTTCACATGAACAATATCAAAAGGATAAAAAGTAACACTGTTTGATGACATAAATGGAAGACGAGTATGCTTGCCGAGCGGCCAAGACAGACAGTGTTGGGCAAGTTTTCCGTTATTACATCGAATATGCTTAGTAGTCGTAAGAAAAGTAAAAAATGAGTCTCCGGGGTATCCGAGTCTGTTGTGCCAAGTTGAGGGAGAGATAGCCGCAAGGGATAGATGTGATTCTGGTCTGACAACGGAAGATTGAGTGAAGGGGTAGAGGTCTCCCACACTATTGTAGCGCGTAAGAATTTTCCCCGTATTGAGATCCTTCACAGAAAAACCAAAAGGGTCAAATTCGATAGATACATAATTAGGGCTGGCCAGTGGGCCGGGTCGGCCCGATCCCGCTCCGACACCGCCACGGTCCCACCCCGAACTCGAGTAGTTAAAAAAAATTATGGTATCGGGACTCGAACCGGGATGGGACAATGTCTCATCCCGACCCGTCCCAGCCCGACCTAGTCCCGCTTGTCCCGGACCGATCCCGATCCCGATCCCGCCCCGGTCCCGACCCGATCCCGCCCGAAATCCCTCCTTTTCCAAAAATAACCGTTGCACCAACGACCATTTTACATTTTGGCCGTTGTGCAATAGCCATTTTTGGCCTCTCCCCCAACCCCCCGTACCCCCTTATATTTTTTTTTAACCAATAATTTATTATATTTACACTTTAACCCAATTTTCCAACTATAAATACCTCATTTTCTCTTCATCTTTCTCACAAATCTTCCTACAATCTCTCTAATCTCTCAATCTATCTCTACAAGTCTACATTGTCTACTAAATATTCAATTTTATTTATTCATTTGGGAATTGGGAGTGAAGTTGGCAACTAGCTTGAGGATCTTCCATCGAGCAAAGTTTCAATTTTCAACCTCTCGATTACACGTCGACGTTTGGTACATTCGTTCCTTCATTAAATTATTATTGTCTGTTTATTTTATTTAGCGCACTTAATTTCATTTACTTTAATTATTTATTAGTATAATTATAAATTTATAATGGTAGGATTTAAACGTATGCTTGCGGGTAGGGGTCGGACTTCTTCTAGTAGGGGAAACAAGGGCAAGGGTTCTCAATGAAGAAAGTCGTGAAGACTTGCTGAAATACCGGAGGGGGAATGAGAAGACCTTTCTGACACTTTCGATGATGACCCGAGATGTTTTGAACATTCAAGCGTCATCAACTGCGTCTGAAAGCACTTTTTCTGCCTGCAGATATTAAATAGGAGACCACAGATACTCATTAGCCGGAGACAGCTTGGAGATTGTAGTATTATTCAGAGATTGGATACGAGCGGAGCGGAGAAGGTGCGGTAACCGGAGATCGACGAAGAAGAAAATGAAAACTACAATGAAATCTTATCCGAAGGTGGTGGAAGTGACGGGGATCAATTTGACCAACAAATACCAATTCTAACCGAAGAACCACAGGAAGTTATCAAGAAACTAGAACATGTTTTTTAAGAATGTAATTTTTTTAATTGCAATTTTATTATGTAATTTGCAACTTTTGGACAACACCACAAAGTTGCAATTTCGACAATTGTATTTGTATTACAAAAAGTTCATATGTCTATTAAATAATATAAGAGGCACAAAAACAGCCTTAGGGTGTTTTTATTACACTATCTTGTCTTCTTTAATTATTGAGTTTTTTATACATATGTTATTAAAAAAAAGAAAAAAAAGGAAATCCGGCCGGATCCCGATCCCGATCCCGATCCCTCCCCCGACCCGATCCCGGCGGGAGCGGGATCGGGACGGGACTTCGGCAAATCCCGCCAAACCCAATCCTGCCAGACCCACCACCCCCGACCCCGCCCCCTTCACTTGTCCCGCCCCGACTCGACTCCGTCAAACCCGGCCCGCCAGTCCCGAGCCTGGCCCACTGGCCAACTCTACACATAATTATTTCTAGTGAATTTTCTAACATAGATTACGTTTTTAATGATGTTAGGGGTTTAGAAGACGTGACTTAGGGAGAAAGGCGAGTGGAGATGTTTGGTATGTGTGTTACCGTAACCTTCAATTGGAATGCGATGACCATTGCCGACAGTAATAAATTGAGGACACTTTGGCCGAAGTAGTTGAAATAAGTTACCTGACGACCGGGTGAGGTGAGATGTGGCTCCGGTGTCCATGTACCAATTTTCATGGGGTTGTTGAAGGTTCACGGTGCTGAAGGCCTGGCCCAAGTCGGTGGGAGACAGGCTGCTGCCTTGCGATTGCTGTTGGATCGAGACCAGGTGGGCCTGCTGCTGCTGCGGGTGGGCCTGCCTGTTGGCTGAGGCAGAGCCCAATAAGCCAGTCGACCATGCAGGCTGCTGGAACTGGCCCCCTACAGTTGGGTATGGGCACGCAGGCGAGGCCCAGTTCTGCTGATTGGGCCATATTGGTTGTTGTCCAGGCCACGGGAAATAGGAAGTATTTGGGCCTGGTTGCGGTTGCCTTTGCCGCGGCCCTTCCCTTTGTTGTTGTTACCGCGACCTTTGCCGCCACGCCCTCCGCCACGGGACCGCTAATGCTGGTGGTCTTGCGGTGGTGGCTGGGTGGTGTTGGCCGCCGGTGGAGTCATCCATCAACGGCTAGTGCCTTGTGATTGTGCTCGTCTTGTTTGGCACGGCGTGTTTCTTCTAACAAAAGTTGTGAACGTGCTTTGTTGAAACTTGGGAGAGGGTCGGCTTGCGGAATCATCGTTGCAAGTGTATCATATTCACCTTTCGGTAAACCAGCAACTAGTTAAAGCACCATCTTGGTTTCTGAAACAGAAGTCCTTACGTTGGATAGTTGGTTCGTTATAAGTTTCAGTTGCTTACAATATTCAGACATGTTGTTAAAATTATCGAGACGTGTATTGTTGAACTGCTCTTCCAAATACACGGCCCGAGTATTTTTATTGTCTGAAAAATTTCTTCTAGCCGGACCCAAAGTTCATGTGTTGTAGAACCTGTTTTCATGATAGTGCACAACAAGTCTTTAGAGATGGTGTCGTAGATCCATTGTTTGACGATGGCGTCAAGGCGACACCAGGTTGAGTCTGCAACATCGGTGGGACGAGGAATAGAATCATCAATATGGTCTAGCACATTGTATGCACATGCATGAATATAGAATAGTTCCATCCACATGGAATATTGACAGTCTTCTTGATCAAGAATTATAGGGATAAATTCTTGATGTTACGGCGAATGCCGGATGAAAAGAAGACAATAAACGTTGAGAGGGGTTGTCAAGTGTGTCAGTGGAGTGGATGAACCGGAATTAGTGGGGGAAGACATGGTGGCAACCTTGTTGACGCCGGCCGAGGGGAAGGGAAGAGGGAGGTTCGGCCGTGAGAAAAATTTAGAGAGGGGTTTAGGATTTGGCTCTTGATACCATTTAAGATAGAATAATTTCTCTTAGGGATTCCTTTCATTATTCACAATATATATAGTTGTACAGATGTTGATTTCTAATACAGTAAGAATCTTAACTTATCTTAAATGGTTGATTCCTAATACAATAAGAATCCTAAGTTACCTTAAATATACATCTATTATAATTACAAAATATACTGTGAATATTCGGAGAATATTCGCTAATAGTGTTGAGAATATAATCAAATATTAAAAGTGTGTTCTATAAATATGATACAAGAGGGTTTGGTGGACATAGCATTTCAAACTGCGAGTGGGATATACCCAATAGTTTGCCAATAGTTTGGTCAGATAAGGGTCTTGGGTAAGTCTTTTTTTTTCTTCCTCTTCTTCTTCGTTTTTGGAACAACAATAACATACCCAGTGAAAATGCCACAACGTGGGTCTGGATATTTTTTTTTTTGAAATTCCTCTCTTTTGCTTAGAGGTTACCATTCTGAGGCTGAAGAAGTTCTCCAACTAGAAATACTGAGGAGGCTTGGGGTCCAGATATGATGAGGCTTTCTGAGAGCTATCTTTTGAACAAAATCAACGAAAATTCAATTTAGCAATTGAGTTAAGAAACTAGTCTTTTTTGTGAATCCTTTCCAATACCATATGATTAACGTAAAGAACAAATGTATCAACGATGTCACCTAGTCAATCAGGGAAGAACCATTCTAGGCTTGGTGTGTAGCAAGAGCTTTGTATGCCTATTCTGTTATATATCTTAGTCGTTAAGGGAGAGGAATTGAACTTTTTGGTGTTGCCAAATCGTGATCCTCGTGACTTTTTTCTTTCTAAAATACCCTTGTAACTGCCCTACTATCATGAACAGAGAAGAGAATGAAAAGAATTTGTTGTCTTTATTTTTTGCAACTGTTGCTGGTTATCTGCTCCTGCCAATTACTGCCTCACTTCTCTAATGATTGGACTCCGCAAGAGGATATGAACCAATAACTAGTTGTTAGATTATTAACAACTCTCCACATCCTTGTTATCAGCGGTGGAATTCAATGTCCCAAAACTGATAAACCTGTATAGCAACATATATCAAGCATCATTATCCATCAAGTTAGTAGCTATAGCTTGGTCATATCATTAAGTATCAAGGAGCCTATCTAGATGCCTTTGTTTGTAATGCTATTTAATGATGGTCCAAAGCATCTTCATAGTAGCTCCATGAGCTTCGTGCGTCTCAATCGGTTGCTTCTCGTTCATATAACTATTCTGCTGTGGCTGGTGAAGTTCTTCAACCAGTTGATAACCTTCAGCTTATTCATATGGAGAAGCGTCATAATCTAACAAGTCAAGCTGTATAGACACCTCTATTGGCTAGTAGATTACCTCCCTAAACCTTGTGAGTTCTTCATTTGACATAAGCTTTGGTTCTTGTATGTGCAGGTTTGGTTTCCAAACACCCGAGGGCTGGAACACATATGATCACTATAGATCACTGTGTTACATGAGGCCCTTGGCGATTTGGGCAATGCAATGGGCTCTAACAAAACCAAAGCTTCACAGCCAGGAGATGAACCACATAAGTGCAACTGAGAATTCTTTGTATGTAAAGCATCATGCAGGATCTCAAGAGGTTGCTCGCCTTCTCAAGTTACCAAAAGAAGAAGCTTCTAAAAGCTACATGCATGAGTTTCTTTGTAAGAAATTGTCAATTTGAGTACTGTCCATACATTTCCATTTATTTCCTTTCCCAACTATTAAAGAAATGAAGTGTAAATTCTAATTGAAATTGCACTTTAGCACCCCTGCTCATTTTTGACATAATATCTCATATTTCCTAACTTGGATCACAAAGATCAATTTCTAGTATACCTTTATAGTACTAATAATTTGGCAAAGCTTTTGGGTGATTTCCTTCTGCTCAGCTGACATTCCTTACGATCATCATTTGAATAAAAGCAACCCTGTTCCATGACATTTATTGATCTCATGTTCTCCTTTATGTGCATAATTCATTTCATACGTGGAAAAACAATATTTAATAACCCTAAAGTATCACTCATAATCGTCCCATATTACTTGTCCACTTTCTTGTTTTAAAAGTCAAACTATATAAATTTTGACCAACATTTTGAGATATATTTTTTCATCATATTGATATAATAAGAAGAATTGCAACTTGTACTACTTTTAAAATATTAAATTAATCTAATCCAATTTAATTTCAAAAATTAGTCAACTTGACTTTCAAAAAGTGAAAGTGAACAAGTAATATGAGACGGAGGGAGTAGTAGAATATCTAACTATTAAATAAATGAATCAAAACTTGACTATATTGTAAAATTTTAAAAAAAATCTAGGTCGTTAGAAGTAAGAAATGACTTTTTAGGAGAAAAGGAACCAAAATCTATACATTTAATTCACATATTGTTTTCATTTTTTTGCACGGGTTTCCCTTCAAATGTACTCGTCTTTAATTTTTGCTTCTATACTTATTTAATGAAAATATCTAGATTTGCTTCGCAAGGTATAATTTATCTAATAATTTTATCTTCGGAAACTAAAACTTTACCTCACTCGGCATAAATTTTGTAGGAATTAAATTATTATGCAGAAATTTTATAATATTTTTCAAATTATGTTGCGTGTTGAAAATTTTGTGTTGTCCGACATAATTTGTGTGAATGTTATGATATACATGTCGAAACTAACCATAAACTATACCTACGAAATCTAAAATATATTATTTTTCAGATTATGTTGAATGTTGAAAGTTTTGCCTTATCCGGCATAATTTGTGTAGATGTTATGATACATATGCCGAAGTTCAACGTAAACTAATCCTTGTGAAATCTAAATTATGCCGATAAATTAATCAAATTCAAAATTTGATTCAGATAGGAATCCAAAAAGATGGTAGGTACATTTTTTGCATTCACAAAAGCGAATAATTTAAACCTCAAATCCTAAAATGAAGAAGATTATGTTGATTCATTTCTAGGTCTAATCGACACCTTATTGATTTAGTATCGTCTACTCGAATTACTGTATGAATTAGCGGATTTTGATCTTTCTGATCCTGTTCTTGATCCAATGTGGAGACACGAGATAGATCTTCCAAAGAACAATGCCTTTTTCTATTGAAGTGTGTGACCATCTGATCTAAAAGCTTAAGCTGTTAGATAGAACACACTTTTAATATTTGATTATATTCTCAACACGCTCCCTCACGCGCTAGCCTGATTTTTTTTCATGGTCCAAGCATGTAAAAATTCCTTTTGAGAATGGGTGGCGATGAGGTTCGATCCCAGGACCTTGGCCTGCTCTGATACCATATTGAAGTGTGTGACCATCTGATCTAAAAGCTTAAGCTATTAGATAGAACACACTTTTAATAGTTGATTATATTCTCAACATTTTCGAATAAGCCAATTCATTTGGGACCCTGCAGATCCACTCTTTTTCCTATTCAAAAATCAGCCCCCTGCATCAGGTGCATCCTTCCCGGTCCTCTCGTACTAGGGAAAGGTCATCTCAATGCTCTAATGCCTACACCGGATATAGACCAAACTGTCTCACGACGTTGAAGGAAGAAGTAAGCGCAACTATTGGACTTCTTTGTGGTATGGTAGCAGTAGCAAAGAAAGAAGTTGCCCACTCTTGCTTTCGTCTTGTCTTTACTCTACCCATCCTCTTGTTGCCTGTCCGCTCAACTCTGATACTAAAGATACAATTTAAGGGGCAAAAGTTTAAAACCACTCCGAAATAGAACATTTGTGCACATGACCCGGTTTCATTTGTGTATGAATCAAAAGGATCATCTACTACTTCTAATGGGTTCAACTTTACCCTAATCATCCAACTAATTCCACAGAGGTTGATTTCGAGAAAGGATAACAATGCAAAGATGATTTCGATACTTATATTTTTCATTTTTCCATGGATATCCAAGATAATCTCATTTAAGCATTTTTCTCTAATATTCATCGAGAAAAATACATAAATTGCTCGCTTAGACTTCACACTCCAACTAATACCTATTTTCCCCCTACCTTGTTTGAAGTGCGTAAAAAAGATTATGTTAAAAAAGTAAACGAGTGAACTCAAAACTAAAGTAAAAAATAATTTTCTTGCCACTCCTTCTTCATTCAGCTACCCCCCCCCCCCCCCCCCCGCAAGCCCTATGGGAAGCAATCTAATTTTGGAAAGCCTTTCTCTAGAATTAAGTTCAAATAGTAGAAATCCCCTTAATTTTGTCCAACAAACGTCTTTACAAAGGTTTCTACTTGAGCAGCAGCAATTGAAACAGCCGGCGAAGATGATGTACAGGCGGAGCAATAGTCTAAATTTTGACTAACAAATAAGAATTTCAGATTCAAAATTGACAACCCAACAACATTTAGAAAACCCAATTGATCTGCGTGTTATTGAGGTAGGAGGAACTCTGTTTCAATGACCATCTGATTTTATCTTGCCTCTAATTCTTACTTTCTTTCAAATCGAGCTTGTTCCTTTTCCTCTACCCAAGCTCGTCTGGTTTCATGGCTTTTATCGGAAAAGAAAAGATGACAAGAACTATGTTGTTCCAATCGAATGAGTATGTGTATTTTAGATTGTAAGATCCAAATTTGTTGCGTAAGATTATGGAGAATGGAAATCTTTAGAATAATTTTTCCGGCAAGACTACATTCAAAACGGCGGTGATGACATTGGTGGGGTGGCGGTAGCAGATATGGTGTTTGGGTGGTTTAGTGATGAAGATATAATTATTGGAAGATTTTAATTGTTAATTCGAGATTAATTAGTATAAATATAATTAATAAAATAAAATCAGATAAATAAAGAAAAGTAAAAATAAAAATAAAAATATAGAAATATTTCTGATGTGGCGCTGATGTGGCGAGTATGTAACACTTTATTTGTGCAATCGATTATATATATATATATATATATATATATATATATATATATATATATATATATATAACAGGGGTAAATAAATTTTTAAATATATAGGAAATTAAATCCGAAAAGCCAGTTTAGGATATATGTATTTTCCCTATTCATTGTTCACTAATGCAATTGAAAAGAATTCTTCCAATATGTAAGATAGTTAACTATAACTTGATTGGAAGAACCGAAGAAGTGCATTTTAACATTAGCACTCAAAGACCGAAAGAATAATGGTAGATGTTTTCTCTATCTCAATATATTTGTAAAGCTTATGTTAGCGGTCTGCTGCGGCATATAATATATTTAATTTTTTATAGCATATTACAATGAGAAAAAGCTCAAAACCGTCACTTATCTTTGAATTTAACTATGGTCTGATTCGACTTTGTTTCTTTTTCTTTCCGCACATTTTCCTGAAGGTACACTTGAATTGTATTTAAGTGCTTATTACTTGTCAAAAATTTCAAATGGAGTATTATTAGTCCTCCACGTTTAATATATTAGTCCACTTTTAGTCTGTGTCATTTGACGTTCCTCGTTGTAGGCGCATGAATTCCATGAAGGAAATTTGATCAATTCGACTCCTATTTCATCTCTAAATAATCTGAGTCTAATTTTACAAATTGATGAACATCAATCTGAACTATGTTGCGAAAGAATAGACTTGCTCATCAATTAGCAATGATGGAGTGCCATAATGTGATTCACTGATTAATTGCTTCTAGTTAGTAACATTGGTGCTGGCTAAAGAGGAGTGATTGCAAGTAAACTCATTCAGCCACCAATCAAGACTATGCACTTCATAATTAAGTTTGTGTCAATTAATATGTGTGTATCTATGTGTCCATGTCTGTATATAATAGCATTAACGTGTAGGCCAATTCAATAATATTTTAGTAGTTATAAAGTATATCATGCATTAGCTCACAGAAAATTTAAGTGCATCAGCAAAATCAATATTATGAAAAGAGTTAATCCAATATGTTGTGGCTAATCTTTATGAGTATTTGGTGTCGATTTAGTCAAAATCATTTTAAAATAAGTATGAAACATAGAATTGTCTCCACAAATTATAATGTTATGCTACTATTGCGTTATAATAACATAGTTACTTCTTTCATATAATTAATTCACTACTATTCAGATTGGAGTTTCAATTCTAAGGTTTGCTTGGAAAAGGAATTGATTTTCTGCAGAAACAAGGAAGAACAAGTATGAGTAAGTTTTTTTCGAGTCTAAAGCCAAAGAGAAGGAATGAATTTGGATATTTTCACTAGTTGAATTTTCCCCCCTAAAACAGCTCAGACCATTCTTCTTTATTGTCTCTGAATCAAGGATAAATGCCTCCCAAATTTATGTTTCTGGAGTAAATGTTGTATGGTGGATAGTCTTAGCAATTTTATGGATTTCCTAGATTTACTTGGTAGGAAGATGTAACATACTGCATGGTCATCCCCTGCAGGTCTTTTGTATCCTTTAGTACCATCTTGGCACCTTAATAATAAACCTTAGGGGTGCAAAATGCAACGGACCCATTGAAAGTCTACAACGGTGTTAACATTGCAAATACATTTAGTACTTGTGAAATTGAACATGACCTAATGAAGTGAAAGCAAGAAAGTAATGTGTCGAGTTTCTTTTGTCCTCTTGAGTTGTAAAAGACTTCCACTTCTCCCGTATACTATTTATATTAGTATTTTGCTGAGGGTCTTATATGAAACAACCTCTCTATCCAAGGTAGTGTTAAGGTTTGAGGTGTTGCCAGGAGTGTTTAGATTTATATATCAGTAAGAAAAACAAGAATTTCTAGTGGTAGAGAACCCTTACAACACAAAAGCAACAACAACATACCCAGGGAAATCCCACAACGTGGGGTCTGGGGAGGGTAGAGTGTACGCAGACCTTACCTCTACCTACCAAGGTAGAGCGGTTGTTTACGAGAGACCCTAGACTCAAGACAAAGCATAAGCACAAGCAAAGCGTGGTAGAGAACCCTTAATTTGTCTTAAAAGATAAGGTTTAGAATGTTGGAATGAAACTTGTGCAAATGGAGCAATAGCCGACCCTAACTAATTAGAGATTGATCTGCATGGTTGTTGTTGCCTTTTTGCTGTTGTTGCTTTTTGCTGTTGTTGCTTTCTATCTACTAACATTTGCTTACATATTAGCTGGTTCAGTTTCATGATTCAACCCTGTGAGCTTTCTAACAGGAAGCAATCTTTACCTGAACTTTACACGCCTTTGTTGCAGGATTAAAGGAGCTTGATTTGACTGGAAACCTGCTTTCTGATTGGAGGGTAATGCATTGCTTCTCTGAGTGAAATTGGATATTCTGTTTGGTTGTGTAATTTTAGCATATTGTAACCAGATCATTTTGTGAAGCACTCTCTACCTGTTGACTGGTTATGCGACGTGAAGGTTTTTACTATGTCCAATTTTGTGGTGATATAGTTTGATTTTGGGCTTAGATTACGAAGTTAATTTGACCACATGACATACTCCTCATTGAAGACGAACTTTTTTGATAAGTAGTAAAAAAAAAGGTGAACTAGCTAATAGGAAAACATCAGTGTTAAATAAGGCAATATACACACAATATACATGTGTATATTGCCTTAGTGAACAATCTCGGATTCTGGCCAAAATAGGTCCTCTCGGTTTGGACAATTTAGATTAGACAATGTAAGAATATTGTATATTAGGAAAATATATGTGTAGTATATTGTAATGTATTTGTTACCTAAATTAGGAATATACACTACCATAATTGTAGAGTTAGAATTATGGTAGAAGAAGATTTTAGGAATAGGATTCTCCTATTTTGTATCTTGTATATATACCAATTCAATTAATGAAAATAATCAAGGGGATTATTTCTTTCATGGTATCAAGAGACTAGGTTTTACAAAAAAAAAATCTCCCAAATTTTTGACCCTTCTCGGCCGAAACCTACCCCCCTACCCTCGGATTTCGCTTCCGACGTTAGTCTAACGCTCTCAAAATCTCTCTTACTTTTCTCAAATTTCCCCTCCTCCTTTGTTCTTTCAACATGTCTAAGAATAATTATCATCCTGCCCTCATGGTTTCCAACGTCAAGAACAATATCCCGATTGTGTTTGAGATGAAAAACGTCCAATATGCGACGTGGGCAGAGTTGTTTAAAATTCACGCTCTCTCCCATCAAGTTATTCATCACATAATTCCTCCCGCTACACCTCTTCCCGCGGAGGATCCTCAGCTATGGATTACCCTTGATGCTACCGTTCTCCAGTGGATCTATTCCACTATTTCGGTTGACCTTCTACAAACGATTATTGAGCCGGATACCACGGCTATGGCTAGTTGGAATAGATTGCGTGACATATTCCAAGATAACCAACACTCGCGTGCCGTCACACTTGAGCAGGAATTCTCCCTCGTTCGCATGGAAGAATTCCCTAACGTATATGCCTATTGCAAGAAACTTAAGGAGTTGGCAGATCAACTCCGTAATGTGGGCGCACCTGTCACAAATAATCGTCTGGTTCTACAATTGGTTGTCGGCCTTTCGGAGGCCTATAATGGCGTTGGAACTCTCCTATGTCAAAGCAACCCTCTTCCTGCCTTTTATCAAGCCCGCTCCATGCTCACTTTGGAAGAAGCCGGTTTGGCTAAAAAAGTGGCTACCGGAGCAAACCCCGTCGTCATGATGGCATCCTCCCCAAGTTCTTCGGGTTTTGTTAATAACTCGGGCCAAAACCATAGTCATGGTGGCGGCAAAAATAATCGTAAGAATAATAACAAAAACCGCGGGGGCAAATGCGACGGTTCCGGTGGTTAACAAGCAGGCAGTGGGCCCCATCCAGTGAACAGTGGCCCACCACCCCCTGGTCCCAGCAATGGGGTTGGGGCCGTGGGCCAGCAGCCCTTATACTCCAGCAGTTAATTCCAGCGGCCAGTGGGGCGACTAACAATTCGAGCCCAAGAACAACCGGCGGTGGCCCGGCGGCTACGGCCCGACGGTCGGTCCCGTCACGGAATAATTGGGCCCCGACCTCCGCAAGCCCATCACGCAGCAGGCCCCACTCAGACCGATATCGAGGCCGCAATGCACACATTGGGGTTGACTCAACCGGACCCAAATTGGTATATGGACACCGGGGTCACTACTCACATGACTTCCGATTCAGGTACTCTCTCATCTTATTCCAATTTGAGCACCCCTCGGGGTATAGTTGGTAATGGCAACTCTATTCTAATTCAGGGTTATAGTCAGAAAACGTTTCCCCCTCCCCCAATCCACCCCTTATCTTGAAAAACACTTTACATGCCCCCAAATTGATTAAAAATTTAGTGTCTGTTCGAAAGTTCACCACTGACAATTCCGTTTCTGTTGAATTTGATCCTTTTGGTTTCTCTGTGAAGGATTTCAAGATGGGGAGTCATCTCACGAGGCGTGATAGTAGGGGGGATCTGTATCCTATCATGCCCGGTTTCAGTCCATCGAGTCAAGCCTTGCCGTCAGCTTTTGCAGCCATTTCTCATTCCTTGTGGCATGCTCGCCTTGGTCATCCAGGCTCTTCTATTTTATCAGTTTTAGATAAAAAAAATAGCTTTATTTCTTGTAAGGGTACGAGTCGTACTCCACTTTGTCAATCTTGTTCATTAGAAAAAATTGTTAAGTTGCCATTTGTAGACTCCAATTCTCATACTTCAATGCCATTTGATATTATTCATAGCGACCTATGGACGTCTCCTGTTCTTAGTTCGTTGGGTCATCGATATTATGTTCTCTTTTTAGATGATTATTCTAAATTTTGTGGACGTTTCCAATTGCGAATAAATCACAAGTGTTTTCCGTCTTCATCAAATTTAGAGCGTTCATTCGCACCCAATTCGAAAGAGAAATAAAAAATATTCAATGTGATAATGGGAAAGAGTATGACAATAGGGAGTTTCGGGAATTCTGTGCTAATAATGGGATCAATTTTTGGTTTTCGTGTCCTCATACATCTTCACAAAATGGGAAGGCCGAACGCAAAATTAGTTCCATAAATAACATTGTCCGAACTCTCTTAATTCATGCTTTCATACCTCCATATTTTTGGCATCATGCTCTACAAATGGCCACATATCTCCTTAACATTGTTCCTTCCAAAGGTCTGACATATTCTTCTCCCCTCCAAATACTGTATAATAAGAACCCTTCTTATTCTCATCTTCGGGTTTTTGGGTGCTTGTGTTATCCGTTATTCTCATCCACCACAATTAACAAACTTCAAGCCCGGTCTACTCCGTGTGTGTTTTTGGGTTATCCGTCTAATCATCGTGGTTATAAATGTTTTGATTTATCCTCCAAGAAAATCATCATTAATCGCCATGTAATTTTTTATGAAACTCAATTTCCATTTACTAAAGTCCATACTCCCGAGCCTAATTCGTATAATTTTTTGGTTGATGGTATATCTCCGTATATTACTCATCATTTTTTGGACATATCCCGCACCCAAAATCCTCCAGCGGGCCCACTGCCCACTGGACCCACCGCCCGTCATCCTTGTTTCCGATGGCGAAACAGTTCCAGCGATTGGGTCAATCCAGCCCAATTCTGGAACTGTTCCAAATTCTGCCCCAGCTTCTCGATTTGGGCCAGCAGGCCCACTGCCTGCTAGCCAATCCGTCCCGAGCCCGACAAATTCCCAAAATTTACTAAATTCTTCCTCGATTCATATACCGGTCACTCGTAGTCAGCGGGGTATTTTTACACCTAAAAGACATTTCAATTTACATTCTAATGTCTCTAAATCCCCATTGCCCCGTAATCCTGTGTCCGCCTTAAATGACCCTAATTGGAAAATTGCTATGACTGATGAATATAATGCTCTTATTGATAATAAGACGTGGGAGTTGGTGCCCCGTCCATATGGTATTAGTGTTATTAGGTCTATGTGGATTTTTGCTCATAAGGAAAATTCAGATGGTTCATTTGCTCGCCATAAGGCGTGGCCTTGTAGGTGATGGTAAGACTCAGCAGGTTGGGATAGATTGTGGAGAGACGTTTAGTCCGGTGGTCAAGCCGGCTACTATTCGCATTGTGCTTAGCTTGGCTCTTTCAAAGAATTGGCCTATTCATCAGTTGGATGTCAAGAATGCTTTCCTACATAGTGATCTCAAGGAAACAGTCTATATGCATCAGCCGTTGGGTTTCAGGGATCCCAACTGTCCTCATCATGTCTGTTTGTTGAAGAATTCATTATATGGGCTTAAGCAGTCTTCACGGGCCTGGTATACGAGGTTTGCTGACTTTGTTTCGACTATTGGGTTCACTCACAGCAGGTCAGATAATTCCTTGTTCATCTACCGTCGTGGTTCGTCCTTAGCCTACATTCTGTTGTATGTGGATGATATCATTTTGACTGCTTCTTCCGATGCCTTGCGCCAGTCTATCATGGCCATGCTCAATTCTGAGTTTGCTATGAAAGACTTAGGGCCCTTGAGTTACTTTTTGGGGATTGCCGTCAAGCGTCATTCAGGTGGTTTGTTTTTGTCCCAACGAAAGTATGCGGCTGAGATCATCGAGAGGGCTGGGATGTCATCATGTAAGTCCACTTCCACTCCAGTTGATGCAAAACCCAAGCTTAGTGCCGCGACAGGTGCACCATACGAGGACCCGACCCGCTATCGCAGTCTTGCAGGGGCCCTCCAGTATCTTACCTTTACCATACCGGATATTACGTATGCTGTTTAGCAGGTGTATTTATTCATGCATGATCCTAGAGTTAAGCACATGAATGCAGTCAAACGCATCATTCGTTATATTCAGGGGACACTGGACTATGGTTTGCACTTGTAACCTTCATCTACATCCACACTTGTCTCGTACACAGATGCGGATTGGGGTGGTTTCTCGGACACCAGACGGTCTACGTCAGGATATTGTATGTTCCTTGGCAACAACTTGGTCTCCTGGTTTGCAAAGCGTCAGGCGACTCTATCCCGCTGATGTGCAGAGGCAGAATATCGAGGGGTAGCTAATGTGGTCTCAGAATCATGTTGGTTACGTAATTTGTTGTTAGAGCTTCATTGCCCCATTCAGAAGGCAACCTTAGTATATTGTGATAATGTTAGTGCCATCTACCTCTCAGGTAATCCGGTTCAGCACCAACGCACTAAACATATCGAAATGGACATTCACTTTGTCCTTGAAAAGGTTGCTCGGGGGCAGGTACGCGTATGTCATGTCCCGTCAAGATATCAAGTTGCAGACATATTTACAAAGGGTCTTCCCTCGATACTCTTTGAAGATTTTAGGGACAGTCTCAGCGTTCGAAGACCGCTCGCTATGACTGCGGGGCTGTGTTAAATAAAGCAATATACACACAATATACTTGTGTATATTGCCTTAGTGAACAATCTCGGATTCTGCCCAAAATAGGTCCTCTCGGTTTGGACAATTTAGATTAGACAATGTAAGAATGTTGTATATTAGGAAAATATATGTGTAGTATATTGTAATGTATTTGTTACCTAAATTAGGAATATACACTACCATACTTGTAGAGTTAGAATTATGGTAGAAGAAGATTTTAGGAATAGAATAGGAATATGATTCTCTTATTTTGTATCTTGTATATATACCTATTCAATTAATGAAAATAATCAAGGGGGTTATTTCTTTCAATCAGATCATGGTTTATATCTGAAATGGTTAATTGCATCTGAAAATTGAATAATTTCAAAGATCTGTTCGATTGCAAGTGTCTTGAACATTAGACTGAAAACTTTTCATGTGAACTGGGTTGAAGTTTAGATATCAACATGGAAGGAGAGGGAAAGATTGTGTCCGTGCTGATTTCCTTTTCCATGACACCTTTTGATTCAGATTAGATATATTGGATTTTCAACTCTAAAAGGGTCAATTCAACTTTGAGCTAGTCTTGAGAAAGCATTTTTGTCCAACTTTTTGGTCATAATACTAGTTGGACTGGCCAATCAAAAAAACAATTCTTAGTTGGATTGCAGAATGTAGAGAATCAAGGTCGAAAAGCGTACTCGTATGATTAATTGCAGGACTGTTCATTCATTTTATGCAGAACTGTGGTACCAGTGCTTTTGCTCTCTCTATTCTAAAAATACTGTTCAGCTGAGCAATCATATTGCTGCAATCTGTAAAGAGTTACCATCTCTTGTAACTCTGAACTTATCATACAACCTCATGTCTCACGATATAAGTGGGATGCCCTTGCTAAATCACATCAAAGTTGTTGTTTTGAACCACACTGGTATAAGCTGGAAACAGGTGAGAGCAGCCTTATTGCTTCCTTCTTCCTTTTAACTTAATCGTTTATTGAGTAAGAGGTATTCATTTGGCAGGTCAAAATGCTTAAAGACTCTCTCCCTCTTGTTGAAGAGCTCCATCTGATGGGAAACAAAATGAGAGGAATAACAGTGCATTTTTCCTTATTAGAGTTATTGGCAGTTGAATCTCAAATTTCTGATATTATTATCCACAACTAGCTGTCTTATGCCATTATCTTTTGTATCTTTTCTTGATTTCTCTATCTTAGAAAGGAAAACTTGTCACATAACAAAACGAACAAGCGTTAACTCACTAGCCAGTAAAAATCCGTCAAATATATATATATATAAGCACACTAGAGAAAGCTGCTACAAAAGCTAAAGGAACTAGTGAAAAGACGTTGTGATTTGAAGCCCATGAGTTTGCATGATGATTCATCTATTACCTAGCAGAAACTTTGTTGTGACTCCAACCTTTGATTTTGCTTTATACTTGGATCATCATCATTTTCCTATGAGGGATGGATCATATGCGAGATAGAGGATAACTACTGGCCATTAGGGGATTTTGGGGAGGTGCTCTTAGCGATGGTAACAAGATGATTGTGGAATACACAAGAAGATACTCCAGATAGAATGCCAAATTTAACCCGCAAGAGTAGCTTGGTTGGTTGAGCATGGGGCTTCCATAATGGAGGTCCCAGGTTCGAAACCCCTTGCCTACTATAGCAGGGGATTTGTCTTTAGGGTCGAGCTCGTCGCACGGGGCTTGCTAGTGCGGATTATCGCTCTTGTGTGGTCCAAAGGGTAGCGGCTGAGAGTTCCCTTGTTATAAAAAATAGAATGCCAAATTTAGGTTTGTTATGACATTTTTTATAGTTGAAAAGGAGAATTGTATATCTCGACTCTCGTATTGACCACTCAGATTGTTAAACAAGGAAATATTCCTGTGATATACAATGAATATACAGAAGTGTATATCACAGGAATACATTGGACTGGACTGGCCCAGCAGTGGGCTCTCGGCAGTAGCCCAGCAGTGGGCTCTCGGCAATGGCCCATTCTCGGACAGATTGAGGATAGTGGGCTCTCGGCAGTGGCCCATTCTCGGACAGATTGAGGATAATACAATCTTGTATATATGGTATATATATTTGTAGTATATTGTAGTGTAAAGGTTACCTTAATTAGTATTATACACTTACCATGATTGTATAGTTAGAATTATGGTAGAATAAGGTTTTAGAAATAGAATAGGAATAGGATTCTCCTATTTTGTAACTTGTATAAATACCTTGTCAATTTATGAAAATAATCAAGGGGATTATTTCTTTCATGGTATCAAGAGACTAGGTTTTACAAAATTTTCTCTCCCAAAAATTTGTAGACCTCTCGGCCGAGACACCCCCCCTCGGGTTTCTCTTCCAAAATTCATCTTCCGCTCTCAAAAGCACCTCTCTTAAATTTCCCTTCCTTCTTTGTTCTTTCAATATGTCTAAGAACAATTAGCATCCTGCCCTCATGGTTTCTAACGTCAAGAACAGTATCCCTATTGTCCTTGAGATGGAAAACGTCTAATATGCGACGTGGGCGGAGTTGTTTAAAATTCACGCTATCTCCCATCAAGTTCTTCATCACATCATTCCTCCCACTAAACCTCTTCCTGCGGAGGATCCTGAGTTATGGATTACTCTTGATGCTACCGTTCTCCAGTAGATCAACACCACTATTTCGATTGACCTTCTACAGACGATTATTAAGCCGGATACCACGGCTATGGCTGCCTGGAATAGATTGCGTGACATATTCCAAGACAACCAACATTCACGTGTCATCACACTCAAGCAAGAATTCTCTCTAGTTCGAATGGATGAATTTCCGAACGTTTCTGCATATTGCAAGAAACTCAAAGAGTTGGTGGATCAACTCCGTAATGTTGGCGCACCGATGACTAATAATCGTCTAGTTCTACAGCTGGTTGCCGGTCTTTCGGAGGCCTATAATAGTGTTGGAACTCTCCTTCGCCAAAGCAACCCTCTTCCTGACTTCTATCAAGCCCGCTCCATGCTTACTTTGGAAGAAGCTGGTTTGGCTAAAAAGGCAACTACCGGAGCAAGCCCCGTCGTCATGGTGGCGTCCTCTCCTAGTTCTTCGGGTTTTGTTAATAATTCGGGCCAAAACCATAATCATGGTAGCGGCAAGAATAATCGCAAGAATAATAACAAAAACCGCGGGGGCCGACGCGGCGGTTCCGGTGGTCAGCAAGCAGGCGGTGGGTCCCATCTAGGGAATAGTGGCCCATCACCCCCCTGGGCCCAGCAGTGGGGCCCATAGCAGTGGGTCGTGGGCCACCAGCCCTTACAATCCAGCAGCCAATTCCAGCGGCCAGTGGGTTGGCCAGCAGTGGCGGCCCAACACCCAAAGCGGTGGCCCGGCGGCGGGCAGCGCTACGGCCGGCCCAGCTCCATCACAGACAGGAATTCTTGGGCCCCGACCTCCGCAAGCCCATCATGCAATAGGCCCCACTCAAACTGATATCGAGCCCGCGATGCACACATTGGGGTTAACTCAACCGGACCCAAATTGGTATATGGACACCGGTGCCACTACTCACATGACTTCTGAATCAGGTACTCTCTCATCTTATTCCAATTTGAGCACGCCTCGGGGGATAATTGTTGGTAATGGCAGTTCTATTCCAATTCTAGGGTCTGGTCAGAGAATGTTGTCTCCCCCCAATCCACCCCTTCTTTTGAAAAATACTTTACATGCTCCTAAATTGATTAAAAATTTAGTGTCTGTCCGAAAGTTCACTACTGACAATTCCATTTCCGTTGAATTTGATCCTTTTGGTTTTTCTGTGAAGGATTTCAAGACGGGGAGTCATCTCATGAGGTGTGATAGTAGGGGGATCTGTATCCTATCATGCCCGGTTTCAGTCCATCGAGTCAAGTCTTGCCGTCAGTTTTTACAGCTATCTCTCCTTCTATGTGGCATGCTCGCCTGAGTCATCCGGGATCTTCTATTTTATCAGTTTTAGATAAAAATAGTTTTATTTCTTGTAAGGGTACGAGTCGTACTCCACTTTGTCAGTCTTGTTCATTAGGGAAAATTGGTAAGTTGCCATTTGTAGACTCCAATTCTCATACTTCAATGCCATTTAATATTATTTATAGCAACCTATGGACGTCTCATGTTCTTAGTTCATTGGGTCATCGATATTATGTTATCTTTTTAGATGATTATTCTAGATTTTTGTGGACGTTTCCAATTGCGAATAAATCACAAGTGTTTTCCGTCTTCATCAAATTTAGAGCGTTCATTCGTACTCAATTTGAAAGAGAAAATAAAAAATATTCAATGTGATAATGGGAAAGAGTATGACAATAGGGAGTTTCGGGAATTCTGTGCTAATAAAGGGATCAATTTTCGTTTTTCGTGTCCTCATACATCTTCACAAAATGGGAAGGCCGAACGCAAAATTCGTTCCATAAATAATATTGTCCGAACTCTCTTGATTCATGCCGCCATACCTCCATATTTTTGGCATCATTCTCTACAAATGGCTACATATCTTCTTAACATAATTCCGTCTAAAGGTCTGACATATTCTTCCCCCCTCAAAATCCTATATAATAAGAACACGTCTTATTCTCACCTTAGGATTTTTGGATGCTTGTGTTATCCGTTATTCCCATCCACCACATTTAACAAACTTCAGGCTCGGTCTACCCCGTGTGTATTTTTGGGTTATCCGTCGAATCATGGTGGTTATAAATGTTTTGACTTATCTTCCAAGAAAATCATAATTAATCGTCATGTCATTTTTTATGAAACCCAATTTTCTTTTGCGAAAGTTCATACTCCCGAGCCTAAGTCGTATAATATTTTGGATGACCAAATATCCCCGTATATTATTCGGAATTTTTCAGACATCTCCCGCACCCAAAATTCTCCAGCGGGCCCACTGCCCGCTGGCCCCACAGTCACGTGCCCGGTTTCGGCCCACAGAGCAGTTCCGGCAATTGGGCCGGTCCAGCCCAATTCTGGAACCTGGTCCCGATTACGCACACTGATTTCACGATTTGGGCCGGCGGAGCCCCCGCTGTCGCCGGTCCGTCCCGAGCCCAGAAAATTCCCAAAATTCCCTTAATTCTTCCTCGAGTCATAGACCGGTCACTCGTAGTCAACGGGGTATTTTTACACCTAAAAGACACTTTAATTTACATTCTGATGTCTCTAAATCCCCCTTGCCCCTTCATCCACCACAATTGACAAACTTCAGGACCGGTCTACTCCGTGTGTGTTTTTGGGTTATCCGTCTAATCATTGTGGTTATAAATGTTTTGATTTATCCTCCAAGAAAATCATCATTAATCTCCATGTAATTTTTGATGAAACTCAATTTCCATTTACTAAAGTCCATACTCCCGAGCCTAGTTCGTATAAGTTTTTGGATGATGGTATATCTCCGTATATTACTCATCATTTTTCGGACATATCCCGCACCCAAAATCCTCCAGCGGGCCCACTGCCCACTGGACCCACTGCTCCGTCATCGTTTCCCGAATGGCGAAACGATTCGGCGATTGGGCCGATCCAGCCCCCACCCGGTCTGGAGGCTGTTCCTCGATTACCCTGACTTCTAGATTTGGGCCAAGCGGAGCCCTTTGCACTCTTGGCCATTCCGTCTCAAGCCCGGCAAATTCCCAAAATTAACTAAATTCTTCCTCGATTCATATACCGGTCACTCGTAGTCAGCGGGGTATTTTTACACCTAAAAGACATTTCAATTTACATTCTAATGTCTCTAAATCCTCATTGCCCTGTAATCCTGTGTCCGACTTAAATGACCCTAATTGGAAAATTGCTATGACTGATGAATATAATGCTCTTATTGATAATAAGACGTGGGAGTTGGTGCCCCGTCCATATGGTATTAATGTTATTAGGTATATGTGGATTTTTGCTCATAAGGAAAATTCAGATGGTTCATTTGCTCGCCATAAGGCGCGGCCTTGTAGGTGATGGTAAGACTCAGCAGGTTGGGATAGATTGTGGGGAGACGTTTAGTCCGGTGGTCAAGCCGGCTACTATTCGCATTGTGCTTAGCTTGGCTCTTTCAAAGAATTGGCCAATTCATCAGTTGGATGTTAAGAATGCTTTCCTACATGGTGATCTCAAGGAAACAGTCTATATGCATTAGCCGTTGGGTTTCAGGGATCCAAACCGTCCTCATCATGTATGTTTGTTGAAGAAGTCCTTATATGGGCTTAAGCAATCTCCAAGGGCCTGCTACACGAGGTTTGCTGATTTTGTTTCAACTATTGGGTTCATTCACAGCAGATCAGATAATTCCTTGTTCATCTACTGCCGTGGTTCGTCCTTGGCCTACATTCTGTTGTATGTGGATGATATCATCTTCACTGCCTCTTCCGATGCCTTGCGCCAGTCTATCATGACCATGCTCAGTTCTGAATTTGCTATGAAAGACTTAGGGCATTTGAGTTATTTTTTGGGGATTGCCGTCAAGCGTCATTCAGGTGGCTTGTTTTTGTCTCAACGAAAGTATGCTGCTGAGATCATAGAGAGGGCTGGGATGTCATCATGTAAGTCCACTTCCACGCCAGTTGATGCAAACCCCAAGCTGAGTGCCGCAGCAGGTGCACCATACGAGGACCCGACCCGCTATCGTATCTTACTTTTACCAGACCGGATATTACGTATGCTGTTCGGCAGGTGTGTTTATTCATGCATGATCCCAGAGTTGAGCACATGAATGCAATCAAACGCATCATTCGGTATATTCAGGGGACACTGGACTATGGGTTGCACTTGTATCATTCATCTACATCCACACTTGTCTCTTACACGGATGCTGGTTGGGGTGGTTTTCCCGACACCAGACGGTTGACTTCTGGCTACTGTATGTTCCTTGACAACAACTTGATCTCCTGGTCGGCAAAACGTCAGGCAATTCTATAACGCTCAAGTGCAGAGGCAGAATATCGAGGGGTAGCGAATGTGGTCTCCGAATCATGTTGGCTACGTAATTTGCTTTTGGAGCTTCATTGTCCCATTCAAAAGGCACCCATGGTATATTGCGATAATATTAGTGTCATCTACCTTTCAGGTAACCCAGTTTAACACCAACGCACCAAGCATATCGAAATGGACATTCACTTTGTCCGTGAAAAGGTTGCAAATGGTCACGTTCGCATATGCCATGTCCCGTCTCGTTATCAAATTGCAGACATCTTTACAAAGGGTCTACAGCGGTTCTCTTTGAAGATTTTAGGGACAGTCTCAGCGTTCGAAGACCACCCGCTATGATTGCGGGGGTGTGTTAAACAAGGAAATATTTCTGTGATATACACTGAATATACAGAAGTGTATATCACGGGAATACGATGGACTGGACCGGCCCGCGGCGGTGGGCTCTCGGCAGTGGCCCAGCAGTGGGCTCTCGGCAGTGGCCCAGCAGTGGGCTCTCGACCGTGGCCCATTCTCGGACAGATTGAGGATAGTGGGCTCTCGGCAGTGGCCCATTCTCGGACAGATTGAGGATAATACAATCTTGTATATATGGTATATATATTTGTAGTATATTGTAGTGTAAAGGTTACCTTAATTAGTGTTATACACTTACCATAATTGTATAGTTAGAATTATGGTAGAATAAGGTTTTAAAAATAGAATAAGAATAGGATTCTCCTATTTTGTAACTTGTATAAATACCTTGTCAATTTATGAAAATAATCAAGGGGATAATTTTTATTTCACAGATTTTTATGAGATTCTGCATGGTAATAACAAATAATTACTTAGTTTTGTTTTCCATATAAAAATTGGGACAATGAAGTTTGCTACTGCATTCAGCCATTAGGGTGGAGAACATTTAACCTGGCTGTAACCAATTTAACAGATTATGTCCAGACAAATGTCGGTTCCAGTCTTCCAGACTTACCAGAGCAAAATTTTTAAACTTTCAGATGAAAGGCATATATACTATTTGAAAGTTCCTACTAGCTCTATCCTCTGAGTAAAATGCGGATCAATGATCATACTTCATTTCCTAGTAACTGACATCAAGAACAATTATTATTCTACTACTCTCACGTCTGTAACCAATAAAGCAATAAACGAGTACAAGGATGAATCTTTTCATATATGATCTATAAATTGTATAGCGGCCTAGTGGACAATGAAGTGGTTGAGAATGATGAGGTTTCATGTTCAAATTAGAGTCAAAAACACTAGGTATTTTTTCCCATCTGTCCATGACTTGGTGGATAGAGTTATACCTTGGAATTAGTCGAGGTGCGCGCAAGCTAGCCTGGACATTACGGTTATAAAAAGACATCTATAAATTATTAAATTATTCATTGATTTTGCTTAAATATTTTTTTCCTTTTCCAGCCATTATCTTAAGATATTGTTCAACAACAACAACATACCCAGTGAAATCCCACAACGTAGGATCTGGGGAGGGTAGAGTTTACGCAAACCTTACCTCTACCTTGGTAGGTAGAGCGGTTGTTTCCGGGAGACCCTCGACTCAAGACAAAGCATAATCACATGCAAAGCAAGAGAGACGGTCAGACCCAGACAAGAAATTAAAGCAGTATGAACATGTGGATAACAAAATCAAATACGTCATGGTAGCGCATTCTGGAAAAAAGGAAGTTGTAGCTAACGTAGATAAATAAGATAAACAAAGTACACTAAAGAGTACATAACAGTAGAAGTCAAACTACAGAGGACTATAAAGCAATATTGCGCCGATAAGTGTGATAGGATAATCGGGCCTACAGTAATAACACTACAACTATCATTTTGTAAGCGTAAGTAGGACTACGCTCGATTACCTATTACCCTAATTCGTGTCCTCCACAATCCCCTATCTAAGGTCATGACCTCAGTAAGTTGCACCTGCGCCTATATCTCGTCTAATCATCTCTCCCCAATACTTCTTCGGCCTAGCTCTACCCTCCTAAACCCGTCCATAGCCAACCTCTCACACCTTCGCACTGGGGCATCTATGTCCCTCCTTTGCACATGCCCGAACCATCTCAAACTCGCTTCCCGCATCTTATTATCCATCAAGTATCTTGGGTCCATTATCCAAGGAAATGGAGAGATTGACGAGGATGTCACACATCGTATTAGTGCAGATGGATGAAATGGAGGCTCGCATCCGGATTCTTGTGTGATAAGAAGGTGCCATCAAAAGTTAAAGGCAAGTTCTATAGAGTGGCGGTTAGACAGACTATGTTGTATGAGCGGAGTATTGGCCAGTCAAGAATTATCACGTTCAGAAGATGAAAGTTGCGGAGATGAGGATGATATGGTGGATGTGTGGGCACACCATGAGGATAGGATTAGATATAAAGATATCTGTGATAAGGTCGGAGTGGCCTAGGTGGAATATAAGATGCGGGAAGCGAGGCTGAGATGGTTTCAGACATGTACAGAGGAGAATCCCGGATGCCCCAGTGCGGAGGTGTGAGAGGTTGGCTATGAATGGTTTCAAGAGAATTAGACGTAGGCCGAAGAATTATTGGGAGAGGTGATCAGGAAATGGCGCGGACTTAGCTTACCGAGGACATGACCTTAGATATGAAGTTGTGGAGGACACAAATTAAGGTAGAAGGCTAGTGGGTAGTTGAGTGTGATCCGACTTATCCTTTTATACTAGTAGTCGTAGTATTACTCTTGTGGTTTCTTGTCCTTCTCTTTCTACTTGATATCTATTGTTCTTGTACTTCGATCATCGTATTCATTTGTTGTTTTTCTCCATACTGCTTTTTGCAATAATTTTTTTCCATGACTTTGTATATTACTTTGGATTGCATGTCCAGAGGGTCTACCGGAAACAAAATCTCTACCTCCCAAGATAAAGGTAAGGTCTGTGTACACTCTATTCTCCCCAGATTCCACTTTGGGATTTCACTGGGTATGTTAATGTTGTTATTGTTGTTGTTTCTTTCGTAAATAACATTTCCAATGATTTATCCGCTCAATCTATCTTAATATAATTCGAAAAGAAATTTAGTCCATATCAAACTAAATTAATCATAATGTATTAGTATTCATATCTTATTTGTAATATCACCTTAAATTTAGTCTCTTCAATATTTTTGAGGATATTCTTACGGAGGCCATTTATTATCTCTTTATAAGTTACTTTCTAAGACTTCAACACATGAAAAATAAATTACGGGTTGTTAAAGTGATAAAGAATAGACTTTTATGTTTAAAAAAAAATTGAATTTAAATTTTTATAGTAGCCTTCTTATACAAATAGTATTTCTGATAATTTACCCGCTCCATATATTAATATATTTTAAAAAGTTTATTCTATATCGAACGAAACTAATTATAGCGTATCAATATTCATTTCTCACATCAAATCAAATTTCTTCAATCTTTAAGTTTTCTTTTTTTGCTGAGGTCATTTATTTTCTCTTTATAGGTCAATTTCTAATATTCCTACACATTAAATAAAATAAGGGACTTAGCTTACCGAGGACAAAACCATAAGAATGAAAACAAATTAGGAGAGTTATTGTGTTGGTATCATTGTCTTGGCTTACACTAAACACTGACGGTTCAAGACATCACATTCACCGCGCAGTAAGTAAGTCCGGTGGTATTCAACTAGGGAAGGTTCAAAGAAGAAGCTACCTCTCCTGATGCAATATCTTTTCGCAGAAAGATTGCTGAAAGTAGGCACCATGTGTGTGCGCCAAAATCTCTTTCAAGAGGGGATTGTTGGAAATTTGTCTTTGGTGGGGAGGTGCGTCCACCCATATTTAATGAATTAAACACTAGAGTTCCGCATGTTGGAGGCTTTGTCTCTTCACACGTGCATAATCTACTAAGTGAGTAGATGACCGTAGGGCTAAGAATCGTCAAATTTCATTGAGAAATGAAAGAGATATTAGTCCACGAAGTAAGGTGTTTGAGGCATGGAAATATGGTGTGGACAAATCTACCACATCGGTGGGAAAATGAAGAATTGCTCTCTTTATAAGTCTCTAAATTGGCTAAGGGTTTGGGATCCCAAGGGTTATCCCATGTGTTTAAAGGAGGGAGGACCTAGATGTGATTGGGTTCAAGGCTAAGCCCACACGCGCGCCGCTGCCGCCCGCCCGTCCCGTCTAGTCCGGGCTCGGGTCTCGGGTCTCGGGTCTTGGGTCTTGGGCAGGCAGAAAGTTTCTGCCTACCGTTGGAGTTGATTTTTGTGGGGCGTTATTGTGCATTAACTAACCATTACTTGGCTGATTAACTCCCTTCATTAATAGTCATTACTTGGCTGAATTACACTCTCCTTCAATGGCCATAAAAAGCCATTACTTGGCTGTTTACTCCCTCCTTCAATGGGTCATTAACAGCCATGTCTTGGCAGTTGAGAGGTCTCCCCTTATGCTATATATTGATGCATTTTGGCTCAATTGTGTGACACAGGAACACAGATATATGAACACAGAAAAACGAGACAAACTATATACACATAGACAAAAACAGAAGAGAAACAACACAGATTATGTCCGCAGAAACAGTGACAAAACAAAAACTCTTCCTTATTTTTCCATTTCTTCAACAAGTCGTTTCGTGTTTGTTTTCTTCGTCAAAATCAACATATTTGCTTTGTAGTATTGATTAGGTGTTGTTTTATCTTGGGAGACTATTGCCCGTTAACATAAAAGCATATATACGAGGCAATCTTGTCTTAAAGACAAAGTGTTATCACTCGACTCAGCACACAGTTGTAACAATCCAAATTTAGTGTTTCTTGATTTCAGGTTATCAAGATTAAAGACTCAACAAGCTTGCGGCAGCTTCTGAACATTGGCATATTTGTTTATCCTTTCGAACACTTGTAATATTTATTTACTTCTCGTACTGCTTTACAATATCCAACAAAAATAATAAGATGGAGAGTTCCAGTGCCGAGATAGTATATGCGGCTCAACCTGGACTCTCAAGAAGTATCTCCAAGCGCCGCATCTAAGTTCCTCCGTTGGCGTACGGATCAATTGCTGAACATATAGTGCAACAAGTGTAGAGTGAGTACGGGAAGCACGTGTACCCAGCAACATCGTCGACCGACCCTAACTATAACGGTGACGAGGGTAGGTACTCTCAATACTTCTCTTCTTGCTTGGTTAGTCAATTATACATTTTATAAGCATTACAACCATCTAACTAAGAATTCCACACCCGACCGAATGATAAAGTACATCACTTTTCAAGGATCATACTAAAGTCTCTAACTTCACCTCCATTAGGATAAGTATAGTAATGAAATTTCAACCTTTGCCAAATCGGCATCTAAGTCCTCAAAGATTACATCTTTTCATTAATGAAATAAGTTCTACGCATAAAGGTCCAACCCTTTCACAAATTAAGGCACAATCACTATCAAGATTTAATCTTTTATTAAAAAATAAACAAGTTTACCATTAGAGGTTCAATCTTTTAGTTATTATACTAAGGAACACGTAAAGATCTCATCTCTATGTCGTTCCAAACAATCCAAGTCATAAAGATCTCATCTTTATTAGTATTTCTAGCAATCAATTCATAAAGATCCCATCTTTATATCATCACCATACCGTCTCATGTTTTCATTTTACATCAAGTGTAAGTTACAAGGTGTCAGTATTTCTTTCATTAAGAGCAACATGATCATAAAGTCTATAGCTTTACATCACCGAGTATACATAGCAAGAATTACACGTCAAGAAGTATGAATGAAATGATATATATGCAATGCAATGGTCATATGTCCAGTATACACACGTTGTTGCAGTAGCTATCACGTGACCCGTGGAGGACTCCTGAGGTCCATAGACCCATCCGATCCCATCGGATACCAACTCTGTGGCTGAAGTGTCATCATCAGTTATCACTCTCGTATCATATACCATATCTAATAACTGGCTTTCCAAGCCTCTTTCTTTAGTATCTCAACAGTTCAATATAATGTATATGAATGATATGGATATCAGTAAACTATGCAATCAACATAAGCAATGCAATCAGTATTAATAATTCATTTTCAAGTATTTAGACGAGATGTAGAGTGATGAATGCATGACAAGGAAAATCAATAATAGCATAACAAACATGGATACAAGCCTAGATAATCAGCAATCATATCAACCTAAGCGGATTTACACACCGTGCTCACGGCCCGAAGGCTAAATACATAATCTCCATCATGCATATCATACTGAGTTCATTAATTATCCAAGTTAAGTTCACCGGTGCCCGTACTAGTTCTCGTCACCTCACTAGTACAGGACCCCTAATACCTCATAACTCCTATTAATTCATTAACAACATACCAACAGATACTAAAGTCTAGTAAGTCTCAATTTGCCTGATTCGAAGTCGAAGAATCATGTAGCAACCTTGCCTTTCCTTTGAGCCTCATCGCGAACCCACTCTGATCAATTACACTAACTAAATGAGATTACGGGGCTAACGGTACCCATATCTATAAGCGAAACTAGAATCTTAAGTCGAACTACAAAGGAACGTCGAGCCCACATTAACCAAATATGAACTTTATTACCCAATTAGTACCATAACATGCTAGATAATCATAATCTCAAGTTATTTTGACAGCTAAGCCCGATTGGACCCTCAATTTCAAGAATTAGTAAAAAGCTCTAATTCTAACCCTAGAATTTCCCTCAATTCCCAAAAGGGTTTCAAATATGGAATTAATCAATTAAACATCATTATCTAGCATAATATAACATTAATTCACGTTATTAACATCAATAAATCAGTATACAATCCCCACATCTCAATTCCCACTCTTTTATCTTATCATGGAACTAAGTCATCATTTTCTCCATTAAAAGATTACTCTAAATAAGAACTTAAAGATCAATCACTAATAAAAAGTGAATGCTATTTATCTCTATTGAAGAACTTAGTCACAATCTCTAAGAAATCATCTAATGACCGAGCTCTAGTTCCAAGGTAAAGTAATTTGGGGAATGAAATGATTTTAGAGAAACTATTAATCTTAAAAGGAACATCGATTCCGCTCCAACAGAATCGACTTCGCTGGTACGGACTCGCTTCGGTGGAAAATGCATCCACTGAAGTGAGTTCACTTAAAATCCTAAATCTATGTTGGGGCGGAAGGAAACTCCATAAAGGCGCACACGCCCCTGCAAGAAAATTCTCCGCAGAAGCGGATCCTCGACACCTGGTCAAGTTTCTCATCTTCGAGCAAGACCTCCGGAGAGGAGGACCCGCAGAAGCAGACAAATGGTCACTGGTGCAAACACCAGAAACCAACAGTAGTCCAAAAACAACAACTCCCCATCAAACATCTGAAACACTCTCGGGACCTCCCAGATACAAATAAAACATGTATTACTGTCAGAAAACACATTCCAGACCTGCTCGCACACTCAGATTTTTTGGGAAAGGTCTCTTAGGCTCGGGTTTGACTAAAGTCAAGTTCTAGTTTCACAATTTCACAACCAAATCCCCAAAACACACCCGGCTGCCTCGGGAACCGAACCAAAGACTCGACCAAGTTATAAACGTGGTTTCGGAGCTAATAAAACCGACGGAACTACGGAAAGAGCGTGTTTACCCAAAAGTCAACTATGAGTCAAACTTCTCTATTCTCTTAATTTATGATTTTCCAAACTTACCAAAAACACTCCGAAACCCACCCGATTACCTTGATAACCGTGTCACCCATCCCCTAAATAATGAAAATAAGCTACGGGGAGGGTATTCTTGAGAAAACAAGTTCAAAAGTTCAAAACGACCAAACAGATCGTTACACTTTGAAACTTCAAATGGTGTCAGATAGCTTTGAAGATAACCTTGCAACCAAAATATGATTTCAGTTCGAGTTGCGTGGTCTATTTGTAACGATGGTTTAAAGCAGGTGTCTATGGCGGTGGCTATGGTGTCATCCCTTTGTCTGTACAAATATATATCTCCTTTTTTGCTTTGCTCTAATCCCTCGAGAATATTGTGTGCACATATGTTATATAATGTGTATGTGTGCGGATGAGAGGTGAGGACGTTGGGGGAAATGAGAAACGTGATAATGGAAGTTGGTTTTGCTGATTGCTTTTTAATAGGATTTTTCATGGCTTTTTGATGTCCTGTTTTTGCTCCATTACAGAAGTTAAAATTAAAACTAAAATATCCAACTATCTTCTTTGCGGCAGTTTTTCTTTTATTAATGGAAGTTTTTATCTAACTGCATGTAGCACATTCCTCTCACACCATTATGTCCACGGATAATTAACAATTCAACTGTCACATTAATACTTTTCTCGTAGTGATAGCGTGAAGCCATTCTGTAGAACTGAAGACACAACATTTCAAATTTTAAGCCTTTCAATAGTACTTCTTTTTCTTATCTTTGTGTTTGATTAAAATAACTATTTTTAAAAAGGTATTTTTGAATTGAAAATTCCTACAATTAGAATTTAAAAAAAGTGGGATAAAGTGGAGATGTTCTAACCATCTCCCAATTTGTAAGTATTAAATTCAAAATTTTAACCTTTATCTTTTGAAACTAATTACCTACTCTCAATTTAAAATTTAAATAATTCTGTATCTAAAACAAAAGATGTAAAAAAATTATGTGCAAAAAAGGAGCCAAGAAAAATTTAAGTTAGTTAATATTTTCTGTTTAATTTTCACTTTAATTTTTTAAACTTTATAATAATTGCAAGTTCATTAGATAAAAGCACGTAATGACCTTTGCTTTTAGATAATTAAAGGATCATACCACCTATAACTAAATTGGATTTGGATAACTTTTAATTTAAGTTTTAAACATAAACATAGTATATTTTGATACCTAAATGCATCAAATCAAGGTTTTCTACAAATTAAATTTGCTACAATTAATGCTTGTAACTTCTCCTTCACATGCTTGTACAAATTTAATGCTTGTAACTTCTTCTTTACATGCTTGTAGTTTCCATTTTTATTTTTTTTTGCATTGATTAGATATTTTTTTATTTTCTAATTTGTACTTGAAATTTTGTGGTAATGACACTTGTCATTACAATATTGTTTTGCTTCTCCTATTCTATATAGATAGATTTTATTTTTCGGGAGTTAATTACTACGTGCATGTTCCATTTTAGACAAATTGAAGAATGTCAATGACAAAGTAAAATTCTAAAATATAATAATTCAGTGGTAAAGGGGATATATCTTAAAACCAATTCAAATGTAGTTAAATTTTGAATTGAAAAGTGTAAACTATGTGTAAGATTATATTAATCTCTCTTGGGGAGCCTTTCTCATTAATATAAATATATATAGTGTGCATAATGTGGAATCCTAATACAATAAGGATCATATATCTACCATAATTATATAACACTAAATGTTATAAAATATATGGAGTGTATTTGGAGGATATACGTTAATACACCCCCTCAGTCGGAGCGGGAGGAGGCCGGACGCTAAGACTGGATCTGAAGTCGAGGAAAAGTTGTCTAGGAAGACCTTTCGTGAAGATATCCGCAGACTGATACGAAGAAGGCACATGAAATACCTTAACATGACCGAGAGCAATCTTCTCACGAACAAAGTGTATATCCATCTCAATGTGCTTGGTTCGCTGATGCTGAACCGGATTATGAAATAAATATATGGCGGATATGTTATCACAGTAGACCAATAATGTCTTACGCAGGAGACACTGAAGCTCTAAAAGAAGGTTTCGGAGCCAGCAGATCTCAACAACAACATTTGCGACGCCTCTATACTCTGCTTCTGCACTTGAACATGATAATGTGACTTGCATCTTGGCAGACCAAGAAATGAGATTATCCCCTAAGAACACACAATAGCCGGAGGTGGAGCGTCGCATGTCCGGACAGCCTGCCCAATCAGCATCCATATATGATAACAACCTGGTCGGTGCTGAGGGGTATAGATGCAATCCATAATCAAGTGTGCCCTTAACATATCGAATGATACGCTTAAGGGAAGTAAAATTAGGCTCCCCATGGGCATGCATGAATAAGAACACATGTTGAACATCATACGCAATATCAGGCCTGGTGATCGTAAGATACCGTAGTGCACCTGCAAGACTCCTTTAAAGTGTGGGATCAGACACTGGATTACCATCAACAGCACTGAGCTTTGATTTAGAATCAACCGGAGTGGACATTATCTTGCAGTTTGCCATCATAGCCCTGTACACTATCTCCTCTGCATACTTACGCTATTACAAAAACATAGAGTCTACAAATCTAGTCACTGATATCCCCAAAAATATAGCTCAACATTCTCAAGTCAGTCATGGCAAATTCGGTTTTAAGCAATGCAATGATCTCATTTTTCAACAAATCAGAGGAGGCAGTAAGAACAATGTCATCCACATATAACAATAAATAAGTGATGCTACTACCTCGATGAAAAATGGAGAGAAAATTATCACACTTGCTACATACAAACCCAATCCGCAGAATGTACTGTGCAAAGTGATTATATCACGCTCTAGGGTCCTGTTTCAAACCATAAAGTAACTTACGGAGAGGACATACATACCGAGGGGCTGCTGGATGGACAAAACCAGACGGCTGGTGCATGTAAACAGTTTATTTCAAATCCCCATGTAGAAAGACATTATTCACATCAAGTTGATGAATTGGTCAATGTTTTCCCATGGGTATACTAGAACTGTGCGAATGATAGCCAGTTTAACAACCGGACACGTCTCACCACAATCAATACATTTCTGCTGATTAGTGATATTAGCCACAAGTCTCGTCGTATACCTCTCTAGATCACCACTGTCTTTGTATTTGTGACGAAGAAGCCACATGCATCGGATCACATTCACCCCTCCGGTCTAGGAACCAAATCTCACGTGTGCTATTTCATTAAAGCATTAAATTTCTCACACATGACCTCATTCCAATTAGGGTCTAATTTGGCTAATTTTGGGTTTTTGGCAATTGGGGAAACGGTTTGTGTTGATAAGTTAAACTGGACTTTTGGCTTAAAAATCCCGTATTGGGCACGGGTTTCCATTAAGTGCGTGGGGGCAGTAGGTGGATGGGTATTTTGTTGGGTTGTTGGTTTCGGGTCACTAGATTGGTGCATAGTGTCAGATTGTTGATGAGTGTGGTCGACGGAACAGGGCATCGGGTGAGCTATGTCAGGGAATGACTTCGGGTTGTGTGGATGCGACAATGGGTCATGTAGGGTCGACGATCTGGGTAGACCGATGTGGTGTAGGGTAGGTAATGTTGGGTATGGTGCCAGTTGTGGGTTAGGGCTATAATAGTGGTGTGGTAGTGGTGGTCCGGGGACTGGAGTTATACGTGTCGGAGTTTCGGTGACTGGTAGGGTTTCGGTGGAGGGGTGGGTGACTGAGTTGTTAGTTATAGTGGGTGCTGGAGGTGGCGACACAGGTTGTGGTGGTTGAGGGTTCCGGTGGGTGGTAGAGATGTTGACCAGTTATGACTCGTGATACAGAGATGATGGGTCGATTGCTGGTGGTGGTGACGATCGGCGATGTCTATGATGGAGACAAAGACGGTTCAGGAGTGGTTGTCGGGATGGTAGTGGATCGACCGAGAGGAGACTAGGTAGAGGCAGTGGGTACAATGGTTGCTGCCAGAACAGTGTCAGCGCGACCGAGAGCTAGGCGGAGAAGCGGTAATGTGTCGGACTCGTTTAAAAATGTGTAATCCAAATTTTAGAATTTTTGGATATTTGCGAATGGGAAGATTGCTTCGTCAAATGTGACGTGAGACGATGATTTTGCGGGAAGACATGTCGTAGAACAGATATCCCCTATGATTGGGCGGAACAATTAAGAATACACAAGGGGTGGAGTGGGGTGCAAGTTTATGCGGGGTCGTGGAGGCAAGATTCGGGTATCATAGACAGCCAAAATTTGGTAAGTGCTAATAAGTTGGGATCCTACGAAATAGAATTTCGGTGGGTGTTCTATTTTGGAGAGTTTGAGTGGACAAAATATTTAGAATATATTCGGTCATTTTCATAGTATAGACCCAAAAGGGAGGGGGGAGAGAGGCATGAAATAGGATCGTACGAACCATGTTATTGATAGTGCGAATGATTCGTTATACGTTGTAATTTTGGGAGGTAGTGTGGGGACAAGAGAACCGAAAAACCATGCCATTAGTAGAGCAAAAATTGTGAAACGCGAAATTATTAAACTCACGCCTGTTATCACATTGAAGCGATTTTATGTCCTTTTCAAATTGTGTTTTGACATAGACACGGAATTCAAGAAACTTGGCAAACACTTCAGACTTGAATTTAAGCGGATAGACCTAGACAATGTGATAAAAGTCATCTAATAAGATGAGATAAAATTTATGACCCAGTGAGCAAGTAATGGGGGATGTCCATAAATCTGCATGAGCAATGTCAAAGGGAGAATACGTAACACTTGAAGAAGACTGAAACGGAAGGCGAACATGTTTGCCTAAAGGACAAGAAAGACATTGTTGGGTAAATTTTCCATTATGGCAACAAATTAAATTATTGTTTCTAAGAAAATTAAAAATAGGAGCTCCTGGGTGTCCAAGTCTATTGTGCCAGGTTGACGGAGAAATTGTTGCTAAAGCGGTGGGAAGAATGACATAGACAATTAGAGATGTGGGAGGGTTGACACTAGCAGCGGGCGTGGATAGGAAAGGATAGAGATCGCCCTCACTATTGCATCTCGTAAGGAATTTCTCGATACGGAGGTCTGTTACGAAAATCCAAATAGATTAAAATTAATTTATACAAAATTATCGGTGACAAATTTCCTAACGGAGATTAGGTTTTTGATAATGTTAGGAGCATATAAGACGTTATTCAAGGAGAAATGGGGATGCAGTAAGGGGGTTAGTGTGTGGCCAAACCTTTGAATTGGAATGCGATGACCGCTTCTAACCATAATAGATTGTGGAGTATTTAAACTTTGTAGTTGAAGAAGATTACCAGAATTGTCGGTTTTGAAAGAACAAGAAATCAGAACCATGAGTGTATGAATGCAAATGACAATCCAAGGCAAGTAATCAGAATGTATGAGATGTAATACCACAACTGTAACAAGTGTTAGCCGCTGAGGGCTGTTGAATAGTAATAGAAGAACCTGAGTGACCACCACGGTCAGAGTACCGAAATTGAGTACCTCTATAAGACTAGCCCCTACTATAATCGTTCTGCCCTGGAGAAGCATCATCTATAATCTGAAAGGCTGCCTGAATAGGTCGACAAGACTGCGAATACTGGAATCTACCCTGTTGTTTATACCCACAAAAAGTAGACCCACTGTAATGTCCATATCTTCGTATCCTCTTATCGATCTCCTGTCTGGGTAGCTTGCCCCTCACAAACTCAACCATCCTAGCATGCTCGTCCACTGACTCGAAAGGAGTTCTAGAGGCGACCAACTGTAATGTAGCCAACTGATGGGGAATACTCAACCCTCTCACAAAGCATTTGACTCTCTCTGGATCTGTACGTAGCAATGATGATGCATAGAGTGACAAGGCATGGAAGCGAGTCTCGTAATTAGCAACTGTCGAATCCCTCTACTCCAACCTCTGAAACTCATCACACTTGCTCAAACGCAAGCTAAGAGAGCACATATTTCACTAGAAAGATCTGATAAAATCTGACCCAAGACAGTAGAGGTGATCCTACTGGTCGACAATCAACATAAGCCCTCCACCATTGCTTTGCATCACCCATAAGCTGAAGAGCAACAAAACAGACCGGTGTGACTCGACGATACCCAAGGTATGTAGCCTTTCATGGCTGCTCATTATATACTCGTAGGTATCCTCCTCCGGCTGCCCATAGAATATGAGAGGCTTCATATTGGAAAATCGCTCACATATCTTCCGCTCATCACAGGTCATATCAGTCCCTACAATCGGCCGGGAACCAAACTCGAGTGCCGGAACCTTATTAATACATATGGCTGAACCCCTAGAGTATGAAACCCGGGAGTCTATCCCTCCCCCACTCCGGTGTGTGACTCACCTAGAGTAGTCAAATGCACGCCTGCCTGGGCAAAACCATCGAGCATATTTAACAACCTGACCAAAGTGTCTTGAAGAATCGGAGTAGCTATAAATCAAGGTTGATCCTGAGTTGGCCCCATCTCCTCATCATAATGCTCATCCTGAGGCTTAATATACGGCTCGAGGATACTGATCTAGCACAAGCATGGACGGCTCTTTGTACTCCACCCCTCACTGGGGCAGCTCCTCGAGCTCTACCTCGGCCCTTCCACAACCTTTATCACAACCGTGCACTACAGGTTCGGATATCGGTGCTTCACCTCTCGATGCATGTGAGAGAATAGGAAACAAAGGTTAGATACCAATTTAATTAATCTTAGCACGAAAGGAATGAAAAAAATGAAGTTTCTTAAATGTCTTACAGCCTTTCAAAGATAAGTTCGGACGTCTCCGCACTGATCCGTAAGACTCTGCTAGACATTGCTCTTAGCCCTTTAACCTAAAGCTCTGATACCAACTTTGTCGCGACCTCTTTTTAAGAAATCATGGTGGCACCTACACTGTTACTACCGGTAGGTGAATCACTCCCCAATTAACCAACACAATAAAGTAACAAATGCGGAAATAACAAAATACTTAATAAAACTATCTGATCATAATATAAAAACATAAATAAGTCTGAATATAGAAATACAACCCCCAAAATCCGATCAATAATATAAGAGCTCTAAATCGAATACGAAGTCTGATAGAAGAATAACACAATCCAAATGTCTAGAATCTCCCAAACAATAAAAGACAATAGTATAGATAGTAGCATCCAGGCATGTTGAAAGGAAGCATCCTCACCGTGAATACTGGAAATCTGTCGGCTCAGACTCAGCCACATAGTCTTAAACTGGTGGAAGGCGTTGTTGTATCTTCATCCAAAAAGAATGCACCAAGTGTAGCATAAGTACACAACGTATCCCCGTAGGCATCATAGGCCGACAACGACGGAAGATATGTAACAGAAATAAATATCAAGGCAACTCTCGAGTCATCCTATACTAAACAATTTCATAAATCATATAAGTCACCTTGTCCATATAATAGTTCACTTAATCAAACAAGTCAATTTGTTCATATATGAGTTCATGAATCATGTAAGTCATCACATTTGCAGAAAAGTTCAATAACCAACAATCCAAGTATCAAGTGATCAATTAACAATGATCTTTTATCAAGAAGTCATCCAAATTTCATTAACCATTCCAACCAGTTCATGAATCAACAGGTAATCAATGGAATAATATATGTATGATATGAATGCAATATATATGTCAGGTACCTTTCATCTCCAGTATACCGGCATTCAAATTCTATGAACTGAACACTCATGGGGGACTGCAGAGTCCATATACTCATCCGAAATTTCTCAACAGATCCCAGCTCTTGGTTGTAATAACATCCGTTGCATATGTGCAACCCAACCCTCCGCGTATAATCATTATCTTAGTGTTTCCAACCATCTCATAGAACAACTTACCTTTCTGGTCTCATTGGACCCACAACATTTCCATACCACTCACATTTCAATATCATCAGAACCATGAGTTTATGAATGCAAATGACAATCCAAGGCAAGTAATCAGAATGTATGAGATGCAATGAAGTGTAGAGATGAATATCACATGCTTTAAGAAAGCCATTAACACATAATTCATGTAATTCGGGATATCATATAGAAAGTTATATGATGAATAAACACATAATATCAAGTATGGCGACGAACCCACATAATGGCGACAAGCCCAAATAACAGCAGTCGGAATCAGCTTAAGGCTAATTCCCCAAATCACTCATCATCATAGCTCAACACTGATACTCACCTAAGCGTTCATCATAACCGCTCTGGTGGGACCCACAAACACGCTCAATACCCCCTCAACATTTATAACTACTACGCACTTCTATCAAAGTCTACGAAAAGAAATTGTAGCCTACCTTAAAGCACGAACGGTCAACCCTATACGCACGTATTTCCCTTTTGAAGAACCTCGTAGTAATCGTAGTCTAACATACATAGATTCTACGTTAATAATTAAGCGAATACACATACAACAACTTACTCATTAAACATACCAAAACACACATAAAACCAACCCCGGGGCTACGGTGCCAAAATCCGAACTTTATTATTCACAAAGCATAATTACATACTAAATAGTCATAGCCTTAAATTATTTTGAAATCTAAGCTCAATTGGATCCTTAATTGCATGATTAGATAAAATCCCTAATTCCAAATCCTAGAATTTCTCCCAAATTGTAAAGGGTTCCATTATCAAATTAAGCATTACAACATGATCATCTACAATTAATCAATACTAATTCATACTATCAAGCTCATCTAATTCATAATACACCCTTAAATCAAGGATTAAACCCTCTTATTTTACATGGAGGACTTATAACATTTCTTTCCCAAATATAATCTACACTAAGATTAGGAACCTTAAAACATGAATCATAATCAATAAGGGTGAAGAATTTACCTCCAAGAAGAACCTAAGCTAAAACTTCAAGAAAGCCCCCTCTCAATCAGCTCTAATCCCAAGATGATTGTTTTTGGGAAATGGGATCAATTTTAGGTCATTAAATAATCTGATTTTCAGTGATTCCGCACCGGCGAAATCAATCTCGCAAGAATGATTTTGCTTCGGCGAGAAAAGGGTCCGATGAGGCGCAATCACTTGACACCTCGCCTCAGCGCAGAAATGGGAAAAACTACGCATAGGCGCCTTCGCTTCTGCGAGAAATCTCAACAGGGATGGAACCTCACAAAATACTCAGGGCCACTTATGCGAGCCAACCTCCGCAAAGACGAATATGCAGAAGCGGCCACACGACAGCTGGTGCGAACACCAAAAATCGACAACTAGAGAACTTACCAAATCTTCCAAAAACCCAAAACACTTTTGAGACCCTCCGAATACAAACCAAACATGCTACCCTAAAGTAAAAAGTGCTACAAACTCACTCGCACCCTCGAATTTCTCATATAACCGTGCTAAGACATACTTTTCTAAAGAATCACCCAAAATATTCAAATATCACAATTTCATAAATAATGCCACAAAGTACTATCTCACTTCAGTCTTGGGGTGTGGCCGAGACTCGACACCCGAAGGCCCGAGCGAACCAACTATAGTATCTGACATCTCTGACACAATACCTGAGCCGACAAGACCTCCAAATAACAATAACATGATAAGAACATAACGACAACCTGCAAATAGAAGAGGCCCAACAATAGTATATATACATAATTGAGGCCGACATGGTCGTAACAAGAGTATCATCAACTAACAAATGGAAATAGGTACCCTACTGAGGAGGTACGCCGCCCTATCTATTTGTACCTGCGGGCATGAACACAGCACCCCAGGAGGGGACGTTAGTACGAAAGATGTACTGAATATGTAAGACAGTTAAACATAAGTGAAGATAATAATAATAGGAGCAAATCGGAGTAGCGAAAAAACCTGAACCTCGGAGGCCGCGGTGGACATATGCAATGTATAACATCACTAAAAACCAATTATATATAGATAGCCACATTTTGGGGTAATGTCAATATCATATCATACCCGACACTAATATGAGATTCGATGTTATTGTATCCGGCCTTAATATGGGACTCGGTGTTATCGTATCCGACCCCAATGTGGGATTCGGTGTTATCGCACCCAACTGCAATAGTGTGCACATATAAGTGTCGTACCCGGCCAACTGTAGCGCGACTCAGTGTCATAAAATAGATACATATATAATAGTGCATGAATACCTCAGAAGATCCATAAAAACAGGATGGAGTGACATAAGGTCATTAATTTGCGCCTATCATTATGGACTAGATACATCAATCGTTACAATACAACTTGGAGCTTGGAACCAATCATACAAGGAATATCATGAAGAGCGGAAAGTACTTCCGACAAGGGACAGATCAAGAGATACCATAAGATACAGAAAATACTCCCGAAAAGAGACAAATAAGATTCATACAATGTTTCATAATAAGAGTAGACATGCTTCTGTATTCATGAATGGATTTGGATAAGGAACATTTGATCTATCACATTTTCTCACAGAAAGAACAAAAGGGTAAGCCTTACATACCTATAATGTCGAACAATATCGGGATCAACCTCCTCTACACCTTAGTCGTAATGAAAAACGGAATAATGAAATTGAAGCGGTGTGCAAAATTCGTATATTGATGAACTTCGTGACTTACTCCATTGTTGTTGCTAGTTTCCTCTAAGTAATTCTTCACTAAGATATAAGTATATATACATATAGCCTCTCCATATAACACATTGCTGCTATATATATATATGCTCTTATGATACATATAACCTAACAATAACATAAATATTTCACACCACTTAGTGCAAAGTAGGGTCCACTTCATTGATTATTTTCTACCTACCCTTTCTAATGTGTGCCACCTATACCATAGTAATCCTTAGACACATTATTTGCTGCCACATGGCACTTCCACACTAATTCTTATCCTCAATCCATTAATTAGTTTACTAATCTTTCACCAAAATTCAATAATTAACTAATTACCAATATAAATAATTTCTTTGACATCAATTCACTTAAATATTAATCACATCTAGCACACTTTATATACTTATTATCATGTTCAAGTAATATACCATTAATCCATAGCCTCTTTTGGCACACATAGAATTTTTTTTTGCAATTTCCGTCATCCCATTTTTAAGCCACAAGTCATTTCGGAACTTCGTCTTTTTATACACCGAGCTCTTGATCCGCCTACTTGAATATGACCAAAATTCTCCGGGACTCGGATCTACTTACATATGTCGAGCGTTTCAAACCATATCCCAAAAGTACGAGATGTAACAAGTACATTTGATTGCCTCGGGAAGCGAACCAATGACTCAACTAAGTCATAAATGACCCCCGGAACTATCGGAAGAGACGAAACCTAGAAACGAACTCATATACCCAAAATCCAACTTTGAGTCAAACTAATCAACTCTAAGATTTCTATTTTGGTTTTTTTCATCTAAAAATCACACAAATAAACATCGGGATATGTGTGATCAATCCTCGCGCATCACAAACCCCACACAGAGTCTACGGAAAGGGCAATATAGTCAAATAAGGGTCTTTAGCTAAAAACGATCGAACGGATCGTTACATTCTATTAATTGACCTTATAAGTAGTTTTGTGAAATAATAAATTACCAATTTAATCGATTTTGTTTAATGCTTTTATTTTTGTATAAAGAAATAAACAATAAGCTTATGTTTAGCTAGTGCGCCACATTCAGAGATTATATAATTTATTTTACAATGAAAACATTTTTTTATTAATTTATTAAGGACATGAGATGCTAAAGGGACATACAACGTCATTTTCCAAGAGATCCCTTGTATTAAAAAATAAAAAAAACTTCGCTAAATAATGACTGATAAAATTAAAATTCCTAAGAATATGTAACAAATTATGTTGTTTGGCTTAAGTTAACAATCTATTTGTAAAATTTGATATTTTTGGAATGAACATTCAAAGTATGATATTTTTTCAGAATGAACGTTCACTTGAAGATTATTATTCTTTTCTTATAGATTTATATTGGATCCAGTGTCAATTTATTTTGCACTATTTTAATAGGTTATTTGAATTACTTAGTCAGTCAATCAGTAATATCTATGACTTTTATTAACTAGTTTTTTTAATATACTAACTAAAATAATGGTTACTGCCAATACAAGATGCTAAATTTTTATAATATCATTTGATATTATTATTTATTTTAAAAAGGAATGTAATTTGCAATAGAAAATATAGAGCATATCATATATTATTTTTACTTTGTCCACATATCCATCTCAACTTTAATCAAAATTGCAATTTAAGTTCAAATAGCAAACTGATGTGTACTTATTGACAAGTTACAAAATATTCATTTGACTAGATGATAAAAGTATTAGTGATTCGAAAAGATCTAAGAGCATACTAAAATCCAAGACTCAAAGGAATTTCAGGTCCATAATATTAGTTGATGAGAAGGTATTACTAATTTTAATTGGATAATATTCATTATTTATTTTGTATTTCCCTTGTTAATTGTAATGACCCGTTAGGTCGTTTTGGATATTTTGATTGTTTCCTGTTAATGACTTTTCTCCTAGCCTTGTTTTGATATATTTGACTTGCGGGATAGGTGACACGACTCTTGAGGCAATCGGGTGGAAATAACGAAAGAAAATCTAAATTTTAAATTTTGAAAGTTCTAAGTTTGGGAAGTCTGACCAAGGATTGACTTTTGGGAAGACGCGCTTGGAATCGAATTTCGATGGTTCCGTAGATCCGGAACATAAGTTTTGAATTAGTTTAATTGGATGGTTGGAAACAAGTCCCGAGTGATTCAGGTAAAATTAGTATAAGAATGTGGATTTTCGAAAGTTCTTAAGTTAAAAGATGAGTTTTGGTTGACTAAAGCCAACTTTGAGGGTAAATAAGTCTTTTTTCATTAGGTATGGAATGTTTTTTATGACTTAGTCAACTCATTGGTTAAATTTCCGATGGACTCGAGGGTATTTTGGACTCTCGGTTAGAATTCTAATAGTTAAAGAGAATTAGAGTTAATCAATGTCAATAGCAAGTCAAGAAGACCTCGTATGAGTATGTCGAGTGCGCAAGCAATTTCGATGCATGATTTAGGAGTGTTTTGCACATTTGATTATGTCTGGAAGATTTCGGATGAATTTCGGTGGTTGAATTGAAGTTTGGATCATGACTTGGGTTGTTGGTTTCTGGTGTCTCACATTCGCAAGATTGGCCTCGCACCTACAAGGTCGCACCTACGGTGGTGGGTCGCAGGTGCGAAGAAGGGGAAGCTTGGGGCCGGGTCGCACCTGTGCAGGGAAGCTCGCATCTGCGTGATCGCTTTTGTGAGGAAATGGTCGCGCCTGCAAACTTGGATATTTTATTGGAACCTCATAGATGCAAGGAATTCTTCACAAATGCTATCTCGCAGATGCAAAATATGGACCGCAGATGCGAGGATCGCTGAACAGAAATTATAAGTTCGCATTTCACTTTAGCTCATTCTATTCACATATTTGGGACTTTGGAGCTGAATTTAAGGCAATTTTGTGGGATTTTGCAAGGATCTTTAAGTGAGGAGTTTTCTCTTCTACTACCGGGTATTGAACCGGGGTGCTTTGGTACTAGACTGGGAGGGCGAGCCATAATCACAGGGGGAGAAAGACGTCATTTTACGATTATGCCTTCAATTATTAAGTATTTTCATGCTAGAATTCATGATTTGGGATTTGAAATTGGGGATTTCAAACTCTAGGTTGAAAATGGAGATTTTTTCAAATAAATCTCAAATTTGATGCTGGGTTGAGTTAATTTTTGTATTTAAACTCCATAGACCTTTGGTAAACTAATTTTTGGACTATTTTTTTTTAATTTTGCCCTTCGAGGCTCGGAATTCTGTTTTTGGGTGACTTTTTGGGTCCGGAACTCCCATACAGCAGTATGGGTGTCTATAGAATCGTGTGTTAATGTACTTTTCATATTTGAATAGATTTGGATCATTCAAAGGCTTTGCGGAAAGGCAAGACTTCGTTGTGACTATTGACTCCTATTTCAGGCAAGTTGAGATCTTGAACCTTATTTAAAGCATCGTGATTGATCAATTAATCTAAGAGGGTGTAATGGGGATAACAAGGGGGTCATGATACTTGTGAGGTGACGAGTACTTGTATCGGAAATTGGTGACATGTTATGGGTATTTGTGCCATTTAAATTGTATAGTCCAGTCTGAATGTCACGCTTTGGGCACTAGTTGATAGATAGTATGATCCTATGGATATGTGATTGGGTATGAAGCCAGTACTTTTCTGTCCTTATGTTATATGCATATCTTATATGATTCTATGTACTCATCACTCATAAATACCTGTTAAAAAGCGCAAAAGAAGTTAAATATTGTAACTTTATTGTGAATATTGGTTAAATGTTGGATCTTTATGACTTATGTTGATGAAAGATTGAATCTTTATTACATTGACATTTTGTTTTTGCGCATGTCATTTTCATGATTCATATGGTATCTCATGCATTATATACTAAGGATACACATGTTGGTCCGAGGGAAAATAATTCTGGATGGAGTAATGCGTTAATATGAGTTCGAGTGGCTAGAGACAGATATTTTGAGCCTAATAATGGCTAATGAACCCGAAGGGAAATGATTTCGGATGGTATATGGACCTCTGAGTCCTCTGTGGGTCACGATTTGTTAATGTTCGAACATGTGTGTACTGGTGATGGAAAGGTCTTGCATTGCATATCATTTTATCCTATTGTTCTTTGTTTCTTTACTTGCCTAAACTGTCTATTTGCTCACTTTATCCTGCTACTTGACTACTTGAGATGAATCTGACAGTTAGAGACTTCGTACACTTAGGCTTGGATCTTGTATATATTGACTTTATTATTGTATTCAGACTAATAATGATTTAGTATGAAAAGTGGTATTGATACGACCAACTCCCGTCTCCGTTTTATCTAGGACCGGTCCACAATGCTGCTGAGACCCATTGTTTATTGTACTCACGCTACACTTGTTGCATCCTTTTTGTGTGCAGACTCTATTCCTAGCACGAGCGGAGTTCGGGACGCTGCTGGCCGTTGAGGAGGCCATCTGGATATTCGGGTGAGTCATTAGTGTGATCCATGGCACCAGATCTTTCCATCTATCCTTTATTTCATGTCTTTTCATTTCCGAACGTTTATGTATTTCGGGATGTATTTCTAGACTTGTATTCTGTTCTAGTTTGTTCTTGTACTAGTGACTTGGGAGATTTGTAGTACTTGCTCTGTATTATTATATTATGAGACTTAATTAAGACTTAAATTGAATTGCTTTAACTATTTCGCACTTCATTTCTCTAATCAATTTGGGTTAAATGGTTGTGGTTGGCTTACTAATCCTTGGGATTAGTGCCATCACGACTTGGTAAATTGGATCGTGACATTAATGATATTCACGCACGCACCCAATTTTCTTTTTGAAATTTTGGATTGATAATATGACACAATCTTTGTTCTGTATTATAAAGTGTAAATTTCGACCGTCTAATTTTTACTTTCATCTTTTAAATTCTAAAAGAAAATATTGGGATCATACTGAAAAAAATGAAACAAACCTCAATTACAAAGCTATAATAATGTGGGTAGCACATAATGTTTAGCTACAATAATATGTTGTGAATTTAGTTTATTACATAGTGTGTGGGGAATGTCTTTTCGTTAGATTATTGATTTACTGGAATATTGGGGATTTCTTCTTATTTCTTTATATTGAATTGATTGTTTTTTAGTATGTGTTTTTATTATTAGTTGTTATACTTTTATTTTATAAAGTTTTGAGAGGTGGCCAATTCTGTCATGCACGGGGCCACGTCGCTATGAGCTGATGAGGAGATACGTATATAAAGATAGCATTTGAGAGCTGAAATAAGAAGCTCAAGTGAGTATCACATATATGAAAGGGTACAGTTGTCTTGGCGTACAGAAAACAACATAATAGCTACTGTACATATAAATTTGAACCAATCAAAAACCTGATTTATATTCAATTATGAAAACATCCCTATAGCCCAAGCTATATGGGTGTGCATTATTCAAATTAAACTAAAAATCAAATTAAATTTTAAATTTGATTGATTTTCCGGATTTTTACTTTGGTTTTGGATTGAGAAAAATAAAAAAATAAATATATATAAAAAATATATATATATATATGTGTGTGTGTGTGTGTGTGTGTGTGTGTGTGTGGAGTTTGATGAAATTTTGAGTTTGAGTGTTTTACCACTTTCAACCTTTTTTACTTAGTGATATATTTGTATTAGAGCATAAAATGACTCATTCTCAATAGTTAGATGATGAACATATATTTATATACGTTTAAATATTTGGTTCAAGAGGGGTAGATGTAGGCTGAAAAAATATTAGGGAGAAGTGATTAGACGGGATATGGTGTAGGTGTAACTTACTGAGGACATGACCTTAGATAGGGGGTTGTGGATGACACAGACTAGGGTAGTAGGCAGTCGAGCGTAGTCCTACTTACGTTTACAAATTGATAGTTGTAGTGTTATTATTGTAGGCCCGATTAACCTATCATACTAGTAGGCGCAATATTGTTTTATAGGCTCATGTCGTTTGATTTCTGTTGTTATGTGTTCTCTAGTGTACTTTGTTTATCTTGTTATCTGCGTTAGTTACTGCTTCTTTTTTCATAATGCGCTATCATGGCTTATTCGCCTTTGATACCAACATTTTCATACTACTTTAACTTTCTTGTCCGGATTTGACCGTTTCTCTTGCATTGATTGTGTTTGTGCTTTGTCTTGAGCCGAGGGTCTCTCGGAAACAGCTGATCTATCTACCAAGATAGAGGTAAGGTCTGCGTGCATTCTACCCTCTCCAGACCCCACTTTGTGGGATTTCACTAGATATGTTGTTGTTATTTAAATACTTTGTTTTAAAAGTTTTACCAATGGCTTATATTAGAAATATATTTAAAAGATTTGATATGATTATTTTTCATTCTCTATAATATTTATTCTTTTTCGTCATTCAAATATATTTATTCGATTATGTTAATTATCCTATATGATGGAACCGAATAACCAAATCGGAAAAAGCCGAACCGAAAAGAGAATTAATTTTGATTCAAATTGGATTATGCTTTCTAGAAACCGAACACCAAAAAATTAATACCAAATAATGTAAAATTGAACCGAACAGAAAGATCGAATGTGCATCCCTACCAAGCTATACTATGACATTCTTTGACATTCAATAAAAAAGGAGTTGAGTGATCTACCAACAAAGACCTTATAGTACTGTTGATTCACGGAAAAGTCAGAGAAAAGTAAAGCAATAAACGGATAAAGTATGAGCAAATGATATCCTGAAAAAAAAGTAAAGGCTAGAAAGAACAACACCTAACTTTTTCGTCCTTCAACACAAAAAGCATCCATTGTTTTACACCTCCAAAACAAAATGTACAAACCATTAAAGCAGTAAAATACATTAAATGACCAACTTACCCTTAGGATAAAGCAGGCATGTTGACCCCAAGCTCCTCAAGTTTGTGGCTTCTATATTAGTAATAATCATACTTTATAAGTGTACTTTTCACATTAGTAATAGGGGTGGGCAAAAAATCCGGAGAATCGAAAAAATCGAACCGAAAAATGATTTTTTTAAAACCGAACCGAATCAGGATTTAGTGATTCGGTTCAGTTTTTTAATTTTGGATACGAACCGAACCGAAAAACCGAATTAAATATATATATTTTTTATTTTTTATTTTAGGCTACTACTATCTCTTGAATCATAGTCATTGAAGCTAATCTATGAAGCTTTTATGGAAGTCGCATGCGGCATGAACTTGATTAACATATCACGGAAGCATCGACATAAAATGTAGAGAGAAAAAGTAGTTGTAAATTGATAAAACTTTAAATAGTCACAACTCTGCGCTCGGATGTCCGTTTTATCCGATTTTTTTTTGCGTATTTTTTCGAGACGTGGCCGGTCAAACAGCCAATTTTTAGAAAAACATCCGTTTTTTCAATCAATTTGTGTTTTCCCCCAAATCGATTTCTAATTTTCCTTTTTCTTTAGTAAACATCTCACGATACACAATAGATTTCAACGTCGAAATTTCATGATAGTGTAGGTGTAAATGTCAATTTCAGCTTTAGAAATTCAATTTTAAAAAAAATAAAAAAATTCACGACCGGCCCGGCCCACTAGAAAAAACCGATATAATCCGATACGTTCGGCATATAAACCGAACATATCGGGGTTTTTTTAAAAAAAAAGTTGTATTCGGGTTTTTTTTTAAAAAAAAGTTATATTCGGTTTTTAAAAAAAAAAATCAATTTTTATTCGGTTCATATTTTTCGGATACAAAATCGAACTGAACCGATATACGTCCACCCCTAGTTAGTAATAGTGCTACCACTTGTAGCGAAAGGACGGAATTGGAGAACAGAATGAAAGGTAAGTTAAAATTATAAAAAAGAAAATCATAAAACATAATAATTTGACATATTATACAGATAAGTTAATGTAATTTATATGATTTGTAATTTTATAACATAGGTATATCATATGCCAATTATTTTATGACGAAATTTTGTTAAAATTGAGTGAAATTCTTGAAAAAAGTCTTATCTATATATTATTAGAAGGAAGAAAGTATAGCCTAGGATTAAGCCAAGTGACAACGTAGGAAAATGACATGTGGCAACTTAGGACAAAAATTAGTTAGGTTAGGTAATAAGTAGTTGTTTTGAATTTGTAATTTAAAATAATTAAATAATGAAATCTGAATATGGGTGATATTTTTTTTTACGGTAAGGGCTGTATCCCTTATTTGTTTAAAAATCAATGCTGTCTTTTTAAATTGAGTACATCTCAACAGTCGATCCTAATAATTAGAAATTGAGATCTTTGTATATTTAGATATCTGTATCTATGTATATTATTAGAAGGAAGAAAGTCTGGCACAGGATTAAGCTAAGTAGCAGTGTAGGAGAATGAGATGTGGCAATTTAGGACAAAAATTAGTTAGGTTAGGTAATACGCAGTTGTTGTTTTTGAATTTTTATTTAAACATAATTATCTGATTATGATTGATTTATTTTCTACAGTTTCTACTCCTACTTTTGATGAATTTAAGGCTTAAATATATCCTTTACTTTTAAAAAGTTACCATTATCCTTTTAAATTGAGTACATCTCAGTAGTTGATCCTAATAATTAGAAATTAGGAATTATTTTTATATCTCGAAATGGATGTGAAAAAATGTAAGCCAAATTTCATGGGAGGATCACGAAATCATATTTAAATGGAACGCGCGAGGATAGTTATAATTGTAATTAAGTATATTTAAACGAACCTCATTTAAAGAATACTAAATTGAATGACTAGGAAGTAGGATAACTTACACAAATGACTACATTTTGAGGTTTTTTTAGATGTAGCTATACTTCTGATAATTATATTTCGTAGCTACAGTAAATTGTATTCAAAATTCGGTTGTATTCCAATTTTTGTTGTATTCAAGTCAGATTTCGTTGTATTCCACTCAGATGTATTCATTTGTATTCAAGTCAGATGTATTCAACTCAGTTGTATTCATTTGTAGCTACTTTTACACTGTATTCAATTTATTATATTTAAAATCGTTGTATTAAAAACTCATAAATGTAAAAAATATATATATAGCAAATATTCAAATGTATTGAAATTCACTTTATTTATTTGTATACAAAAAAATCTCCTTCAAAATACAAGTAAAAAATATATAAAGAAATACTAAATTTTACACTAAAAATTAACGAATGCACTCAAATACTGAATATACAAAATAAAATACACCCCAACACTGAATTTTACACTAAAAATAAACAAATACATTCAAATACTGAATACAAGAAATAAAATACCACTGGATTTTATATCAAAAAATTAACGAATACACTCAAATGCGAATACAAAAAATAAAATACATCACCATCTGAAGTACAAAAAAAATACATTCCAAAAATCATAAATACAAAAAAAAAAAATAGGAACAGCTGTATTCAAATTCACTTTATTTATTTGTATACAAAAAAATCTCCTTCAAAATACAAGCAAAAAATATATAAAGAAACACTGAATTTTACACTAAAATTTTAACGAATACACTCAAATACTGAATATACTAAATAAAATACACCCCAAACACTAAATTTTACACTAAAAAAATAAACAAATACACTCAAATAATGAATACAAGAAATAAAATACACCCCCAAATACGTGTATTTTATATCAAAAAATTAATGAATACACTCAAATATAAATACAAAAAATAAAATACATCACCATCTGAAATAAAAAAAATACATTCCAATTTGAAATACAAAAAATAAATAAACAAGGTGCCGGTGGTGGTCAATAGCAGTAGCAGCAACATGTAGAGGTGTCTGGTTGACCTCCTATTTGACATCATGTCTATTAATTTCAATAAATTTTGATTCACACCTATCAAGTTTTAACAAAAAACCAAAATTAAAGAAAACAATAAGTAAAATAGAACTTTGAGTAGCAGATCTGGAGGGAAGGAAAAAAAGGAAAAAAGGGGAGTGGAAAGCTCAGATCTGGAGGCGTCGGCGAGCGGTGAATCACAACGGAATGGACACTCAGACCTGGAGGCGCCGATGATGGATCACGACAGAGTGAAAGCTCATATCTGATAGTAATGGATTTCGCCGGTGCTCCGACGACCATTCGTGGTGGCCGACGACAACAGAGAGAAGAAACATATCAAAGTCTAGCCCTGAGATTTTCAGTCAAGATAAAAATAATAAAAATAGAGTATTATACTTTAAATATATAATATAGCTATGATAGGTAATTTAAATACACATAATAGTTATATTCTGTAATTACTCCCTCCATCTCAATTTATGACATCATTTGACTTGACACAGAGTTTAAGAAATAAAGAAAAAAAGACTTTTGAAATGTGTGGTCCAAAACAAGTCTTATATAAATGTGTGAATCTAAATCATTTCATATAGTTAAATTATTTCTAAATATATAAATGTGACAATCTTTTTGGGACAGACAAAAAAAAATGACATCACATAAATTGGGATAAAGAAAATAGTTACTAAAGGTAAATATATCATAGAATTAGCTATGACTATGAGATATAATTATTCCTAAAAGATAATAAAGTAAAATCAAATTGTCTCTTAAAACTTCTCCACTCTCTCCTACTCTGTCTCAGTAACTACCTGATTTCTCTCCTTTTTCGTTTTCTATTTTTGCCAAGAGCACAATACATCACAAAAGATCTGAAGACCTTTCATTTTACTGTGTACCGGCTCAGAAAATTCAATGATGGTAAATATTGATATATTTGGGATTCAGCCTTTCATAGACCATCAATTTATGAAACAAACTTTGACATTTATAGATAACAAGGTAAAAATTGGAATCAATTGATTTAATTTCTGTTCTATTTGTTGTGGAACTTTAATTTTCATTCCGATTTGGTAATTTTTGTTAAGAGTCTCACATCGGATATGGAATGGGAACATGGACTACTTATATGGATTTGGATAATCATCACCCTACAAGCTAGCTTTTGGGGTTGAGTTAGGCCAAAGATCCATTATTTACATGGTATCAGAGTCAGACCCATTCTAATTCTTTGTTCACCGATGTTGGGCCCTCAAATTATATTATCCACGCTCCAGTTAACAATGTCTAGCGTGCAGGGGAGTATTAAGAGTCCCACATCGGATATGGAATGGAACATGGACTACTTATATGAAATTGGACAATCCTCACCTTACAAGCTAGCTTTTGGGGTTGAATTAGACTCAAGATCCATTATTTACAATTTTGCTTGACAAAATTTGATTCTTTGAGGATTTTCTAGAGATCTTTATTTACTTTCTGTTGTTTGTGGGCCTGTACTTTTCTTTGTATTTCGTGCTCTGCATACTTGCATACTTGATAACAGCAGAAATTGCGGAGGGCTTTAGAATTAGAATTAGAGTTTAGAAAGAGGGAATGGTTGATTTTAAGTGAGAAAAACACAAGCTCAAGTATTTGATACTTGAAAACTTTTTTTAATTATAAAAGAAGCAGGGCAATAAAGAAGAAAATAATAGGAGTGGGGAAACTCAAACAAGGAATCTTATTATTAAAAAATCTAACATTGGTTCAAGGTAGAACAAAAAAGAAAAAACCCTAAAGAGAACATCAAAGGTATCTACAATCCACAAGGTTAATAATATCAATATTAATATTAACTTAATGTAATTACAATGAAGAAGAAAACACCCCTTTATGTAGGAGCCTAGAAGAGGGTTGATCCTCTTCAAGCTAAACTCATTTGTCTTTCACTTGTGCGTTTACAACATCCATTGCTTCTGACTATGTCGATGAAAGGGGAGTCGGCGTGGCGTAAAGTGAAGATTGGGGGAGTAAAAAAAGATTCCCTTATGGGGTATTCTGAAGGTGTAACCTAGGTCCACTTTCCTACCAAATCTCTCTCTATTTTGGCACATAAATGAAGGGATCGAAGAGATTTGTTGTCATAATTTGTTCAATAAGCTTTAGAGGTGGTCAAACTAAAGTAAATAGGTACAATTTCCTAGATGCATAGAAGACTACAACCAATTTATTCAATAAAGCTTTCAATCAACATAGCAAGGAAGCTTAGCTTTTAGAATAGTCAATTGGGCTGCTAGACTTGTTCTTTCTTTGGACTGATTTTGGGCCACAGTCCAACTCTTCTTGATCTTCAATTTGGATCTCTAAATAGTTGTAAGACTTTCTTAAAATATCTAGTTTTGTTGGAGCTCTTCTTTCATCATATGATATTCATGTTTTCATTGTTAATTGAAGCCCACTAAAACGTCTTGATATTTCCTGATCCGCAATAGAGTTAATCCTTTTTGTATGCTATCAATATAGACAAAACTTATCATATTAGTGATAGAATATACACCGTATATTCATGTGATATTATTAGTGATCTTGTACATCTGCAATTATGGTAGTAATCTTATGTATTAGGAAAATGTATATTTGATTTTCATAATTATAGGCTAGGTTTACTATTTTATATCATGTATATAAACCAATTACATTAATGAAAAGAATCGGGGGATTATTCTCTTTTATGATATCAACAATCTAGGGCATATTTTTCCTAACCCTAAGTTTCCGCCGCCGAGTCTCTTCCTTGGCATCCCACCCTTCCGATGTCCTTCTCCACCGGCGAAATCCCTCCCGTCGCCTAAATATTTCCCTTTCTTCCTCCATCATGTCTAACACAAAGAACACATTTCATCATGCTCTTGCAGTCTCTAATATCAAGAACAACATCCCTATCGTTCTTGTAATGGACAACGTCCAATACGCGATGTGGGAAGAACTTTTTAAAATTCATGCTAGGTCTCATCGAGTCCTCCATCACATCGTCAAACCGGAAAAAGGCAAGGAGAAGATGCCTTCCATCGATGATGAAATAGAGTTGTGGGCAACTCTTGATACTACAGTCCTCCAATGGATTTATTCCACCATCTCTACGGACCTCTTAAAGACAATTATCGAACCCAACACCACGGCAATGGAAGCTTGAAATAGGTTGCGTGATATATTCTAAGATAACAAAAACTCTCGTGTCGTAACCCTTGAGCAAGAATTTTCTCACACAACTATGGATGTTTTTTTAATGCCTCTGCGTATTGTGAAAGGCTCAAGGAGTTGTTCTCCAAATAGTTGCGGGCCTCTCCGAGGCATATAATGGGGATGGCACTCTCATTCGCCAAAGCAATCCTCTCCAGCCGTTCTATCAAAAACGTTCCATGCTTACCCTTGAAGAACCAGGATTGGATAAAAGGATGCAATCGGAACACATTCTGCCATGATGGCGGCCATATCACGCGACATCGATGACCCTCACCTCTCAGAAAATTCTAGCCAACACTGAAACAATGGTGGTGGCAAAAAGGGCCAAAATCGAAAAAATGGTGGCAAGAACGGTGGTGGCGGCCGCAGAAATGGTGGAGGACGGGGTGGCGGCCAGTAGGGGCCTGGGCCGCAACAGCCTTGGGCCAGTACGCAGTGGCTATGGGGTTGGGCCATTAGGCAGTGGCCCACTCCACCTTGTCCATTTCCAGCAAATTATTGGGCTAGGCCCAATGGTCATTAGCAGCAACCGGCTAGGCAGAACCAGTCCTGGCAGCAACCTGGCTTTCTTGGGCCTTGGCCACAACAGGCCTTTGTTGATGCGGGCTTAACAGCATCCCTGATCCACATGCATATCGAGGCAGCGATGTATATACTTGGAGTTAATACTCCAGATGAAAATTGGTTCATGGACATCGGTGCTACTTCTCACATGACTCCCGCACCAGGTAATCTCTCATCTTATTTCAATTTGAGCAAAAATCGTGGCATAATTGTTGGTAATGGTAATTCAATTCCAATTCGTGGGTATGGTCACTCAAAATTTTCTCCCCCGAACCCACCTTTACCCCTAAAAAATGTCCCTCATGCTCCTCAATTAAAAATTTGGTGTATGTTTGGAAATTTACAACTGATAACTCAGTTTCTATTGACTTTGACCCTTTTGGATTTTCTATGAGAGATTTCTGGACGGGGATACCTCTAATCAGATGCGATAGTCGGGGTAAGCTCTATCCCATCACCACCACCACCACTAAATATGACACGCCATCAATGTTTGGCCTATTAGCACCTTCCTTATGGCATGCACGTTTTAGTCATCCGGGAGCGTCTGTGTTTTCCGCCCTTAAAAATAATAAATTTATTGAGTGTAATAGTGATCGTTGCACTAATATTTTGTCCTTCTTATCCGCTTGGGAAATATGTTAAATTGTCGTTTGTGGCTTCCAATTCTAGTACGTTGTTACCATTTGATATTATTCATAGTGATCTTTGGACATCTCCCGTTTTAAGCTCTACCGGTCACTGGTATTATGTGTTATTTTTGGATGATTATTCTAATTTTTGTGGACGTTTTCGTTATCTAAAACGTCTCAGGTTTTTTCCACATTCCTATCATATAGAGCATTCATCCATACACAATTTGAACATGAAATTAAGAATATTCAATGTGATAATGGAAGAGAATTTGATAATATACCATTTAGAGAATTTTGTAAGGTTGATGGTATATCTTTTCGATTTTCATGTCCACATACGTCATCATGAAATGGGAAGGCCGAAAGAAAAATCTGCACCATTAATAATATTATTCGTACACTATTAGCCCATGCATCATTACCACCTTCATTTGGTATCATGCATTACAAATAGCAACGTACCTCCTTAACATACTCACTAGCAAATGATTAGCATACCAATCCCCACTTAAAAATCTTTATCAAAAAGACCTTTCATATTATCATCTTAGGGTGTTTGGGTGTTTATGTTATCCTCTATTCCACTCCACCACCATTAACAAACTTCAAGCCCGCTCTACCGCTTGTGTGTTCCTGGGGTACCCATCTAATTATCGTGGTTACAAATATTTTGATTTATCCTCTAATAAAATCATCATTAGTCGCCATATCATTTTTTATGAGACCCAATTTCCATTTTCTAAGTTGCATAATTTCGCATCCAAGTTGTATGAATTTTTAGATGATGGGCTATCACCGTATATGGTCTGCCATTTGGTCCAGCCCACTCCTCGAGATTCGGACCAGCATGCACGGTCTAGTCATATTCCTGTTGGCCCAATTGGTTACGGTCCAGTCCCTCTACCAGCAGACCCATTACTTGCTGGCCCAAACATATCCTCCCCTCTCGGTGCAGTCCCTCAGCCAGCAGGCCCATTTCCTATTGGCCTAACCCGTAACTTCCCTCTCGGTCCAATCAGTTTGTCAGCAGGCCCACTGTTTGTTGGCCCAACAAATTCTAGCAACCCGTCGGCCCAGTTCCTCCCAACCCGAACCAGTCCCGCATTACTACACCGACCTATGGCCGGCCCACTTCTATCTCCAGTCAAGGGCCCGTTACTCATAGCCAACAGGGTATTTTTAGACCAAAACAATAATTTAATCTCAACTCTAATGTCACTAAATCACCCCTACCACGTAACCCCATGTCTGCCTTCATGACCCAATTTAGAAAATAACCATGGATGATGAATATAACGCTCTTATTGAAAATAAGACGTGGGAATTGGTGCTCCGTCCGCCTGGTGTCAATGTAATTCGTTCTATATGGATTTTTATTTATAAGGAAAAATCTTATTATTGTTTTGAGATGCATAAGGCCCGTCTTGTAGGTGATGGCAAAACTCAACAGGCTGGCATAGATTGTGGAGAGACATTTAGTTCGGAGGTCAAACCGATATTTATTCGGACTGTTCTCAGTCTGGCTCTCTCAAAAGCATGGCTCATTCATCAGCTGAATGTGAAAAAACTCTTCTTACACAGTGAACTCAAGGAAACTGTATACATGCATCAACCCTTGGGTTTCAGGGACCCCAATCATACTAACCATGTGTGCTTGCTGAAGAAGTCCTTGTATGGGCTAAAACAGGCCCCTCAGGCCTGGTACAAAAGGTTTGCAGATTATGTGTCTACTCTTGGGTTCTCTCACAGCAGGTCTGATTATTCTATGTTCATCTACCGTCACTGTACTATAGCATACATTTTATTATATGTGGATGATATTATATTGATTGCTTCCTCTGACAAACTGCACAAGTCTATCTTATCTCTTCTCAGCTCCGAATTTGCTATGAAGGACTTGGGGTCGTTGAGTTGTTTTTTGGGTATTGTTGTCACTCATCATACAGGTGGTCTATTTCTCTCTCAGAGGAAATATGCATTATAGATTATTGAACGTCCTGGCATGTCCTCTTGTAAGTCATCTCCTACTCTAATTGACACTAAACTGAAGCTGAGTGCTACATCTAGCACACCATATGAGGATCCCTCCCACTATCATAGTCTTGCAGGGGCTCTTCAATACCTTACGTTTACGAGGCCTAATATTACTTATGCAATGCAGCATATGTGTTTATGCATGCATGATCCGAGGGAATTTGCACTTGATCACAATTTGCACTTATATCCATCATTAATATCCATTCTCATGTCTTATATAAATGCTGATTGGAGTGGTTGTCCAGATACCAGGCGTTCGACGTCTGGTTATTATATATTTCTTGGTGATAACTTGGTCTCTTGGTCGGCCAAACGCCATGCTATTTTGTCGCGATCCAACACGGATGCCTTAAGCTGAAAGGCAATCATCATAGGGAGTTTAGCTTGATTGGTTGCTTCTAAGCGTCCTTTAGCATTGCAGGTCCAGTCTCTAGCCAACCATTTTGTGAGACTTGATATTTTGAATCTGGAAAGGAATATGGCTTGTATGGAGGAGAGGTCATATCTTTTGGATTAGATTTGGACTCACTAGTATGATGATGTGAAGTTGTGCAAAACCAGAGACAAGGTGATGAGTGGTGAGGCCAAAGAGACCATGATTGATAGTGCGGATGTTCTGAGGATCAAGGGTAGAGTGTGTGTGCCTCGTGTGGGAGATTTGACCAGATTGATTATGGAGAAGGCCCACAGCTCTAGGTATTCGATTCATCTAAGTGCTACTAAGATGTATTGTGATTTGAGGCATCACTATTAGTGGGGTAGGATGAAGAGAGACATTGTTGATTTTATGTCTCAATGTCAGAATTGTCAGCAGGTCAAGTATCAGTAGCAGCGGCCTAGTGGTGTGTCTTAGAGGATGCCCATTCCCTAGTGGGAGTGAGAGAGAATTTCCATGGATTTCATTATTGGGTTGCCCAAGACTTTACGCAAGTTTGATTCTATTTGGGTCATTGTTGATAGATTGACCAAGTTCGCGCATTTCATTCTGGTCCAGATGACTTATAATGTAGATAGATTGGTCAAGATCTACATCCATGGGATTGTTCGCCTTTATGGGGTTCCTATTTTTATCTTCTCGGATCGAGGCACTCAGTTTACTTCACATTTTTTGTGGACTTTACAAAAGTAGATGGTACTTATTTGGATCTTAGCACAGCGTTTCACCCTCAGACCTACAGTCAGTCCGAGCGAACTATTTAAGTATTGGATGACATGTTACAAGCATGTGTGATTGATTTTGGTGGTCATTGGGACTATTTCTTACCTTTGGCATAGTTTGCGTACAACAATAGCTACCACTCCAGTATTGATATAGCACCGTTTGAGACTTTTGTATGGTAGGAGGTGTCGATCTTCGATTGGTTGATTTGATGCATTCGATGTTTGTCCTTAGGGTACTGATTTGTTGAGATATTCCTTGGAGAATGTGAAGATGATCCAGGATAAGCTCCTTGCAGCTCAGAGCAGGCAGAATGAGTATGTTGATCGAAAGGTCCGAGATTTGGAGTTTATGGTTAGAGATAGAGTTCTTTTAAAGGTCTCACCCATGAAGGGTGTGATGAGGTTTGGCAAGAGAGAAAAGTTGAGTCTGAGGTATATTGGACCTTTAGAGATTCTCTAGAGAGTTGGGAAGTGGCATATGAATTGGCTCTGCACCAGGTATTTTAGGCGTTCATCCAATTTTCCATGTGTTTATGCTGAAGAAGTATCATGCCGATAGTTCTTATATCATTTTGTGGGACTCCGTGTTGCTTGATCAGAATTTGGATTTCGAGGAGGAGCCTGTGGCTATTTTAGACCTGCATATGAGGAAGTTGAGATAAAAGGAGATAGCTTCTATGAAGGTTCAGTGGAGGCATCATCCTGTTAAGGAGGTAACTTGGGAGATCGAGTCTGATATACGAAGCAGATATCCTGGTTTGTTTACTACTTTCGGTATGTTCTCTCTATTCACTTCTATTCATTCGAGGACGAACGTTGTTTTAATCTGTATCTGAAGTAACGACCCATCTGGTCATTTTTTAGCTACAAACTCTTATTTGTTTGTTTGACCATTTACATAGACTCTTTGTGGGGTTTGTGATATGCGGGGATGGATGGCACGGATCTCGAGGTCTATTTATATGAGTTTTAGATGAAAACCATAAAAGCTAGAAACTTAAAGTTGGGTAGTTTGACTCAAAGTTGACTTTTGTCTAAATGGGTGCGTATTCGGGTTTCGTCACTTCTGAAATTCTGTAGGGTCATTTATGACTTAATCGATTTATTGGTTCTCTTCCCGAGGCAATCAGATGTATTTTGTGACCTTATTTGTATAAATTTGGATATTTGGTTTTTCCGTATGATTCTTTAGAAAACTATGCCTTAGCTCGGTCAAATGGGAAATCTGAGGGTATGAGCGAATTTGTAGCACTATTTACCTTAGACAAGCATGTCTGATTTATGTCTGAGGGTCTCGAGAGTGTTTCAGGTGCTTGATGGAAGTTTGGGATGATTTCTAGGATCTAGTGTCTGGTGTCCGCCTCGGCGAGAGGTTGGGTCACCAAAGTGGGAGTTGGGGAAATGTGGAGGGTTTGTTTGTAGGGGCGAGTCCATCTCTGTGGAGTCGTGTTTATTGTGGCGCTGAGGTGAGGTGTCAAGTGACACCGCCTCAGTGGGGGTTCTGTTCGCGGAAGCGGGTCCGTTCAAGTGGAGTCGATTTCACCGGAGCAGAATCACTATATTAGGTGTCGTATAATTTCTTAGGTCAGATTTTCTTTTCCAAATTAGAATACCTCAAAACTAGAGTTGTCATAGAGCATTTTCAGAAGTCTAAGAGCAATTTCATCCTTGGGGTAAGTGATTTTTTCCTTAATGAATTAAGTTTATGGTTTTAAGTCCTTTAATAATGGTGATATAGTATGATTATAAGTTGGGGAATATGAGTTACGCATTTTTGTGAGAATAAAGAGTTAAATCAATGATTAATGAAGGGTTTATGAATTAGTTTACTTGAATTAATGTGAATTAGTGATGGATATGATTAGATGATCATGTTATAAGGCTTAATTTGGATATAGAAACCTATTCCAATTGGGGGAAATTTCTAGGGTTTCAATTTGGAGCTTTTGTAAATTGTTCATTAAGGATGTGACTACCTAGTATGTATTCTTGGTATTTGAGTATTAAAGTTCGAGTCTTGATAGTGTGGGCCTGTGGTTGGTATTTAAGTCTTGCTTTATGTTGTGTAAGCTTTATATTAACAAATATAATATGCGTGATTAGACTTCGATTATCACGAGGCACATAGGAAGGGCAAGGCTATCACCGAGGCTTGATCGTGTAGCGCTCCTGTTCAGCCTAGAGGTAGGATACAATTTAGTTTTTTGAGACTTTGATAGAAGTGTGTAATTAGTTATAAATATTGATGGGGTATTGGACGTGTTTGGGAGTCCCACTCAGTCGATTGTGATGAACATTTGAGTAGGTATCAGTGTTGAATTATGATGATGGGTAATTTGGAGAATCAACCTTGTGCTGGTTCCGACTGCTATTTATTTGGGCATATCGCCATATGTGGGCTTGTCGTCATATTTGTTTACTCATCACACATGCTTTCGATATGATATCCTGATTGTACTTGGATTATATACGTGTGTTATCGAATCTTAAAAGCATGTGATACGTCATCTCTATATTTGATTGCATCTCATTATATCATGATATGTGCCTTGTATTGTCATTTGCATTCACACACTCATGGTTCTATGATATTCGTATGAGAGTGGTATGGATATGTTGTGGGTCCAAGAGGCCGGAAATGTATGAATATTATGATATTATGGCAACATTGAGATGATATTAATACGCGGGAACGGATTTGCACGCCTGTAATTGGATATTATTCAGCCAAGAGTTGGGCTCTGATGGGATATTCCGGAGGGGTATATGGACTTTGTGGGTCCCACATGGGTGTACGAATTATAATAATCTTAATGTATTGTATACCAGATTGGAAAAGGTATCTGGCATGCATTGCATTCATATTATACTTTTCATATGTCATTTCATCGATTAAGTGTGGTTGAATTTGTATTTGAAGTGATTGATGATATCTTGACTAGATTATTGAATATGAAAGACTTGAATTTGCTATTTAAGACTAGAATCTCTGTTATTGAACTATTAGGATTGGGTTACTTGAGTGATTATGAAATGTTACTTGAAAGGTGTTGTGAACTTCTATGCAATATTTTTGTGAACATTGTGGCATTAATTAGACTAGTTGAGTTGTTAGTATAGGATTATTTGGTGTCAACTTGGTATTTATCTCTGATTATGTATCTTCCGTTGTTATCACCCTAATATCTACGGGGTACGTTGTGTACTCATGCTACGTTTGCTGCATTCTTTTTTAATGCAGATTCAGTATCTTCAACATCCGCAGGACTACGTGGCTGAGTTCGAGTAGTAGATCCTCAACATTTAGGGTAAAGATGTTATCTCCAGCATACCCTTTGGTATTTATCCCCAACAGACTTTCCCAAACTATTTATTTGGTTTTGGCATGCGTGCCTATTCAGACTTGTATCAGATTTATTAGTGCTCTTGTATCTACAGACTAGATTACTTGGAAGATGTTTTTTATGTATCAGACTTATTATTTCTTCCGCATTTATATCATGAGACAGCTTATCTAGTAATTGCTATCTTCCGTTTTTACTTATATCATATCATGTGAATAATTGGGAGTGGTTCGCCTACCGGTGGGATTATGTAGGTGCCACCACGATTACTGAAAAGGGGTCGTGACATTTAGCTTTTTTAAAAAAAAGGAAAAATGCCTAAAATACACCCCAACCTTTACCCGGATTTGCTGCAACACACTTAACATTTATGGTAGTCCTATTACCCTCCTGAATATATTTTAAAAGCATTTCTTTGGCATTTATCTAGAAAATTTGAACCAAAATCCAACACGACACAAGCCAAGACTCGATTATGAAAGAATATAGTAATTTACAATATCAAATTCCAAGAGAATCAACTGCTTTCTCCATGAAAAAAATAAGAGTGTAGGAGAGAATTTTAATATTTGTTTTGTTTGAATAGTGAAATGACCTGCAAATGACTGAACTCCTTTGTTTTTTTTTTTTTTTTTTTGATTTTTGTTTTTTGTTTAGCACGTGTTTGAATTGTTATTCAGCTCACTCGATAAATGCCAAAAAATCCTTAAAAATATATCCTGGGGTAATAGGACCTACGTAAAGGTTAGGTGTGTTACAACAAATCGGGCAAAGGTTGGTGTGTATTTTAGGCATTTTCCCCAAAAAAAAAAATTAAGGTGTTTGAACTGAATACGTATTTGATTATTAAGACATTATTTTTATATCTAAACACTTCGAAGTCACACATGCTCTTTTTGATCGGGAGCAGGGTGAGAAATTTATGTTGGTGTTCGAGCCTACGACGGTGCCTCTAGAGTCACCCTCTTGTTCTGGAGCCAGCAGGATCTGAATGATCTCCCTTTCATTTCATTCGAGATGAATTACATCACCCTCTCATGTTAAAAAGAAGTAGTTAACTGTCTCGAGAAAATCCATATCATCCATCCTAATTGTCGTACTTATAGCCAACTGATTCTAGTCAATCGTTTTATTCGCCTAAAGCTTAAAGCATGTAGAGTTACTACATCAAGTCAACAAATACCACAAGTCAAAAACTCATTTTTTTTTATGTACACAATAGGATCATAATTGTTTGTTTTTAGATATCAAGCTATTTTATCAATATATTTATATAAAAAAGCCTTTAATGTACTGATAAATTTGTGGTACATAATCAATCCTATTTGTTTTATTTATTACCAAAATACTTTAGGATTTGGTTGACACACGCACTATTGACACCTAATTTTTACCCTCCAATACTTTTATTTAATTATTCAGGATTTCCGACTCACAGACGAAGTAAAATATGTTTTTGCAAGACAAAAAAGATTTTACAAAAATTATTTCGGAAGTATTCTGTCATTCTATTGGATAAAATATCATCCAATATATTTATTGTATATTAAATCTTATTTTTTACATTTTTTTAATCATTAATTCAAATTTCAAAATTAAAATAAATATAATTGTGATATTAATTGTTTAAACTCACAATTTAAAAATGATTAATATTTTACTCCGTCAAAATTAGGAAATTTGTTCAATTAAATAGGACAATCAATTTACTTCTTAGTTTCGTGTCATTTAATTTTAACTGGAAGGACTTTGCATTTTTTTTCTCTACAATTAAAGGGTCTTTATTTTAAATAGTGTCAAAATTGGGCTTAAATTAAAGCATTTGTTCTGACCTGGCTATAATTAAAATTATTTGGTCAATTTGTAATTCAGAAAATGACCACATTTGCAAAATATGATCGCTTTCTATTATCATTATTTAAAATCTGACTTGGGCCTTTGTTTTTTTTAAAAGAAAACTGGTTGAGCCCAAGTCCAAGACCTAGACCCCGCCCGTTGCCGCGTTAAAATGCAGACTCCCCAATATCTTTTCATTTGGGCCAAAACGTAAGGGTTTTCAGTTCTAACTGTTCATGTAACGACCCGATTGGTCGTTTTGATATTTTATCATATTATCCTTGTTGACCCTTCTCCTAACACCGTTAGAGTGTGTTTGACTTGCGGGAATGGTGGAGCGGTTCTCGATGTATATGGGTGAGTCTTGGTTGATTTTGAGGAAATTGAAAGCTTTTTAGTTGAATAAGTAAAAAAGTGTTGACCGATAGTTGACTATTGAGTATATTAGTTTGTTTTTCGGTTCCGTCACTTCCAGGAAGTTCAAAGCGTCATATATGGATTAATCATGACCTTGGTTTTCTTTCTGAGGCATTCGGATGTATTTTATGTTACTATTTGTAAATTTTTAGAAGTTGAATATTTTGAGGGTTTTCGTAGAAAAGTTAACCTTAGGTTGGTCGTAAGAAAAATTTGAGTGTTCGAGCGAGTTTGTAGCATCGTTCACACTTGATATGCATTTCTGATTTGTATTCGGGAGGTCTCAGACGGATGTCGGGATTTTGGGTTGAACTTGGTGAAAGACTAGATTTTGCTGGTTTCTGATGTCCCGCTTCTGCGAGTGTGCATTAGCTTTTGCGAACCACCTATGCTGGACTTGGTCCGCAGACACAATGAAGTGAGGTGTAAAGTAGCTCCGCGTACGCGAGCCATTCTTTGCTGAGGCGAGTCCTCCTCTGCGAACAAGGTGTTCGCGGATGCGAGAATCGCTGGACAGAAAGTCTTAAATTTTTTCTCATTTCGAATTATTCTTTCCATTCACCAATTCTAAACCTAGAGAGTGCTTGTGTGGGCGATATTCAGAGCTTTGGGGTGAATTCTTTCTTGGGTAAGCTCCTATTACTCTCAATATGATTTTATTATGATTTAAGATTGGAATCCATGCTAATATTGTGGGTTTAGTTAGGGAAAAGTGGGTTATGAATCCTAGTGATGATTTTATGAGTTTGTTAAATGTAAATGAGTTTTGTTGAAAAATATTATTCAATCTAGTCATGGAACAATTGAGGTAATTAGTTGCTAAGTTGAATCTCTCTTAAATTCAAGGAATTTGATTATGGAAAGGTTAGGGTTTTCTCTAAATTGGGGGTTTTCTATTAATATTGCAATTGATGATAAATTGAGGTTAATTAGTGGTTTGGGGGATGGAATTGGACCTCTTAAGTGTTAGATAACTGATTTTTACTTGAAATTCCAAGACTACCATTGTGGGCCAGGTTTTTCTTTTAAAGGTTGATTTTCGATTCCAATCGTAACGTGGCAATATGGGTATTGTTAATCCCCATTTCCAACATAGAATAAAATGATTGAATAGAATTTGATCATTCGGAAGCTCTTTGCAAAGGGAAGGCTTGTAATGGATAGTTCATGGCACCTGCTCGATATTGATGTACGCTACAGTTTAACCCTTTTAGGATCCAATAGAAGTACGTAGTAGTTATAAATATTGAGGGGTATTGGGCTTGTTTGGAGGTCCCACCTTAGCGATTGTGATGAATATTGGGGTGTGTACCGGTGTTGAACTGTGTTGATGGATGATTTGGGGAATCAGCCTTAAGCTTATTCCTCCTACTGTTATTTGGGCTTATCGCCATTATGTGGACTTGTCTCCATTGTTGATAATTGTTGTGTTTATTCATAACATTGATTTTGATATGATAAATTAATTTATGTGTCATTGAGTTTCTGAAAGCATGTGATATTCATCTCTTATACTTGATTTCATCGCATACGTCCTGATTACTTGCCTTGTATTGTCATTGCATTCATACACTCATAGTTCTGATGATATTGAAAGTGGAGTGGTATAAAAATGTTGTGGTTCCTATGAGACCGAAAAGATAAGAATATTTATGAGATGATTGGAAATACTGAGATGACGATTGATGATTGATATGCTGGCCAGACTGAAGGACTATTCCGACTGGTTGTAGCGGTATAAATTGATATGATTCCAAAGGGTTCTTGGCTCTAGTTAGATAGGTGTGTTGAATTTCAGCTGGCTAGGAGCGGTATATGGACGATGCAGGTCCTCCATAGATTGCAATTCATAGAATTTAAATGCATGTATATCAGATGTGAAAGGTACCTGGCATTTGCATTTGCATTCATATCATACATACATTTATGCATTGATTACTTGTTAAAGGTAAGGATATATTATGACATAGTTAGAACCATTGAGATGATGGAAATGATTGATATGACTCCAAATGGATCTTGGCTCTAGTTAGATAGGTGTGTTCAATTTCAGCTGGCTAGGAGCGGTATATGGACGATGCAGGTCCCCCATAGATTGCAATTCATAGAATTTAAATGCATGTATATCATATGTGAAAGGTACCTGGCATTGCATTTGCATCCATATCATGCATTCACTTATACATTGATTACTTGTTGATTGGTAATATGATATGGATTGGTTATTAGAACTTGGGTGTTCAATATAATTATATGAATTTAGATTATGGGATTGATTCTATTGGAAAGGATTGGTTGTCATGATTTGGCTTGTTCTCTATGAATTTGGTGTTGTGGTTTACACCTTTATGAGTCTAACTATTCAATGGCAAACTGCTATTGCGGCAGGATGTCTAATTGTTAGAACTATCATGTAGATGGAAGAGAACTATGTGTGTCTGTGTATTGCGTTTTGATTGATATCATTATTCGGTAAAGTGTCTAGTAAGGAACCTGTTGAGGTGTTGTTGTAGTTGTTGACTTGTATGATGTGAATGTGTAGATTCCCTCTTTAATCAAAGGGTGTATGGCGTAGACTTCTACTTAAAGTATAATAGGACACTAGATGAACTATTTTGTGTCATTCTCTTAAGTGTATGAAACCTAATTAAGTCTAAGGGTTAGAGATAATAAAAGAGCTATCATCGTGACTAATTCTAAGACTCTTGGAGAGCATTCTTAAACGATGTTGTGGACTGTATCAACTTGTCTTATTGGATTTGTTAGATTGTGTAAGTGGAGACAATATGAACATGACTTAGACATAGTTGAGTGGTCAGTGGATATTAAGTGTAAGATCCATATGTGCAATATGAATTGAATTGTACTTGGCTGTGATTGACTCTTATGTGAATAAGATGACTTATGTGACTATTTGAATTGCCTAGAATAGGACCTACCTGATAGTCAACTTGATGTTTATTCCTATTATGTAACTTCTATCATTGTCGGCCTATGATTCCTATGAGGGTACGTTGTGTACTCATGCTACACTTGCTGCATCTTTTACGTGGATGCAGGTATTCGGTCGATTCATGTTGCAGCTCGGAGCACGAGAAGGTTAAGGCAGACCACACTTTCTTGGTAGCATTGGTTTTCATCAAGTCAGACGACCCTTATTCATACAGGGAGGAGTTCTTTATTCTTTCTTTACATTGTATCTTAGGGTCATTGTACAAGTCATACCAGGTTTTGGAAGGAAGTGTTGTAAGGGTTAAATGATTTTTAATATTTAATAAAGAGATTTGTTATATTTTGTATCTTTCCTTTATTCTGTATTGCTAAATAGTTATGTTTGTAAAATGTTTTGGAATGGTTCGCCTACTTGGAGGATAGTGTAGGTGCCATCACGACGCTCATAATTTGGGTTGTGACAGTTCATTATCTTCTTCTTTCCTCTGTGATTTGCTAGAAATGACAATCTTGCAGAGGTACGACGTGTTGCTTGTCTTACTTTGGACGAATAGGGCAAGGGAATTAAATGTCTATTTGTCTCTCACCTCCCTGCCACTGTCAACCCCCCAAGGTGAGGTCACCCCTCTTCTTTTGCTTTTTGACTGTGTTTTCCTAATGGAGTTTATCTTATACGATTTCAAATTGAGGATTTCTATTGGTTGAGAACTCTTTAGGAGGGAAATTTCCACCCAAAATTTGTTCTCCCACACCTATTTTAATCGAGTCTGCTAGGGTTTCATGAATTCTGTAAATTGACCCCTTTTTCTTCATTATAATGGTCCGCAACTCGAATCTCTGGCTTTTTGTTCTAAATAGCCATTTTTGAGTTGAAATTTGATTGGTTTTTGCTTAAATAGGATTCAAGCCCTTTGGTGGAACCCTAATTTGCCTAAACAAATCATCAAAAACTAAAATCATTTTCCTTTTTGTGTTGTTTGCGAGAATTTAGGTTCTGAGTTGAAGAACAAAGCCCTTCCCTTTAACCCTAGGCTGCCTTCACAAAAGGTATTTGCCTCTCTTTTAAGTATTTTCATTTTAATTAGCTGTTTTTGTGTACATTATGTGATTTTGAGCATGCTTAGTTAATTTGTATGTGTTCATTAATTTATAAGGTTAATTTAGTTTTGAGATGAGCTTTAAAATGATTGTTTTCTGTTTGTGATTTGTCTTATGAACCTGTTCAGGTGATTCATGAACAATATCTGCTAGTTTAAGAGTAATTTAGACTTAAAATGAACTTAGGGTAGTTACTCATCTATGATTTTTTTATAATGAATCTGTTTTGGGACTCATGAATATCATTTTCAACTGGTTCCAAGATTAACATAGGTTTAACATGATTTAGAGCTCATGTTGCCTAATGTATCTCAAGATAAATAATTATTTAAGCTTATGAGTATTATTGCACCTATCTTAGGGCCAGTGTAGGTTAGGATATGAACTTGATATATGTTTAACTATGATATATATAATCTTGAGATTGTTGTAATTTATCTTATGAAGAATGTGTGTTAATTATAGTTAATTTAAGGTTAGTCCAGACTTAAAAATGAACTTGAAATGGTCTACTTGTCTATGATTGCTAGTGATAGTATGCCTTTGGTTTAATTTGTGAATTTCATGTTTGTCTTAAGAATATGATAGGTTTAATTGAACTGAGAACATTTCTTTATGTGTTAATGAACCTATTTTAGTTTATACTTTGTCAATCATGTATTTGTTAGTGTTAGTTTAGGTTGTATAGGAGTAATATGTCTCAGTGCTTGTTTGATTCATTGCATGCCCAACATATGTTCATTTCTATTGAATCTGAGCATAATATAGGTTGAATAGGATCCTTAAAATTTGTTAGCTTGATACATGAATCATATGGTGTCTGTGTAAATCATTCATGTCACCTTGTGATCTCTGTTGATAATTCAAGCTAAGTAGTCATTTGTATGCCATGTTGGTGACCCTGACATGCTTATATATACTTTATTTCATGTATAGTTCATGTGTTCTTATCCAATTGTCACATATAACCATGGTGTGCCTTTGCTATGTGGATATGAGTCCTGTTAGATGGTCATTTGCCCCTTGACTTAAGTTAATGAACATTAAGTCCTTAAAAATTCATAATGATGCCTAATTGTGTTAAAGTATCATGTTGAATGGCAGTCTCATCCTCTATATGTTCAGTTGAAGTCTGTCACCTAATGAACACCTACTAGGAAATGAGGACCAAAAACCTAATAGTTGCATGTCATGAATTGCTCAATGTCTAGTCGATTGATACATATTCAAAATATCTCCATGTTAGGATGAAATGACCTGCCTATCTGTTTAAAGTTTGTATTAACTGCTTGGTGTGCCTCTATCTAATAGAGGATATCAACTTGAATCTTATTTACGGAGTTTAAGTAGAGTATTCAGTTTGGTTATTTTGCAAATAATGATTAGTCCTTTTAGTTCAAATTAATAGTCCTGTCAATAAGGTTGTATTGAGCATGCTCCTAGACTCTGTGATTACTTTTTCCAATCCTGAAATTCCTACAATGCCCTATATATCTCCATGCCTGAATTTAGCCCTAAAGAAAGCTATCAGTGTAATGTTGTTGATCTGCCATCAGTTTGTGTCTTACTTGAATTTGCCAATGTCAACTTGATTGCTCTTCGAACCAAGATGGCATTGTATACATTATTTTGATTTCATTGTTATGGTCATGAGTGCTAAACTGAATAACATAGTGTGATAGGATGTATGAGTTTACCTAGCTAATCTAATTACCTTCAGTTATCGTACAGTATTGTGTTATGAGCACTAAAGCTTGTAACAAGTCTACCTAAGTCTGATTTGTCATAAAATAGTTGTGTAATGTGTAAGAGAAAGTCTAGATCTTTTCATTTAGCAAGCAAAGCCTATATGACCTAAAATTCATGAAAACACTGTTAAAATGTGTCCTTTGTGTATATGTGATTATTTCTGATGTAGTTTGTCATGTAAAATCTATTCAAGTGCATGCATTGTATCTCATCTGTTTGACTGAGTTTAATGCTAAGAAGCATGAGTTACCCAAAATAGGATATGCTCTTCTGTGATCCGGCATTGTCTTTATGTGTTGACTTGGTTCATTTAACTTGAATTAGAACTAAGAAAATGCCATGAGCAATGTTTTTCATTTTGTGTGACTATTTCCCTGTTGTACTCATATGCCTATTTCATTTGCATCTACATTTCTTTGCTATGTCTTGGGTATTTGTGTGAAATACATCAACGTATATGATTTATATACGAAGTATACTGATATATTAAGCCTACAAGTCCAATATACCCCATGTATATCATTAGAAATATTTGAGAGTGGGCCTACTGATCTTGGTCTAAACCCTCTATATGTTCAAATTATTATCCTTAACTGCTCATCATATGCTTTTGGGCTTGGTCCATCTTTTTTCTTTTATCTTTCTTGTGTTATCATTTTTGCGGCCGGTGTTTGTTAGATGGGTCAGGCCCATGTATCATATGCATTAAACATACTATGTTATTGCTTGTGAATTGAGTTGTGCTTGTTTTCTTTTATCATATGTCCAAATCCATAAAGGACTTCTCATATATGTTGTCTACTTTACTCTGTGTGTATTATTTGCAAGTTATTTGTAGTTTATATGCATTTAAGTATGATAAGTTGGGGTACATTCTAATTGGTAATTTTTTACCTTCCCTCTCTTGTACGCATGGGATACGGGCTGCTTGGGCTAGAACACTACCAAATCAGTTGGGCCAAAGGCCTAACTACTTCATTCATCGAGTCCGGAACCTTTGAAGCTACGCTGAAGGCCTGTGGGTGAAAATAACCAACTGGTGGGCTTCGATAGACCCACCAGCCTAAACTTATCTCATTTCCATTTCAATATATATGTATTGTATGTGATAGTCGTATAAATACATACTTTGACAAATTATTGAAATGATTATGGTTATAACCTAGGATAGGCAAAACGATACGTACAAAACCTAATTGGTTTATTTTATCAAGAAATGGGTCGGTTGATATCACAAACTGGGTTGATTTAATAAAAGAATTTGGACTGTTTTTTAGAAGAAAAAATGGGCTGAAAATCTTAGTTTTAAAAAAATGGGTTTCAAGAGTTGATAGAAATAGGTTGAAGTTGCAAAAAAAACTCTTTTGAACTTTTTTGAATGAACAAAACTTTTAAAGAATTTGAATTTGAGGTAGTATGGAATATTGAGTTGACCTTCAAAATAGCATTTAAAGGAAAAACTTGTATTTTTTCTAAAACCTCAAGCATGTCATTCTAAACAAAATACATTCTTTTTAAAGATCTTCAAAAAAAATGTATAAGGAACATTTGGTAACCCATTGGACTAAATAGTGGAGTTCTACTCATATTAAATTTTAAGTGTACTTTAATCTGAAAATTGATTAACGAAATTACTCATATACGAACCTTTTTCAGGCAGAATTTAACTCTTTGGTTTTTTCAAAACCCCTTTATGAGTTTGAAATGAAATGGATGACATGCTAATAATTTTATGGAAAGAAAATATTTTTTAAGCAATTTATAACAATAAACATGCTATAGAACACGAAGGTCAACCGTATTCAACGAATCCTTAATACCGGGGTGTCTAACGCCTTTTCGGAGGATCACCTGAACTCTTACCCCGAACTCTGATTCAAAAGGATTTTTCACTAAATTTTGAATAAACCATTTTAACTCGATTTTTCGAATTTACCTATAGATTAGGTGACTGCTCTAAAATTGAATATCCAATTAGAGTACCAACAACCTCTTAGTAGCTTTTATGTCTCCACGTAAAAGTAAACCGTAATAGTTGGCGACTCCGCCGGAGATAAATCCTAGGTTCTAACCATAAGGATTCCAATACAACATATTTTAATTGATATGAATTGCTTATGTGTTTACTTTTCGCAAAATATAATTATCATTCATGCATTTTGTTATTCCGTCAAATGGCACACACACATACTCGCATCAGTGCACGATGATGATAATGCGATTTCGCAATCGTCCTCCAGTAAAAAAATAAATTACTTTCTTTAGAACACATTGAAGACGAAGTTGGTTCGCGGTCTTCCGACAATCGACAACGGTTCACGTCGAGTAGTCCGATTGGGTCCCTAGTCATTTGAAAAACCACTCTAGTTTGCCTAGGATTGAGCGAAGCTAAATCCCTACTGAACTAGTGCATGCTTACCTAGATGAGTTTGGATATTTTAGACATATATGGACCCATTAGGCTGACTACCTCGTGTCTTGATGGTCTATGACCCGACGGCACTGCATCTAACCACTTGCTATATGGAAACATGATTGTGCGTTATGTGATAAATCATTGTCCTTTGGGGGGAGAATTAATCGTGCTCTATTTTGTAGATACATACCAACCTCAAATTTGACATGGTTTTGGAAGCACCTAAGTTGCTGAGATTTTGATGGTCATGGTTAGACGCCCCACAACAGAGAGAAGTTACGAACTATCTAGGACACCTACCCTCACTAATGACCATGAAAAAGGAATAGGGAGCTATTAAAAGTCCTCACCGAATATTGACACTATGATAGAATGGTGTTTAGGTTCGGAGATTTTGATATGACCCTAACTTTAGAGGAAATCGGGGATTGCATAAATAGCAATGGGACCTGTATGAGGAGGAAGAAACCGGACCATAACCTTCTAGTACCACATAGGCCCACTCCCGATGAGATAGTAAAACTTTTATCCCTAGCTGTCACGACCCCTTTTAGGAATCGTGATGACACCTACACTTTCCCACCGATAGGTGAATCACTTCCCATATAAATAGTACTAATAATTAAAGAAAAATGGAAATAATAAAATACCTATAAATCTTGTGTATCATAACATAAAAATGTGAAAGATAAGTCTGAAAATCAAATACAACCCCCAAATGATCTAGTCAACAATACAAGAACTCTAAATTGAATACAAGTCTAAAACAAGACACCATACGCCAAATGCCTAAACAACATAGTCTAAATGTTTGCACATGTCTCTCGGATAAATAAAGACAGGAAAGAGATAAGAGCATCCAAGGGTATAGCGGAAGGTAGCATCCTCACCTTGAATACAGATAATCAATTGGCTTAGACTCAAACACGAGGTCCCGAACTAGTAGAAAGGGTTGTATCTGCATCCGAAAATAATGCAGCAAGTGTAGTATGAGTACACAACGTACTCCGTAGGTATCATAGGCCGACAACGACGGAAGATACGCAAAAATAGATAAATATCAAGTTGACACCAAGTAAATCCTATACTAAACAGTTCCAAAATTCAGATAAGTCACGTAGTTCATATACAAGTCCACTAAAATCAACAATCCACTTATTTCACATATGACCTCATATTCATAAAAGTTGTCCACTTACAAAAGAGGTTCAATGGCAGTATTCAAGTACTTAGCGATTCGTTCTAAATCCTCATTTATCCAGAAATTAATAAAGTCATCAACTTACCAATCCAACTCTTCCAAGTCATATTGTCCACATAGTAATTCACTGAATCAACGATACACTTTACTCGTGTAAGAGTTCAACTATAATCAAGTACAATTCTGTTCATAATGCACACAAGGATCCTACACTTATTATCCACCAATCAATATACTCTGTCTAAGTCATGTTCATACTATCACCACCTACCCGAGTCATTAGTTAATCAATTAAAACAGGTTGACCCTAGTACACACATCATATCACAATCCTTCTTAAAGGTCTCACGGTTAGCCTAATCGTAACAATACTAGATTCTATTCTTTCTAACCCCTGGGATTGATTACAAATTTTACATAAGTAAGGGCAGGACACATATTTGTTCTTTTAACGTCCTCATTATACGTCATTTATCCTTGATTAAGAAGGGGATCTACGCATGATTAACATACAATCATTGTACTACAACACCTCAACTACTTCTTCACTACTCGATTTAGCAAATAATGTTATCAATCATCAAGTAATATAAACATGCATAATTTTCTATGATCAACAAGACAGCCCCGTTAGTAAAATCCACTGACCACAATATAGTTCCACAACGATTACTCATACTCATAAAGGTGTAATCACTCAACTCATTACATAGAGAACAAGTCAATCTTAGCAACCAATTCGGTCCAAAATAATCAATCTAATCATTCAACTCCATTTAAATCAGAAAGTCACCCAAGTTCCAATACTAATCTATTTCACGTTACCAAACAATAAGTATTCACAGGTACATTTATCCTCCAGTATACAGGCGTTCAAGTTTTTATTATGAAACGCACGCCCATGAGAGACCCGCGAAGTCCATATATTCCTTTAGAATTTCTCATCGGAGCCCAGCCCTTGGCTAAATAATAATTGTTATAGGCGTGCAACTCTGTTCCCCGCGTATCATCATCATCCGGAATTTCCCATCAGATCCCAGCTCTGTGACTGTAGTATCATCATCAATCAATGTTGCCAAAATCTCATAAGTATTCTCACCTTCCCGGTCTCTTGGACCCATAGCATTTCCATACCACTCTCATATAAATTTCATCAGAACCATGAGTGTATGAATGCAGATGACAACACAAGGTAAGAAATCATGATTTAATGAGATGCAACCAAGTATAGAGATGACTATCACATGTTTTAAAGAATTCCATAACATACAATTCAAGTACAATCAGGATATCATATCAAAGAATGTGTGATGAATAGGCACAATAATAGCAAATATAACGACAAGCCCAATCAATGAGTAGTCAAAATTAGCTCGAGGATTATTCCCCAAACCCATCATCACAGTTCAACACTGGTACCCATTCAAACGTTCCTCACACCCGTTTGAATGGGATCCCCAACATACCCAATACCCCTCAACATTTATAACTAATTACGTACTTCTATCGAAGTCTAGTGAAAGTAAACAGTAGCCTACCTCTGGACCGAGTAGGAGCCACGAACGATCGACCCTCCACGCAAGCCTTGCCCTCGGAGTGCCTCATAGTAGTCGCAGTCTAACATGTACATACTATTCGTTAACATAAAGCTAACACATAATACAAGGACGTAGTCCTTAAACATAATGAGACTTACAAAACCAATCCCGAACTTTATTATCCAAAAAGCATAAATACATACTAGGTAATCATATCCATAAGTTAATTAGAAACTTAAGCTCAATTGGACCTTCAATTGCATGATTTAGGGAAAGCCCTAATATACAAACCCTAGGTTTTCCCCCAAATTGGAAAGGGTTTCCATGATCAAATTAAATATTACAACATCATCATTTATCATTAATCAATACTATATTAAAATATCACAATCATCTAATCAATATACAATCCCCAAATCATGTTTTAAGCTCTCTTATTCTAGCATGGAAGTCTATGCTATCATCTTCCCCAAAGTAGAAGTCATACTAGAATTAGAAGACTCTTTTGAGAATAACTGATTAAAGGGGATGAAATTATACCTCCAATGAAGAACAATAGTGAAAACTACCAGAATTTCCCGCCTAGCCGAACTCTAGTCCCAAGAGAATGTTTTTGGAGGAATGAATTCATTTATGACATTTAATAGCTAATCTGAAAAGCGATTCCACTTCGGCAGAATAGACTCCTTTAGTGGAAGAGAGGCCGCTGAGGCGGATTCATTAAAAGAACGGGGAGTCACTGGGGCGTAAAAGACTCTACAAAAGTGCATCGCCTCTGTGAGAAAGACATCCGCAGAAGCAGAAATCATACAGAGCACAGGGCCCACATATACGAGCCAACCTCCATAGAGGAGGACACGCAGAAGAAGACAGAAAGCCGATGGTGCGGACACCAGACACCAGCAATATGGCAACTCACTCAAATCTCCACCAAAAACCTGAAATGCTCCTAAGACCCCCTCAAACACAAACTAAACATGCTACCCCAAGTTAAACAGTGATACAAACCCGCTCGTGCCCTCGGATTTTTCATATAACCGAGCTAGGATATATTTTTTTAAAGAATCGCTCAAAATAGCCAAATATCCAAATTTCACAAATAAGGCCACAAAATGCATTTGATTATCTCGAAAAGCAAACCAATGATTCGACTAAATCATAAATGACCCTCCAAAACTACCGGAAGCGACGGAACCCAAAAACAAACTCATATACTCAAAAGTCAACCTTAATTCAAATTATCCTACTCTAAGGTTCTAATTTTGAAATTTTCATCTGAAACTCACATAAATGGACCTCGGGATCCGTGTCATCCATCCATGCACTTCACAAACCACATATCCAGTGTTTTAAGCTTCAAGCCCAAAATCTTCAACCCTTCTTTCTAAAGGGGGGTGCCCGGGACACATCATCTTGTCATTTCGTCGTTGCTCATTCCCATTAATTTGGCGATCATACGAGTCATTACACTAGCCAGTGCTAATTGGATATTCGATCCAACCGTAGCCTTTAGGGATCTTTACAACCTTTTTGGGTCCAAAAGAGGGTATTTAGAACACTCCATTGAGTTTCGGACTTACGCCGATTGGGAAGCTACCGGACCCCTAGCCTTTGCCATATGCCTACTAGGAACTATAGATTTCCCCAAAGATCAACACCTTGCCATAGATACTCGTGTCATTTATGTCACCCATGATATCTTTCATGGCATAACCCCAAACGGATGAAACCAAATACTTTGACCTAGTCCCTTTCATCCTAGCCGATATATATTGAGCTTTAGCTCAATGCCTAAACCTACATAGGTAGGTACTTACAAGGGTGTAACTTACCGCTACGATGGTGGATTATCAAACATCATAACAAATCCGAGAGTCCCTCATACTTAGACCAAAAGGGTAGAAAGGATAACTGTTACGGTTCACTTTTATGAGGCATAAAAGCTACTAAGAGGTTGGACTCTATTCGGATATTTATTTTTTAGAGTCGCCACCTAATTTATAGAGAAATTAGGAAAACCAAGTGAAAATGGTTTTTTCAAACACAGAAAAATCCTTTAAGAACTAGAGTTTGAGGTAAGGGTTCTGGTAATCCCCCGGTGAAGGTGTTAGACAACTCGGTATTAAGGATCCGTAAAATATGATTGACCTTCGAGTTCCATAGTATGTTTTATTATGATTAATTGCTTAAAAGAATGTTCAAATTCTTATAAAAATAAAGTCATAACATATCAGTTTTTGTTTTGAAATCTTTGGCAAAATACTTTTATTTGAAAGAGTTTGAGTTTCGCTTTGAAAAAAGTACATACAAGGTCAAAATGGTCACTTCATTTTCGCACCAAGACATACTCAAAGTCTCTTTTGATAAAGTCCAACTTAGTTTAGTCAAATATTGTGTCCTATTTATCGTCCTTATATGTCTTAAAGCCTCTTTATGAGAAAATCTACCTTGTAAATAACATGCCATGATATTATACAAGTATTTACAAATTATTTTCCCTTTTTTATAAAGGTCAACCATATTCGTTGTAGAACTCTTTTTTCAAGCTTGGGTTTTAAGTGAGATTCCTTTTATTTAAATTATTTTCCCTTTTTTACAAAGGTCAACCATATTCGTTTTAGAACTCTTTTTCAAGCTTGGGTTTTAAGTGAGATTCCTTTTATTTAAAGTCAATTAGGTGGCCTTGACCCAAAAAATATTTTTTGAAATTATTTTAAAGCCTAAGACTTATCAAAAAGTTCTTTTTGTCCAACTCATATCTTAACAATTAAAAATTATTTTATAGAAAAATCATTTCAACATCTATTACACGTAAAAACATTTAAAGTGTATCGTTATCTTTTCTTTAGATCCGAGTTTGAAAGTAATGGGTTCCTATTCATTCTAAGTTCCAACCATGGGTTTCAATATTCACAACAAATATTACAATTTACTATGTCATAAGTAGGGTTGGGCATAAAACCGTTGAACCGAAAAAATCAATTCAGTTTTTATTCGATTTAAAAAAAGCAGTTCTATAAAAAACCCAAACCGGATCAGGATTAAATAATTTGATTCGGTTCTTTAAAATATTTGATGAACCGAACCAAAAAATCAGAGGCAAAATTGTAATTAATTTTATTTTTTATTTTAAGCTACTGCTATCTCCTAAATCATAGCCATTGAAACCAGTCTATGAAGCTTTTATGGAAGTCGAATGCGGCATGAACTTGATTAACATATCACGGAAGCATTGACATAAAATGTAGGAAGAGAAATTAGTTGTAAATTGGAGCAACTTTAAACGGTCATAACTCTGCGCTCGGATGCCCGTTTTACCCGATTTTCTTTTTGATTTTGCGTATTTTTTCGAGACGTGGCTGGTCAAAATGTCGTAAGGCAGTTTGGCATAGCCAATTTTTAGAAAAACGTCTGTTTTCCAATCAATTTGTGTTTTCCCCCAAATCGGTTTTTATTTTTCTTTTCTTTAGTAAAGATCTCACGATATACAGTAGATTTCAACATCAAAATTTCGTAGTAATGTAGGTGTGAATGTCAATTCAATGTTGGAAATTCAATTTTAAAAAAAAATCCCCAACCCGTTTATTTTATTTCAGTGTTGGACTTTATATTTGAATTGAAAAAAATGATATAAACCGATACGTTCGGTGATATAAACCGATATCAGTTTTTTTTAAAAGTTTGATTCGGTTTTTAAAATAAAAATCAAATTTTATTCGGTTCATACTTTTTTGATACAAAACAGAATCGAATCGATATACGCCAACCCCTAGTCATAAGAAATAAATAAAGAGAAAGATAAGAGGGAAGGGGAGAAAGGCTAGTCACGCTAGACCTATCTCCTAGCCTTCTTGGACCTTTAATTGCAATCACGCTCTTTTCTGATTCGAAAGCTCCAAGTATCCAAGATCTTGCCTCGTCTTTATAGTATTTCACGAACTTGTTTATTTGTACCTCGCAAAAAATGAATAGAGAAGAGTTAGTTAAAATGATATGTCACCCTACAGTGTGCCGTTTATGAATATAAATGAAAATTTTCTTCGGACTCATCAAAACATTTGAATGTTTTGAATATGAAGGCTCAGACTTATGTTTTGAAATTGGACTAGAAATCGAGTAGAGTCGTGCCAACGAATGCTAGTTGCTTGACAGCCATACCAACTCGTGGTCACAATTATTGGTTGCTCTTCAGCCATACTAGTTCATAGCCTTATGCTTGTCAATTTCTATCTTGTGATTTTATTACAAGTTCAAACCCAATGAGGTTTTCTTCAAGCTTTAATAAGAATGCCCAGCAACTATTCTCATCAATGTAACAATAGCTAACTTTTACCCTTAAAATGAAATGTCAAACTATAGCAGCCAGCTACATCAAAGGCAGTCACTTTATGCAAAAGATAGCAGCTACTCTCAAAAGGTGAACACTCTCAAGCAACTTAATAGCACATCTCAGATATGCAGCAGCAAGGTCTCAAAGACAGACAAACCAGAGAACAACAAATAGATGGCAGCAGTTACTTACCTCATAGTATATCAATAATAAACTTCATGAAATCAGCAGCTCTGCCCTTTCAAAGCAATTAGCTTAAGATGTGATAGAAACTCCATTCCTCAAGTACAACACTTGCTTTTACATGCATAGGGTCATTGGAGATTGGGATTTGGGAGTCCCCCATGACATCCAAAGAGAAAAAGGGGAGAAGAATGAATATACAGCAGCCAAAGTTTTAAACCATTCTCAGAATTACACTTAGACGAAATAATGGATTTGCTTCAGCATTGTAGCTTACAAACTGATTCTTCGCTCTTAAGCCAAATAGGGAAGTCAACTATCTAGTGCATAAACTATATTGAGACTCTTGCAGTTCAAAAATGAACTCTCAACTATAACTATGGACAAACAGGTTCATTTTATCATTTCGCGAGACTAATCTAATCTTATTCAACCAACGATGGGAATTAGTTTCGACTGAGAGAGATGAAAACAAATGTCTCCAGACACTTATTTAATTAATAAACCTTCTAAAACTCAAAAGAGTCGACGGACTCTTCTATTCTAGTCTCCGACTTTTTCAAAGATCCGGAGCCAAGCCGGCGCACCAAAGCGCTCGAAGATCAAGATCTAAGCGATCACGAGCGAAGACGTGTGGAAGTGAAAGCTCTCCCCTTTTGGATCTGGTTAAGCGCCCGGGGTTCTCCATTCTCAGAAAGCTTCAACTTTCCCACGTGTGCAATCCATAAAGGGCTTGTTGGGAGATAAAATAGGGGGCCGAGGATTTATTAGTCAGGCTCAAAGACTGATTCTGAAATTGAATTCTCCGTGAAGATGCGGAGTACCAACGACAAGCAAGCAAAAATTATAATACGTCAACTCATAATAGTCATACACTCATGCAAAATAAAGATGTGGTCACACTTAGTCCTATATCTAGCTAGCCAAACATTCTCAACAGCCAACATCTCATAATCAGATCAAACATCAAGCTTAAAGCTTCGGACAACAATGGGGGCTACCACCATCCATATCCCAATGTCGCAACAAGATCAAAAAGTTTCTAGAATCTTAAACATGGCAGGCTATCGGAGGAGGCTAAACCGAACCCAAAGCATGACTTGGCTTTCAGCTGACAGAAAAGATTCAGTCAAGAAAACTACTAAAGGAACCAACATAGTCAAGACTTGAATCACAACACAAAGAAGGTAAACCTTTAGAAAATGAATTCATGGACGGCATTTAAAATAGGCTTGAACTTATCCAAAAGGGAAAGAAGCAAATAAAATGACATGCACTTATTCATATATGAAGGTAGAGTTGAAATACAAACTTATTCATCAAAGAAAGGATCTTGTTTTTTAGTGAAGTCGGATTCAGATCATTCTATTGAACTCTCTTTGGAGCAGCGATGGGGGCAATGAGAGTCGTCAAATAACCTTTCACCAAAACCAGATTCCGATAAGCGGAAACAAGACCCAAAAATTAACTTCAAACCAGAACTTCCTCGAAACTCAAAGGTTGAGCAGAGTTTCTGAGTGTTCTAGCTCTAGGAGGTGTAAAAATCATTTCTTCAATGAAGGAATGAGCCTCTATTTCTAGAGAGCAATTTCTAGGGTTTCAGATGAATGATGTGGGACTTCTTAGTTCCGGACATGAAACTAGTTATGCAATTCAATTGATTTTTTCAAAATTCAAAACCAAGACATCCTCTTTCTACAGATCCGTACTCGACCAAGGAAAAGGAAGAGAAAAAAGTGAAGAAAGAGGAGATTGTTATCATTTTCAAATCATTTTCTAGAGAAAGAAGACAAGAACAATAAATTTGTTTTTCAGAAATGGACGAACAAGTCTGGAAAAAGCAAAAATTTGCTGAAACTTTGCCGATTTTTGCTTGAGACAGTTGGGTATTCGTTGATGGAGAAGGCTAAAGGTTACGCTACCTTTTTTTGTTGACGAAGAAACCGCAGTCGCTATCTCTCGAGTGCGTACAGCTAAACTCCGGACCGACGCAATAGCCCGCAAACCACATCAGCCGATTAACCACACTTGGCAAGCCATGTGTGACAGGCGCAACCAAGAAGGTTTATGAGGGTTTAAGGGAGAATGGACCGGGTCAGCTTGCTTGGTGTTGGGCTCAGTGTATTGGGCTGGTCTTAAGTTTTTTTGAATTTAAAGCATAGTCCAAATATTGACAAATTAACCAATTTGAACTCCAATTTGGAATCAATTAAAACTCATCTTTGAAATCAAAACCAATTTGAAATCATATTGAGATGGATTAATGATCAATTAACTAATTAAGCTTGTTGATTTTAACAAAGTAAAATTATGACTTTTAAATCGACAATTAAAATGCATAATTAATTAAATACTTGTTTTTTTGTGCAAATTGATTTTAGAATTGCTAAAATTACCATAATTTATACTCAAAATTATGCATAAAGTATACATAATATATATTGGGATATTTTGCCAATGAAATGGAAAATATGTCACCAAAAGTTGTTTTAGAAAGTGTTTTTGATTTTCTGAATAATTTTTTACATTGTTTGCAATTCAAGAAGCTTGATAAGTTAATTTGAATTTTTGGAGGGCAAAAATTGGGTGTCAATAGACCTGTCCAAAGCTCGGATCGGGCCGGGTCAAGTGACTTTTTTTCTGCTTGCCCGACCCTGACCCTATTTTTTTCGCATTTCTCCCAATCCGTTATTCGATATAATTTATCACCAATTAAAAATTACAACAAACAAAAGCATGAAATCATTAAAAATTACACCAAAAATAACTGACAAAAGTCAAGTACAAGCCAACATCACGATAATTCATCAACATCATCATAAGCATCATCATCGTCATCGTCATCGTCATCACTAGATTCTTCTTCGTTTGTCCCTTCACCTATATAAGTAAAAAATAAATATTCATAAAATAAAAAATAATTTAAATTTTCTTAAAAAGACACGCGGGTTGGGGTCGGGTCGGTGGTCGGGCTTGGTAAAGTAGGTAAAAAATTCTGACCCTGGCCCGACCCTACATATGATCGGGTCCCCGCTTTTTCGGGTTAGATATCAGTTGACCCTGGCCCTGGTTTTTTCGGGGCGGGCGGGTCCCCGACCCGATGGACACGTCTAGGTGTCAACAATAACCTCCAAGCCACTTATGGAAATTCGGGGAATTCGCCCATATGCACTTATCATAGTCCTAAGACAGTTCGATATGAGAAAAATGATACCCCAAGTAGAAAACATGGGGGAGTATGTGGTTGACTACGAGAAAGATAGGATCAAAGGGGTTGTTGACATCATCCGAGAGTGAAATGTCCGAGTAAGATGGGGTCCAGAGACTTTAGCCGAAGATAGGCTCCAACCGGGTTGTGACGAAGACTATGTCGACTGGTTAAGGGCACATTTGAAAGGCACACTCACTCCGGGGGCCCATTATTAGTGTAGCCACGACAGGGATTAAAAAGTCTAGATCAAGGCACACTGTATCCAGAGACAAGCCGATGACTGATATTCTTGGTACTTAGAGAAGATGGAGTATGATCAGACTATTATAGCTAGTTTGACTAAGTAGTTAGATTTTACTCATGAGTGCTTAGAGGATCTTGATGCTCGGATGAGGAGAGCGATGGACGAGACTGCACCTATGACCTTCACAGAGAAAAGGTTCTGGGTTGATTCATTGTTGATGTCTACTCATCTCCGAATTCAAACTGCTCTTCGAAGGGCCAAGAAAGCTCGAATAGACAGAGCTTCATCATCCCCCACTGGAGGTGACTTCTATTGATCTTGTATTTATTTCTTTATCAATGTTTTGTAACCACACAGGGGAAAACTTTATTATTAATGAAATATGATTATAGGGGCAATGGTTTGAATCACCATTTTGCACAATTATGTTTCAAATGATTAGAAAACCTTGGTGTAAAAGGGTTTAGGAACGCCAATATTATAATTTCTAATTATATGATTTTGTGATGACAAAATTATCCGCAACTTGTGGGGCCCACATTCCCTACTGGTTCATGACCCTATCATGCCTAGTGAAGGAATCACCATTGACACACAAGTTTGACGCTACGACTTCACTATCTTTGAAGACTCGTATGCAAGCCTTTTCTCCACACTATCTAGCACCGGCAAAATTCGCCAAGTCAAGACTGCTTGGAAACCCTCCGCGAGTACTTTGGAAAGGAGGAAGATCTGCTTGTACCACTCATGAGCACGGGACATGACATCGGAGAATACGAGGCTTTTAAGTTTAGGTTGGAGCATTTGGTCAATACCAGTCAGATCTGTGGAGTTCTACCCCATAGCTACTAAGAAGAGTCGTTGGGAGAATGCGCGGTCGTAAGGACGATGACTCGCCATGGCTTTAGTAAGAAGTCATCTTTTGGGTAGATCTAGGCGTCCCCATTCTTTTCAATCAAACATTATCTCTTCCCCTTATTTTTGTAAAAGAAACTACGTCTGACCTGATGTCCCAAATGGGATACGTAGGAAGCCCTTATCGGGCCTGGACTGGGAAATTATTCGGGTAGAATAAAATTAGAGATAATTTCTATGTAAACCGAACTACGGAAGGGCCTGATTTCCCGTGGAGGGATACGTAAGCAATTTATGTAAGAATCGAATCCTATATTATATAAATTATAATCCCCCCCCCCTATTAGAGGGTTCGAAGAAGTTGATCTCGACAACGTCATGGTAGCAAATTAATCACAGACTTTCAAACCAAAACTCTCAAAAAACCAAAATGGCCAAAATGATTGAAATAAACCCAGAATGAAAAATCAATCAAGTGTTCGGATCAAATGCATGAGTCTATGTGTTTTATGTACAACCTATCTGTGATATCTTGTATTATTATTTTCACTAACGTTACCAACGTCATTTGCCTTTGAGTTTTTCTTATCTTAAAGAGGGGGTCGATCCGTGTTGTAATATGCTAGCATACTTCACCAGATCTAAAGCTGCAGCAACATCTCTTTTCGAACTGAATCAAGAAAATATGACTGGTACTTCGAACGATAGACATAACAAAGAAGCATTGGTTGTAGAGGACCCCGCGCCTCTAAACCCCCAAGACCCATTGTATCACGAGGACGTGATTAATTTGCTATTCCAAAATATTGCAGACCTACAGGAGTAGGTCACAAGAAATAAAATGATCAAAGCCACCAGAGAAACGGCCACTGAAGCAAGAAGGCCTCCTCCGTCGTTTCCATCTATGAGTTCACCAATACTCGACCACTTTACAGCCTACCGGTTGAAAGTGGGCCAACTACTCGAGCTCACAATGAAACCACTCACATTGGTACCTCATACCAAATCTGACCACTGGCTAATGCAACTCACATACCTGGGACTTCACGTTCAGTGCCTTCATATCAGGCACTACCCACTTATACTAACCTAAGCCTACATCAAAATGTCGCTACTCACACAACACCTAAAACTAACAATTGCCAAACACATCCCATAGTAGCCTTCCACACCCCTATCACTATAATTGACTCCTCACCTGAACTCGATCACCACGAGGAGATGAAAAAGGCATGGAGAGTCGAATAGGATATGAGGGATAAGGAGATGGAAAAAAATGGTGGACTTTCTTGAAAAGTCTAGCAAATGCTCCCTAAAGGCAACGAGTTTGAGTTATGATGATCTTTGCATATATCTAAGATTGGACCTACTTGAAGGCTTCAAAGTGCCTAAATTCAAAATGGTCAACGGGACAGGGAATCCCAAGGCTCACTTAAGAGCATAATGCGACCACTGGTTAGGGTAAAAATAAATCAAGCAGATAGAGCCTTATCGAGGAACCTTCTGAATGGTTCATTGCATAAGACATACATCGATGGGCCACCTGGGAGGACATGGCAGAAGCCTTTATGAAAAGATTTTATTTCAACATGGAGATTGTGCTTGATCGATACTACCTAGAGAAGGTCAAACAAAAGTCTATGGAGAATTACCGTGAATACACGAGTAGATAAAATGTCAAAGCCGCCCAAGTGTAATCGTCGATGAGCGAGGAAGATTAGGTCTCCGTATTCATCCGATCACAAGAGTCGGATTTCTATGACCGCATGTTGTCTATGGCCTGGAGGCCATTCTCCGAAGTGGTCAAAATGGAATAGGCCATAGAAGACAGCCTCAAGTCAAGAAGAATTGTTAGTGTAGCTAACAAGGCTGGTCAACAGAGCACTGTTGGGGCTATAAGAAAGAAGAAGGAGAACGTGGCAAATGTCTCCCACACACCTAGCCCTATAATGCCCACATATCTCCATGCCTAAATTTAGCCCTAAAGAAAGCTGTCATTGTAATATTATTAATCTGCCATCAATTTGTGTCTTACTTGAATTTGTCAATGTCAACCTAATTGCTCTTCGAACAAGATGACATTGTATACATTGTTTTGATGCTTTATGTATGGTCTTGAGTGCTGAACTGAATAACATAGTGTGATTGGATGTATAAGCTTACCTAGCTAATCTAATTACCTTCATTTATCATACAGTCTTGTGTTATGAGCACCAAAACTTGTGACTAGTCTACCTAAGTCTGATTTGTCATAAAAATGATTAAGTGTACATGTGTAAGAGAAAGTCTAGATCTTTTCCTTTAGTAAGCAAAGCCTATATGACCTGAAATTTGTGAAACAATGTGAAGATGTCTGTCCTTTGTGTATATGTGATTGTTTCTTGTGTAGTTTGTCAAGCAAAATGTCGCAAGACAAGACTGAGATAGAAGTTGTATCTTAAATCGACTGACCGATTGGGAAGATCTATCCAAGTGCATGCATTGTCCCTCATCTTCTTGACTAAGTTTAATGCTAAGAAGCATGAGTTACCCAAAACAGGATATGCTCTTTTGTGATCCTACATTGTCTTTATGTGTTGACTTGGTTCATTTAACTTGAATTAGAACTTGGGAAATTCCATGAGCAATGTTTCTCATCTTGTGTGATTGTTGCCCTGTTGTACTCATATGCCTATTTCATTTGCATCTACTCTTCTCTGTTATATCTTGGATTCTTTTGTGATATACATCAACATATAGGGTTGTATACCAAGTATACTGGTATATTAGGCCTAGAAGTCCAGTAAACCCCACATATATCACTGGAAATCCTTTGAGAGTGGGTCTATTGAGCTTGGTCTGAACCCTCTATATGTTCAAATTATTATCCTTGACTGCTCCTGCTTTTGTGCTTGGTCCATCTTTTTTTCTTTTATTTTTCTTGTGTTATTCTTTTTGTGATTGTTGCCTGTTAGACGGGTCAGGCCAATGTATCCTTCACATTTAACATACTCTGTGATTGCTTGCCAATTGGGCTGTGTTTGTTTTCTTTTATCCTCTGTCCAGATTCATAAAGGTCTTCTGGTATATGTTGTCTACTTTACTGTGTGTCTTACTTGCAGGTTATTTGTAGTTTATATGCATTTAAGTATGATAAGTTGAGGTACGTTCTAATTGGTATTTTCCTTTTCCTCTTCCCTCTCTTGTACGCATGGTATACGGGCCGTTTAGGCCAGAACACTACCAAATCAGTTGGGCCAAAGGCCCAACTACTTCATTCATCGAGTCCGGAACCTTTATAGTTGCGCTGAAGGCCAAGCTATGGGTGAAAATAGCCAATTGGTGGGCCTCGGCTGGCCCACCAACCTAAACTTATCTCATTTCCATTTCAATATATATGTATTGTATGTGATATTTGTATAAATACATAGTTTGACAAATTATTGGAACAATTATGGTTAGAACCTAGGATAGGCAAAACGATACGTACATCGTTTAGATTAGAGTTTTCATAAAATTGATTTTTAAATGGACTAAAATTGACTTGTACATTTTTTCAAAGAAATGGATTAATTTTGAAAGGCGAATTTGGATTATTATTACATTTAAACTAACTGGATTATTTTTTGATGAAATAGGTCGGTTGACATCACAAACTGGGCTGATTTAATAAAACAATTGGACTGTTTTTTAGAAAAATGGGCTGAAAATCTTAGTTGTAAAAAAAATGGGTTTCAAGAGTTGATAGAAATGGGCTGAGGTTGTAAAACTCTTTTGAACTATTTTGGGCCAGGCCTAATTGAGTTGATTTTTTTAATGAACAAAACCTTTAAAGAATTTGAATTTGAGGCAGTATGGAATATTGAGTTGACCTTGAAAATAGCATTTAAAGGAAAAACTTGTATTTTTTCTAAAACCTCTCATTCTAAACAAAATACATTCTTTTTAAAGATCTTCAAAAAAAAATGTATAAGGAACATTTGGCAACCCATTTGACTAAATAGTAGAGTTCTCAAATTAAATTTTGATAATACTTTAGTCTGAAAATGGGTTGATGATTACCCCTGTACGAACCTTTTTCAGGTAGAATTTAACTCTTTGGTTTTTTTCAAAACCCCTTTATGAGTTTGAAATAAAATGGATGACATGCGAATAATTTTGCGGAAAGTAAATATTTTTAAGCAATTTATAACAATAAACATGCTTTAGAACTCGGAGGTCAACCGTATTCTACAGATGCTTAATATCGAGGTGTCTAACACCTTCCTCGGGGATCACCAGAACTCGTACCTCGAACTCTGAATCAAAAGAATTTTTCATTAATTTTGAATAAATCTTTTTAACTCGATTTTCCTAATTTACCTATAAATTAGGTAGCGACTCTAAAAATTGAATATCCAATTAGAGCACCAACAACCTCTTAGTAACTTTTATGCCTCCGTGTAAAGTGCACCGTAACAGGCACAACAATCGGTGGAGTAGGATGGGAAGTGAAACATAATAATAAAAACTACATTTTTCAATAATTAAAGGATATTTCAAGTAGAAAAACTGACATATTGTATCACATTTAAATTTCTCTTACATTTTACGTCTTCGGGAAGAGCAGACGGAAAGAGAAGGTCTTTGTTCTATCTGCTTCTTCCTCTTCCTAGGAATGAAGAATTTTATAAAAAAATAAATATTTTGCTTACCGTAAGGAAAGAGCTTATAAAAAATAAATAGAAATTTAAAACAAGTTACATGCTCGTGACTCACAACATCTAATATGTCCAACAGAAGGTTTCGGATGTACCTTCGGCATACATGAGATTTCCTTTCCTCTATGACATACATGGTATTCACTGACAATCAATTCCAAGTACATCCTCCCTCCCCTCGCTCTACTTCGTTTCACTCATTTTCTATTTCCTTCTGGCTGCATAAAAGTTTTGATTCGAGCGAGAGCCTAAATAGGTGAGGCAAGAAGATCTTGATCGAAATCTCCACTATTCTGAATAGTGAGAAAGAATAAAATTTGAGTACCTGATTTATAGTCGAACCTGGAGAATATGAACTTCTCGCATTCTTTCTTTGGGTACGTTTTCATGAGAAGCTCTAATGCTCGATCTTGGGTATGAGATATGAGTTAAATTATGATAAAGAAGGTTCGGTAGTTGTATAATTCTCAAGCAACTCGTATACTTTAAAAGTAGATTGAGTGATCAAGCGGTCGTTCTTGCGCCAACATACATCTAATGACATAAAGTGATGTGTCAATATAACATGAAATTCCTTATTTCAATACAAAATCGAAGGACTGGGCTGACAACAAACACTCATATGCATGCTTAAATACTTAATCATGTTCTGGTGGGTGTACTTTTGTTCGCTTATTCTCTTCCAAACACGGAAGTTTAAGAATAACTGTTGGTCGTTGACAATTTGCTTCCCCTCATACAAGTAATGTCATCATATCTTAAATTTCTTGCAATATGAGATTGAATGCATAACGCTTAGTTGTATTTTACTATTTATTGATGCTAATTTGCATAGATAGGATCGCATATTTAGTCACATGATCCTATGAAGAGTCCACTCTAGTGTCCGTTTTGATTCATGCGGCTACTATGGTAACATATGAAGTTACAAGAGTTTAGGCCCCTAATTCGATATGTCTGTGCTACCGCCATACTCAAAAGCCGGGGAATCCAAAAGTGGATGTGATCAGCCTCAAAGGAGAGAGGAGGCAACTTGAAATTCTAGGCAAAATAATTTTTTTGTATATAGGCCTTCATATAGGATAGAATTTACATTCCTCCCGCCAAAGCTAAAAAAGAAAGAGGATCTCTCCATGTTTCAACCTTCTTTTTATTTTAAAGTCATTTAGTGAGTTCTCGCTTTCAAGTGAATTCAAGTAAAAATCTGGTATAAGAAAGAAGCGAAAGGTTAGCTACCAGGCATGAAACAAAGTATGACTATAATAAATCATAGAGCAATGAGGAGCATGCGCAACCAGGCCTGTCACCTGTATATTAGGTAGGATCCTCACCAAACACGAGTAAGAGCTAGATTAGATTGAGAATGACGGCTATTGTCTTCAGCTCCTTGCTTACAGATAAAGAGTAAAAATCCAAATAGCCCACTTTTGCAACCAAGGCAAGAACATCATGAATGGCATTTAGCAACCTGAAGAAAATATTTTCCCTATCTAGCAATATACGAGTTAGAAAATTTTAGTAAATTGTTGATTAATGTCATTTGACATTGTTATAACGTGAAATGGCTAAAGTTTTAGTTGGAGGTCACTAGCATCAATCTCTTAAATTGCCACTTGGCGCTTGGGCTTCTTGTAACTTTCATATTAAAATAAAACTCAAGCTCTTGTCCGCCCCCATAGAAGGAAAGCTCATCGTAGCTTGACTGCTTCACTAGAAGGCAGAACAAAATGTGATCCATAAAGCATTGGCTCCAAAGACTAGAAGTACAGAGTCCACATGTTTTCTTGATAAATACACAGCATACATGTTACTATGTTTGGCCATATTACATATATAATTCCATTATTTACAAATACTAAAATCCAATATTTGTAACCAATAGTTTGGACATTATTCTGGAATATCGAAAAACTTGTCTGAAGAGTATCTCAAGTGGCATAATGGCTTTACTCCCATAACTTCAAATTTTTGTCCCGTGAAATTCATGTTTAAACACTATTTACTTTCAATACTCTATTCCCAACCAATATAAAGTCTTTTCAAATACCTAATTTCACAGACATGGATAAATTGAACTGGGGGGGCAATCAAAGGCCATTCTCACGCTGCTCTTTCAATATCTACAAAATATAGTTTAAATGATAAAGATAGAGCATTGATAATCACCTGCTAATATCTTTTCATCTAACATTTGAAAATTTACCAATGTAAGACTTTAAATTACATATTAACTTCTACAACTGCCACAACAGTTTCATGTGTGCAAAAACTTTCTAAAGCATAAAATACCTACTTCCCATAAATCGGTAGAGCATTTATGATTAACCATGTATATATTGCTGAGGACAAAAGGCAGAAATACAGTAGACATCGTCGCTAATCAAATATTCCATGTTTAATAACTGATCTGAAATTCAAACTAGTACAAACTATGCCTAGAGAGAAAAGGAGCGCTGGAAAACTTCTCCTGAAATAGTTCATCAGATAACAAGAAAATTTCACCTGGGGGCTCCATACATCTGATTAGCATCATACTGAGCATAACCAGGCTGGGGTGAGACACTCTTCACATAACCAGCAGCAGCAGGTACAGCGGTATAACCACCACCTGGTTGAGTCATGGATTGATCATAACCAGGCTTAGCTGGGGCTGAAGAAGAAACTGGAGCTGGTTGAGCATAAGTTTGCTGTCCAGTAAATGGTGCAGTATAAGTTGTTGAAGCCTGAGCACCACTGTAAGTTTGGTCAACTGGTCCCTGATAACCATAACCTGCATTGTTTGTGGCCTGATGTTCAGTGTAAGCAGGCTGTGAAGGGTAGGAACTGTAACCTCCAGCAGAGGCTGCTTGCACATAAGCAGGAGGTTGTTGTGGCACAGGCTGACCATATCCAGCAACGGACTGGGCACTTTGCTGAGGGTACCCAGGACCAGAAGCTGGAGCACCTTGTGGATGATTATATCCATCGGCAGCAGGGGCAGATCCATATGCAGGGTAAGTTTGTTGCATTTGCCCACTGGATGCATAGGGGTATTGCTGCTGATGCGGCATACTAACACCATACCCTTGAGTTGATGGAACTGAACCCCGATATGGCACTTCACCGGGTTGATTAGCCCTGGGATGGCTATAAGTTTGCGGATGCGAAGCCTGTGGATGCATACCATATGAAGGAGGATTTCCATATTGTTCATGTGTGTCATAGCTGGGATGTGCACCACTTTGAGGGTAAGATGTCGGCTGAGAAGGTCCATGTCCTCCATACTGATTTTGTGGAGTCATCTGGTGGTCATACTTTACATCAGTGTATACATGCCCATAGCCTTGTCCATGTTGTGCCTGATGAGGGTATGACTGGCCATAATCTGGACCATGTGGCTGCCCATAGTTGTAGTTTGCCTGAGGTGGACCCATAGAAGGGCCAGATGCATGAGTATGAATGTTAGATTGAAGCAAATGCTGAGGCATTGGCCATATACCTTGCCTGCTGCAATTAACAGTTATAACTACCAACCTGTGATGGAGGGCCCTGCATAGAGGCTGGAGGCATTTGCTCCCAACCGGGACCAAATCCACCTCTTGTTGCTTGCTGTGGAGGATAATTGCCATAGGCAGGAGGTGGATATTGAGGGCTGCGAGATGAATATTGTCCTCTTTGATGGTAATCATAACCTGGAAACTGCCCAGGATGACCACCCCGGGGTCCCCATTGTGGGGGAGCACCTCCGCCACGTGGGCGAAATGCCTGCTGACCATGACCAGAAGTGAGAGTTGGTGGCCTTACAGGCTATCACACCCCATTGTCAAAAAGAAAGACAACTAGAGAAGTTAGCCACGCAATTACAAACATTAAAAAGAATATAAGAATAAAAATAAGACAAGCTCAGGCATAGCTGCCAAGAAATGAAGTAAATGAAACTTGCAGAAGCTTGCACTGTAGAAGGGCAATAACTGCAAGAAAACACTCATACACAGATTCGCAGATTGTACTTGCATTGAGTTACAATAAAACAAATTAAAGATAATAGATAGCAAGAGCGCTGATGAAAAACAAGGAATAAAAGCAACATTAGCAATCTAAGACAGCATTAAGAAAATATCAAGGACAACCTCCTATACGGAATGCATACTCTTACCTCAGAAAACAAAAACAATCAGATGAGTCACCCATAAAACTAGCAAGAAAGTCACAAAAGGAAATAAATTGATGTACCCTGATACTATTTCAGATAAACTGAAGGAAAAAAACCATCATCTGAATTTAGTACATACATATCAAGCATCTTCAAAAATCACATGTACATAGTACCCAAGAAGCAGAACTGTCAATCTTCAATCTTGACCAAAAGAACCTATTTTAATTGCATTAACAACAATGTACACAGTGTAATCCCACAAGTGGGGTATGGGGAGGGTAGAGTGTACGCACACCTTAACTCTACCTTGGGAGTAGAGAGGTTGTTTCCAAAAGACCCTCGGCTCAAGAGAAAGCACAATAAAGGATGTCAGACAAAATCGACAAAAGTAACAAAGTCAAGGCAAAATACTGTAGAATAAACAATGTGAAGATAACCTATTTTTAATTGCATTCACTTGTGTAATACCATGACAGCCATCCTACTTCCAAAAACCATGTGTTAATGCAAGTCAACAGGCTGACTATTGAAGTCTCCTATGTTTAATATAATTAGAGATCAGATTTCATCATGGATATAGTACACTCAATAAAGATGATTTAACGAGTGATAGCACATTCTGCAACATGGTGTCTTGCACAGATCATAGGGTATCCAGAGAGTACTCTTTTCATATAAACCTTACTATTATTATCATTTTTAGTTTTTAAGTCTCGAAGCAATCTTACCAACTATTAACATCTGCAATGGCGAGGGTTAATGCTTGATACCTCTCTTCGATGGTCGAAAGTGAATAGTAGTTGTCTATGGCTACACCAACGCAATGCTGCGATGTCAAAGACAAAATCCAAATCTGCATTTTTAAAGCCAACCAATTCGAAATTGGCACCCTTTGACAAATATAAATCATGGCAACCGACATCCCAACACAACATTCTCTTTAACTATATTCAATTGACCTTGGCACGCAAACTTTTATGAATGTTCAACAAACTCTCATCACGACATTTTTCTTCATCTCATGCAAAGTGCCTACTCACCACACATAACAGAGTAACCACTACAAGATAGGAAGTTAATTAAATCCTAAAAGTGCAGTAATACATTCCCACAGCAGTTCAGATCTAGCAAAGCAAGTCACCAACTGGAACTTGTAAACAAAATGAATAGCAAGGATTTAGTACATTACAATATTCTACCTAAACAAGTGCCTCAAGTAAAACCATTAAGAAATCACACTGACTCAAGCCCTTGTATGCAGAGAACTTCATGCCCCTTTAATAATAACACTACGAAACATATCAATGTTTCAAAACTCTTGCTGGTTCCCTCCTACTGGTAAGAGCCATACGGTTACTATTTCAGAAGATCTGCCCGACTACGTTTATTCTTAACATGTATCTTCTGATTGAACTTGTAAATCATCATTTTGTACAAGAACAAATCAACTGCTAAATGCAGAAACCGGGAGGCAAATTTAAATTCTACAAGATCTGCTAAAACACATACACCAAATTCAACAGAAGCTGCACGTTGACAGAACATACCAAATTATTTTTATAACCGGGAAACCCGGAGTGCCTTGTGGTCCATGGTTTGAAACTCAGTGGATAATGGGCCATCCATCTACCCTTCTCCACTTAAAAACCAAGCTTTTGTCCATGGGTTCAAACTCGGGACGTGCTCCTGAGCCGCACATCATATGTGGCACTATTCTTGTCACTAAACTAAAGCCCTATGGGCTCAAAGTACACCAAGTAATATAAAGAACACATTGCATTATATAACTTAACTCCAACATTTGCATCTGAAACTTACTGGTAGTTTCTAAAGTTATCTCTATAACATACATTTCTGCCTAAAGCTCTGGGTTCAAACCCGATTGTTGAGGTGTAGTGTCAACTATAAGTATTCAAGAAACAGTTACTTACAGGAAAAGTATTCAAGAAAAAGTCATTAACATAAATGAAATGAGATATGCTTATATCAGAAACACTAGATCTGAAATATTAGAACTGTGTCAAAAGCCACCTAATTGAACCTCACACAAGCCCACTGAAAGAATAAGGTAGAACATCTGAACAAACCTGACTCATGACTTCCTTGATCATCTCTCTTGCCATCTCAATTTTCTTTTTATCACCAGTCACTCGTACTGTTCTTTCTTTAGATTCTTTTCCATCAGAAGGAAGTGGCACCAGCTAGGGAATGAAAATTAATTTTGATAATTTAGCCAATTTATTTGATTGCCTCTAATTAAGAAAAATACTTTGCACCAAAATCTGCCAACAAAATCATAAGGTGTTACCAATACCTGAATTCGTGCCCCTGATCTTGTCTGAAGGCTCTTGATAGTTTCCCCACCTTTTCCAATTATCAAACCAACCTAGAGCAAGAGAAAAAGACGAATCCTTTTCAATCATGGAAACTAAAGACAAAATAATAACCTCATCCACCCTCAGGAAGTCCTCAATCAAAATGAGGGCATGAGAGGTAAAAGAAAGTGGAACAAGTCAGAAATACAACCTTCTCATTTGGAACTTGTATCTCAATCTGTTCTCCAACCACAGCCTGCACAGTGCCGAAGCCTCTAGCCACAAGTGCAGGAGAACCACCAGCATCCGCCTAGATATCGATAGTTCATCACAACATTGTGACTCGGGATTAACGGACCATAAAAACCGGGAAAATAACAAAAGGAAACGGCAATAAGAGAAGTCACATACCTCAGCTATGACATCCTTTATTAATTTCTCAGCTTTATTTATATTTTCCAATGTTCCAATCAGTTCAACTGGCCTGCTGGCAGCATGTGCATCTGTATCAGCATCGCGCATTATCTGAATTTTAGCACCTGAGTTGTATTGCAGGTATCGAATAGTATCCCCGGATTTTCCAATAAGAACGCCAACCTGTACCAGGTTTACATACAGCTCTATAAGATTCAAGTCAAATGCTCACCAAGGTGAAATTACAAGGAGGACCAAAATGATATCCACTACTGAATTTCTACAAGGGGGTGTTGCAACTTGATCATGATTAAATATTCTTATGACCAGATTTTCTTGATATAAAATTTTCATCTTGTACATAGCTCAGATAATCTTTTTTATTTGCACTCTTTAAAGGTGTAAAATCAAAAGAAATAGACATTTTCCCACATGACAAAAGATATACTTTAAAGCTTGTCGGACTGCATAACGTACTGCTTGTGTTACAAAATGCCAAGAGTTCTCTGCATGCCTAGCGGATTATTCCACAAGGAGATTATTAAATATTAAATTCAGTCATAATTAGCAAAACAATGTCTTTTGTTATCAACAAAACTTTTAATCACCTTATTATTGGGGACCTCCATTTTGCGTGTAATTGTTTGATCATCAGAGGCTGGATGCTCTTGATCAAGCTGAACACCCTCCGTTTCAGGCGCTTCAGTTGAGGGCTCCTCCTGAATGTCACCTCGCACTTGTGCCTCAGGCTCCTGAATGTCACCTTTAGATGGTTCATCGACCTGAGTACTCTTCTCTGCCTCAGGCTCCTGAATGTCAACTTTAGATTGTTCATCTACCTGTGAACTCTTCTCTGCCTCGGGAATCGTTTTAGCATCAGAATGTTCAACATCCCCTGTTTGCCGATTATCATCAGCAGGTTGTTCATTACATAATTCAGGAGTTTCCTTGGGTACTTTTTGAGAAATCTCTGGATGAGTATCATCTTCTTTTGGCTCTTCCTCTACCTTCTCCTCATAACCATTTTGAGATGCTGAAAACCCCGTAAAAGAAGGTAAGAAGCTTTACTACATCGACTGCTCATACACAATCTTTTGGTACTTATCACATTTTACAACAATTGCAATCCCTAAAAGAACTCTCCAACAACATTTGAACTCACTATAAACATTCACTACAACTCATATCCGCTTACTGCGTACTTCAAGTGCTCAACACAAAAACCAAATTCCCTTTCTCAAAAAACAATTTAAGAATTTCATCATAAAGACCTAAAATATTGCACACTAAAATGCAAGAAATAAAGAAACTGCATAACAAAAACACCAAAATGAAGACCACAAGACAAACTGCACAAAAATTACAATGCAAGACAATGTAAACTCTAACAAGGGTTAGTTCTAAAAGAGGAAAATACCCAATCCATTAGCTTGATCCTCCAAACGAGGTCGTTTAGCTTCAGACCCATCAACATCGCCGGCATCTTCCTCAATTGTTCCGTCAGCTTTTTGCACAGTATCCGACTCCGTCTCGGGTTTGGGGTCCGACCCGACTTGAGGCTCCAAATCCTCCATCTTTCTCTTGTGATGATCGGATGGAACTGGGCTTCTTGCTTCTTCCTCTGCCATATTCTGATCAGACTGTGTGGCGAAAAGCTTTCTTCTGTATTAAGTTGATGAAGAGAGAAGAAACACCAAAACGCAGAGTGGAATATGCTTACCACATTTATATAGGGAGAAGTTGGTTACATCTTTTCTCTTCTCTTTTTTGTCAGTAATAATTCGAGATAGATTAGGGTTGGTTACTAGGGCCGTGGGATATTTGGACCAATTATATATAGGCCCATAGGCAATCTATATAGTCGTGGTTTGGTAATGGGTTATTTGGGCTTTTTGTTAGTACGCCCATAGGCCCTAGAAGTTGTTTGGAGTTTTAGCTCCTTAGGCTGGTGTTACATCATATATGTATATTATTTTAAAGTGAAACTTACACAAATGGTTATAGTTTAGCTATAGTTTCAATATTTATAGTGCATAGCTACTTTTTAATTGCTATAGCGTCTGTTTATCGGGTGTATTCATAAAACGGCATCGATATATTCATAAAATGACCCCACTATATTCATAAATACAACAAGTAAAATTTTGCTCGGTAAAGTGTATTCAAAACAGAAAAATCTCTTTCAAAATACAAAATACAACCAAAAAATAAAATACACGGCAAAACACTGGATTTTACACCAAAAAAATTACGAATACACTCAAAAACTGAATACAAGAAATAAAATACATAACGAAAAGTTGGATTTTACACTAGAAAAAATGAATACACTCTAAAAACACTCCAAAATCATTGTATTCATTTATATACACTCCAAAACTGAATATAAGAAATAAATACATAACAAGGTTGGATTTTACACTAGAAAAAAATGAATACACTTCAAATTTACTGTATTTATTTGTATATAAAAGATGTCCTTCGAAATATAAGCAAATAAAGTGTATTTTTCTATCAGATATGAACAATAAAGTGTATTTTCGGTCAGCTATGGGCTAAGAACGGCCTACTCCTTTTCCAGTCGGTGTATGGTGGTTGTTTGTCGGTTGTTATTCGCCGTAAATGGTGTTTGCGGTGGTTTCGCAACTGCTCTGGTTCATCTGAGCTTAAAGCTCCTCATCGGTGTAGTGAAGACGAAGAGAGAGGAGGTGAGGGAAAGCGGTGGCAGAGGTGCAATGTTGGTTTCTCCGGCGTTGTAAGTTCGCCGGAGAAAATGGACAGTGAAGAGAGCAGTGGTATGTGTTTTGCTGGAGCTTCAACGACAATTCGTGGTGGCCGATGGCGGCGGAGGGAGAAGAGAGGGAAAAAAAGAAAGAGTTGAAGGAGAAGAGAGAGAGGGGTTTGAGGAAAAAGATGATAAAGTGGATGTATTTGAGGGAATTCTATGTTAAGAGGTATTAGTTATCATGTGTAATTGAAATATAACATTTAGCTATGGAAAGTAATTAAATCAAACTATAGTTACTAAATATAATTACATGCTAATAGTTAGCTATGCCACTTAAATATTCCTATTTTAAAAGTATGAATAAAAGTGTTGGTTGAACGACTTTTATACCCCTAATAAGCTCTAATCCTATTTCTTTTTTAACATACTTTCTAAACCTAAAAAAAAAGTTAATACTTTTAAACCTAAAAACTATAAAATAAAATAAAAAAGAACAGGAGGAATACTACTAGGACTTTAACTCAAGCTCTAATCCTATTTCTATCCTAATTCTTTATGTTTTTAACATAACAATTTTTCATGTTAATTTGAGTAATTGATCTCCTTTTCTATTCTATAAAAGAGTCATTGTTCCATATTCTCCTCGAATTTTTTTTAAGGAATAATTTTAAGTTTTGGTATTGATCTGCTTCGGAAAGAAGATAATAAAATTCGGCAAACACCTCGAAAGGTATTATTTCTTTCCATTATTGTACTTTTTATTTTCAGCTTTATTATTTATGTTTAAAGGTCTTTGTATCAACTTATCAACCGAGTTCCCTTGCTTTAGCTTATGACTTTTAAGTTTTTGGCTTTTGTAAGATCTAATTTGATTCAATTTTCAGAAAAAGTTTTTCTATTATAGTAAATATTAAGTCAATTTAATACAGACGGCAAGTCGATAACTACATTTTTGAAGCTAGATTTACATGTTAATGTCTTAAAAGTTTCATATTCTTGTGTCAAGCCTTCTTACTAACTAGATCATCCCATTACTCTTAGAGTTATTTTTATCTTCGGTGTAAAACTTTATACGTATCAAGGTGAATCAATCGGATTTCTAGGTAGAGATTATTGTCTTTGTTCTTAGTTAGATGATTTTATTTTAATTGCTATTCACTAAGTTTGTTTGGCATCCTAAAAAGTGATTAAATAATAGTCATTATGGAAGGAATATATTTTATTGTTCAGCACGATCAAGTCCCCAATTTTATGCGCTAACCCAACGAAAACATCACGTATTTATATTCTTTAGGTTGTGGCTTTTACGTTGATGCCTGATATATTGTTATATTTCTCAAGGTCCAATTCTCTTATGAATGGAGATTTTTATGTCAAGCTCTTTGATGTTTAATGATTATGAAAGAAATAATCCCTTTATTATTTTCATTAATTGAAAGACGATATATATAATTTACATATTTTCATAATAGGAGAATCTTATTCCTATTCTACTCCTAAAACCTTATTCTACTTGGACACTAACTATACAATTATGGTAATACACATATTATGGTAAGTGTACAATACTAATTACACCACAACATTACCTAAACTAGGAGATTAAGACATTACCTAAATTATATAAATAATACACGGTAATACATGTAGATACCGAGAGCCAATATACATAATATACACATGTATATTGTGTGTATATTATGTATATTTAACACACACCCGCAGTCATAGCGGGCGGTCTTCGAACACTAAGACTGTCCCTAAAATCTTCAAAAAGGACCGAGGGAAGACCCTTTGTAAAGATGTCGGCAATTTGATACCTTGACGGGACATGGCAGACGCGTACCTGAACACGAGCAACCTTTTCGCGGACAAAGTGAATGTCCATCTTGATATGTTTAGTGCGTTGGTGCTGAATCGGATTACCAGAAAGGTAGATGGCACTAACATTATCACAATAAACCAAGGTTGCTTTTTGAATAGGACAATGAAGCTCCAATAGCAAATTACGTAACCAACATAATTTTGAGACCACATTAGCTACCCTTCGATACTCGGCCTCGGCATTGGATTGGGACAATGTCGACTGACGTTTCGCAGACCATGAGACTAGGTTATTGCCAAGAAATATACAATAGCCAGACGTAGACCGTCTAGTGTCCGGACAGTCACCCCAATCAGCATTCGTATACGAGACAAGTGTGGACGTCGAGGAAGGATATAAATGCAAACCATAGTCAAGTGTACCTTGAATATATCGAATGATGCGTTTGAGTGCATTCATGTGCTCAACTCTGAGATCATGTATAAACAAACACACCTGCTGGACAACATACGTAATATCTGGTCTCGTGAATGTAAGATATTGAAGGGCCCCTGTAAGACTGCGATAGCGAGTCGGATCCTCATATGGTACGCCGGTCGCGGCACTAAGCTTGGGCTTAGTATCAACTGGAGTGGAAGTAGACTTACAGGATGACATCCCAGCCCTCTCAATGATCTCAGCTGCATACTTCCTTTGAGATAAGAACAACCCACCTACATGACGAGTGACACAATCTTCAAAAAATAACTCAAGGGGCCCAAGTCTTTCATAGCAAACTCAGAGCTGAGCATTGTCATGATAGACTGGCGTAAGGCATCGGAAGAGGCAGTCAAAATAATATCATCCACATATAACATAATATAGGCCAAGGATGAACCACGACGATAGATGAATAAAGAATTATCCGACCTGCTGTGAGTGAACCTAATAGTCAAAACATAGTCGGCAAACCGCGTATACCATACCCGTGGAGACTGCTTAAGCCCATATAAGGACTTCTTCAACAAACAGACATGATGAGGATGTTTGGGATCCCTAAATCCCAAAGGCTGATGCATATAGACTGTTTTCTTGAGATCACTATGTAGGAAAGCATTCTTTACATCTAACTGATGAATAGGCCATTCTTTTGAAAGAGTCAAGCTAAGCACAATGCGAATGGTAGACGGCTTGATCACCGGACTAAACGTCTCACCACAATCTACACCAACCTGCTGAGTCTTACCATCACCCATAAGTCGCGCCTTATGTCGGGCAAATAAATCATCTAAATTGTCCTTATGAGCAAAAATCCACATAGACCTAATAATATTAATACCAGATGGACGGGGTACCAACTCCCACGTCTTATTATCAATAAGAGTATTATATTCATCAGTCATAACAAATTTTCAATTTGGGTCATTTAAAGCAGACACACGATTACGGGGTAAGGGTGATTTAAGAACATTAGAATGTAAATTAAAATGTCTTTTTGGTTTAAAAACACTCCGTTGACTACGAGTGACCGGTCTATGACTCGAGAAAGAATTAGACGAATTTCAGGAATTTTCTGGACTCGGGACGGACGACGAGCGGGCGGTGGGCTCGCGGCCCATTACGATAGTAAACAGTGTCGGAGCGGATCGGTCCCGAGTGGGTGGATTGGCCCAGTGACGATACTGGGCACTGTAGCTCGTGACGGGGTAGTGGGGCCAGTGGGCAGTGGGCCCGCTGGAGAATTTTGGGTGCGGGAGACGTCCGGGAAACGGTGAATAATATACGAGGATATACCATCATCCAAAAAATTATACGAACTAGGCACGAGAGTACTAACCTTAGCAAATGAGAATTGGGATTCATCAAAAATTACATGGCGATTAATGATGATTTTATTAGAGGATAAATCAAAGCATTTGTAACCACAGTGATTAGACGGAAAACCCAAAAATACACACGGAGTAGACCGGACCTGAAGTTTGTTAATTGTGGTGGACGGGAATAATAGATAACACAAACTCCCAAAAACCCGAAGATGTGAATACGAAGGAGTCTTATTATATAAAATTTGAAGGGGAGAAGAATATGTCAAACCTTTGGAAGGAATTATGTTAAGGAGATATGTAGCCATTTGTAGAGCATGATGCCAAAAAGGGGGGGGGGGGTACGGAATCATGAATCAATAAAATTCGGACAATGTTATTTATGGTACAAATTTTGCGTTCGGCTTTCCCATTTTGTGAAGATGTATGACGACAAGAAAAATGAAAATTGATCCCATTATTAGCACAAAATTCCAGAAACACCCCATTGTCATATTCTTTGCCATTATCACACTGAATATTTTTTATTTTCCGTTCGAATTGGGTTCTAATGAATGCTCTAAATTTTAAGAAGATGGAAAAAACTTGAGATTTTTTCGCTATTTGAAAAGTCCATAAAAACTTAGAATAATCATCCACAAAAAGAACATAATACCGATGACCCAAAGAACTAAGAACATGAGTCGTCCATAAGTGGCTATGAATAATATCAAATGGCATGAAAGTAGGAGATTTTGAGTCTACAAATGGCAACATAACAATTTTTCCTAAAGAACAAGGCTGACAATTTGGAGTACTACGCGTATCCTTACATGAAATAAACTTATTTTTATCTAATGACTACAAAATAGACGACCCCGGATGACCAAGATGAGCATGCCACAAAGAAGGAGAAAGGGCTGCAAATGCTGATGGCAAGGCTTGACTCAATGGACCGAAATTGGGTGTGATAGGATAAAGATCTCCTCTACTATCACACCTCATGAGAGGACTCCCCATCTAGAAATCCTTCACAGAGAAATCAAATGGATCAAATTCAATAGAAACATAATTGTCAGTAGTGAATTTACGGACATACACTAAGTTTTTAATCAATTTGGGGGCATGTAGGGTGTTTTTAAAAGATAAGGGGTGGATAAGGAGGAGACAACATTTTATGACCATAACCACGAATTGGAACAGAATTACCATTACCAACAATTATGCCACAAGGGTTGCTCAAATTGGAATAGGACAAGAGAGTACCTGAATTGGATGTCATGTGGGTAGTGGCACCGGTGTCCATATACTAATTTGGGTCCGAGGGATTTAATCCAAACGTGTGCATTGCGGCTTCGATGTCGGTAGACGTGGGGGCCAATGCGTGATGGGCCTGCGGGGGCCGAGGCCCAAGTACCCCTGCTTGCTGCCTCAGCCCAGAGGGATAATTAAAAGTGGGTCATTGCATGTTGGGCCTGGACTGCTGCTGGGCAGCCCACTGCCAGTGAGGCGGAACTGTTGGGTTGCCACTGTTTGGCCCATATTGTGAGGCCCACTGCCACTGCATAGGGGCCCACTGTGGGGCCCAAAACTGCTGCTGCTGCTGACCGCCGCGAGGACCACTACCGCCACTACCACTGTTCCGGCTACCGCCATTGTTGCCGCCGCGATTCTTGCCATTATTTTTCTTATTTTCTCCGTTTTTGCCGCCACCGTTGTTGCGGTTTTGGCCCGAGTTGTTGGAATCGGGAGGATGAACAGTGGATTCGGTTATCATAACCATAGGACTAGTACCGGTAGCCGTCTTTTTAGCCATGCCCGCTTCTTCGAGTGTAAGCATAGAACGAGCTTGATAAAATTGCGGAAGTGGATTTCTTTGACGAAGAAGCGTGTCAACACCACTATAGGCCTTGGAGAGGCCTGAAACCATTTGGAGGACCAAACGATCATTCGAAACCGGCGCGCCAACATTGCGGAGTTGGTCGGCCAATACCTTCAATCTTTTGCAATAAGCTAAAACGTTAGAGAAATCTTTCATATGGACGTGTGAGAAATCCTGTTCAAGAGTAACAGCTCTAGAATTTTGATTATCTTGGAATATATCACGCAGTCTATCCCAAGTTTCCTGCGCCGTAGCGTCAGGTTCAATAATCGTTTGCAAAAGGTCGGTAGAAATAGTGGAATATATCCACTGAAGGACGGTGACATCAAGAGTTGTCCACAACTTAGGATCATCCTCGCGTCTTGGAACCGCCGTATCCTCAAGAGCCGCGGGGATTATGTGATGGATGACTTGATGCGAGCGTGCGTGAATTTGAACAGTTCGGCCCACGTCGCATATTGGACGTTTTCTATTTCAAGAACAAGAGGGATGTTATTCTTGATGATAGAAACTATAAGGGCAGGATGAAACGTGTTCCGTGATGTAGACATATTGATAGAACAATATGTGATTGAGAGATTTGGAAAACAAATATGGGAAGAGAAAGAAACACCGCCGAGCACGAAAATCGAGGGAAGTGAAGGCTCGGAAACCGAGAGAGGTTGGACGGAATTTTCTGGAGAAAAAAAGTAACCTAGACTTCTGATACCATAAAAGAAATAATTCCTTAATTATTTTCATCAATTGAAAGACTATATACAATTTACATATTTCCATAATAGGAGAATCCTATTCCTATTCTACTCCTAAAACCTTATTCTACTTGAACACTAACTATACAATTATGGTAATACACATATTATGGTAAGTGTACAATACTAATTACACCACAACATTACCTAAACTAGGAGATTAAGACATTACCTAAATTATATACATAATACACGGTAATACATGTAGAAACCGAGAGCCAATATACATAATATACACATGTATATTGTGTGTATATTATGTATATTTAACAGATTAGATATGATGATTGGGTGTATTCAGATATTTAGAGTTTTATTTATATATATATTATTTTTTTTAAAAAAATCAGACGTAGAGATTTGATGAACTTATATTGTGTTCATCACTATAAGGAATGTAGTTTTTGACAGGCACCACAAGTAAACTTTTCGTCAATTTTTTTTATTTAATGTTGACATTTATGCGATGTTTCTGTTGGTATTCGGTATGTATAGAATTTTGATCAAATTATTTTCAGAATCTTTTGTCAACTTTTTTTATTTTGTGAATATTAATAAGGTGATCTTAAACAATATATACAAATTACGAAGCACAAGAAGATTTTTTTAATCTCATATTTGCTTTTTGTGAAAATTATAAATCAAAATGGAAGGTGTCTGTCTTCAAGCAACAAAAGCTGGGTGATCGATTACAAAGAAAATGAATCAAAACGAATATGCTTAAGCAAATAAACAACAATAGTCATTGATTGATTATTTTATGCAAGTCGGTATATATAAGATTTTATGTTAGAAAAAACATAGTTGAAATTGTTTCTTTGTATAATCTCTTTGTGAAAATTACCATGAAGTCATAAAAATTAACGGCAACATAAGGACTTGATTTTACGAAAAAAAATACTATAGCTTACTTTTGTAATCAACTTAAATTTCTTAAAATAAATAACTAAATGTTTGCAAAAACTAATTGATATTCTTATAATTTAATTTTATTTAATAACGATTTTTTGAACAAGTTTATATTTGTACGTAAATGAAATAAATAAATATAGGGTCACTTGATCCCTAATATTGGATTATCTTAGTTTTCATGCGGGGAAAAGAAGAAAATATATATCAAGAACATCATTTCAAAAAAATATTACACAAGTACCATTTTATGCTACAGTAACATTTATGTATCTCATAAAATAAATGTATGGTTGGAAATTTGCCTTTGGTGGGGATGTGCGTCCACCCGTATTTAATGACTTAAACACTAGGGTTCCGTATGTTGGACGCTTTATCTCTTCACACGTGCATAATCTACTAAGTGAGTAGATGATCGTAGGACCAAGAATGGTCAAATTTCATTGAGAAATGAAAGAGATATTGGTCCACGAAGTAAGATGTTTGAGGCATGGAAATATGGTGTGGGACAAATCTACCACATCGGTGGGAAAAGGAAGAATTGTTCTCTTTATAAGTCTCAAAATTGGATAAGGGTTTGGAACCCCAAGGGGGTAACCCATGTGTTTGAAGGACGAAGGACCTAGATGTGCTTGGGTTCAAGGCTAAGTCCACACGCGCGCCGCCGCCGCCCCCGTCCGGTCCGGGCTCGGGTCTCGGGTCGTGGGCCTCTTATGATATTATCTCTTTGGACCCCAAATTGCTTAATATTTATAGTTTGGTCCATGAAGTTTTTGGAAAGCTGAAATTGGGAACCCGTTGGAGTTGATTTTTGGACCGTTAAAACTCCATTAATCTGCACCTTAACTCCTCCCTAACAGCTCATTTATGTTGCACATTAAATCAGCCATTACTTGACTGATTAACTCCATCACTAATGGCCATAAACTGCCATTACTTGGCAGTTGAAGAGTCCCTCCCCTTATGCTATATATTGGAGCCTTTTGGCTCAATTGCAGAGACTACAAAATAATACACAGAGAAAAACAGAGGAGAGCACAACTGAAATTCTGTCCAAAAACGTGAGCAGAAACGTGTGGACAAACAGAAAACTCTTCATTCCTTTTTCATTCTTCAGCAAGTCGTTTCGTGTTTGTTTTCTTCGTCAGAATCAACCTATTTGTTTTGTAGTGTTGATTAGTTACTGTTTTATCTTGGGAGACTATTGCCCGTTAACGTAAAAACATATATATGAGACAATCTTGTCTTAAAGACAGAGAGTCATCTCTCGACTCAACTCACAGTTGTAACAATCCAGATTTAGTGTTTCTTGATTTCAGGTTATCAAGATTCAAGACTCAACAAGCTTGCGACAGTTCTGAATATTGGCTTGTTTGTTTATCATTTCTAACACTTGTAATATTTATTTACTTCCCGTATTTTTTACATATCCAACATGTATGTAATTATAAATAGCATTATTTAATATATTTTACGGTCATTGAAATTGACAGAGTATAACGTGCAAAGTATGTTCATAAGGACTAATATTATTTTAAAAGAATGAATATAGAGATTGATTGATCAAAATATTCTTCAAATATTGAACGATTTTTATGCCCTTCAAAATACTAATCGATTAAGATAATATCGAAGGATGAAGAGTCTATTCGTAATTTTATTCAGAGATTAGTTAGAATTCTAATTAACTTGCCTATTCTGTTCCTTTTTTAATCATATAATAATACTACGCTATTCACATTCTGCTTGAAGGAATTCAACAAAAATTCAAATTCCCTTTAAGGAATAAATTCACTTCTAATTAAATTTATAGGATATTTTGGTGAAGATAGAAATGGATTCTACTTCCCAATTTTGGGGTTTTCCCCATTGTTACCGGCCGCGTGAGTATGGTGGTCTTTTGGGGTTGTTTCATTTTTATAATTTATTTAGCTTTTAATTTCTTTTACTTACCTTTTAATTATTATCTAACAAAATAAAGAATTAGCTGATTATTAAAATAGCAATATCTCAATTACTGCAGTATATTAAATTTTATATTAAAGTCATATGTCACAAAATATAATTTTAATAAAACATGTGTTAATCTATTACTTAAATTAATTATGTCCCAAATTGTCAAAGCGTTTTGAAATTTACTTATGAAAAATATTATTTTCAGCCAATAATTGGTTAAAGAGTGAAAAATATTTTTCGGTAAAGACCGTCTATGAAAGATTGATAATAAAATTAACAAATCATATATTCAGAATTGCGTAGTGAGTAAATATTTAACTTTTTGAAAGAAATAATCCCTTTATTATGTTTATTAATGAAAGAGTATATATACAATTTACAATTTTCATATTATGAAAAATTCTATTTCTATTCTATTTCCAAAATCCTATTCTATTTGTACAAGGATTCTACAATTATAATAAATATACAATGCTAATTAAATACAACAACCTTTCCTAAAACAAACCTCCAAACCGTGATATACACGGTTATATGTACCATGTATATCACGATAAAAATCAGCCAAATATGGTATTTATTGTCGCACTTGTTTTTAACCCCCCGCCGCGAAGGAGAGGGATCCGACATGGTTGTGACGTATTGGTGATTCCTAAATTAATTAAAGATTAAGGAGTCGCCACCTAATTATTTTATGATGAATTAGAGCACCTAAATGTTACTATAAATGCTGCAAAATGAATTCCGATTAATGATCTGCTAATCTATGAAATTCTGGGTAAAAATTCTTTATTATCCTAAAGAGAAGGGATTAGACATCCTTTAAAATCCGCTAACTACGATTATCCGATCAAACTTAGGTTAATTATTATGCTAAAGAGAAAATGCATGTCTTAAAATATAAGGTTAATTAAAAGGATGTTACAAGTAGTTAATTAATATACAATTTTGACAACGTAAGTTTTTTTTACCACTTATCCTCTTTTTTAGGAGTCTCGCAAAGGTTATTGCGATTCTGAGAAATAAATTCCCGACATAAAATCTGAAAAAGTATGCATGACTTTATTTATAAAATACATGTAAATTTGATTTTTTTGGATAAAAGTATGCATTTATATGGCATTGTTTATAAAATACATGTGAAGTTAATTTTTAAATAAAAAACACGCATTTGAATGGCCTTGTTAATAAAATACATGTGAAGTTGATTTTTAGATAAAAACATGCATTTGTATGGCATTGTCTATAAAAAAGCTATTTTTGGGCAGTTGATAGTAAAGAGAAAAGCAAATTATTTGAAATGCAAAGTAGTGATTTATATGAAAATCATTTTAAATCACAAAACGGATAAAAACAAATCCTTATTTGTATGATTAATAATGCAAATAAAGGATGACTAAATTGTTTTGAAAGTTTTAAACATGCATGACGAGCCTAAAATAAATAAACTAGCGGCAGATTTCCAATTTTAAACTACCCTATTAATTTATCCGTTCAAGGCCTAATTATTCTAAATATTCCCATGATCGCACAAAGTTGAGTAATTAAATTACAACAGAAAAGATAAAAATGGCGGGATTAAGGAATTACAAGCAATGAATGTGGAAGTGGGTCTTCCCGCCCTATTTGTTTAGAAATCCCGAGGCAGGAGAATGCAATGAATGTGGAAGTGGGTCTTCGTTTGACAAAAGGCATGATGAGTCTCATAACGAGACTCTTCGTTGCTCCCGATGTGTTTCATGTAAACAAAAGAAAAGAAAAGGATTAGTAGACGGAACATGAAAATATATACATAAGAAAAATGTAAATAAATAATTCATGAAAAAGTAATATGTTGTTGGGCCTCATGTTTGATACGAAACATAAATAACAAGAAAGGAAAAGAAGAACAAAGGAAAGGGAAAGGCTTGCATATTTGGGTCTAAATGGCACATAATAAACATACTATGAACTTGAATTGATAATGCATTCTTGGGGACAATCATGGAAAAGGTTAAGCATGATATCTCACAGACACCGAACTAGGCAACTAATCTCTCCCATTAGACCAATATATTTAACTTGATAATCCTCAAGTAGATGAGCACAAAACAGATGGATAATCACACTACCCCAGATAGGGCAAACATGCTCTTGGCAGGCAAAATGATTCAGCGACTAGTACTATACTACTATGGGAACATTTTCACACATAGACAATCAACATACTAATAGGGCAACTAAATGACTTAAAAGGTAGTACATGCTATCATGGATATACTTCAACACTTAGACAGACAAAAAAAAAACAAATAGATAGCTAGCTTAGGAGGCATTTAGGGCATGAAGATGAATCATTAACCATTTAAGACAATATTTCAAATGTGCAAGACTATTTAGGTTGAACGATAATATACAGGGGCTTAATCATGTTGTATTTCTAGTCTCTAAATGACATTTGAAACAAATAGAAGATCCACAAGGATAACTTGATGGATATTCAGACATAAGAATAATCAAAACTATCAAATAAAAGATGGCATTTTTAGGAATGCTAGACAATCTGGTCTCAAAACAGACATATTCATCAGGTAAGAATTACATTAGGGACGGTGATATCTTTTTAATAGACATGGTGTGGTTAAAGCAACTGTTAAGCAGATCACAAGTTGATAATTATCATGATTCAATACTACTCATTAATTTTTATCCATTCACCTTCAAGGACCAACATACATGCATAAGCCCCCATTTATTAACTATCTCAAGTTCATATCATACAAACATAGGCATGCTAGTGAACACTTAAAGCTAATATACTTCATGATATTTCTAAACCACATGAACAGGCTAAATGCAAACATGTACACAAAACTAAGCTCCAGTCACTACATTGACATGAGGTTCAGACAAGTTAAAATGCAAAGTAAAGATGCATATTTAAGACTATATTAAGTAGGACATGGTCCTCAAAGCAATCTAAGCTACCAAATTGACCACTCACATTATAAATTTCATGTAAACAACACACAGATTTACAAAATCTGGTCCAAATCCTAACACCTTGGGACATAAATAAATATCTAGCCAAACCAATATCATAGGGCATTCAACTAATCATATTTTGCATTCATCTTAACTAGAAAAACATGTTAAACACAGTGAATCTAACTTGTGATCTATATTAAACACACATATATATATTATTGGCCCTTAACAAGATCTAACATGAACTCAAGCCCACATTGTCAACTGGAAAAAAAATCACAGAATTCCCAGACAGATCAAACCATGGTCCTATCAATAAATGTTACTAATCATATTTGTGACAGTATGAAGAATCTAACAATTGTGTTTCAGAGGCTAAGTAAAAATAAATTAAACAAACATCATATCCATTCATTTTTTGCTAATCTGCAGGGTTTTACTAGTTTTAAAACAAACATATTAATTAGGCTAGCACATCGGCGTATCACTAACTTAATTTAACTAAGAACTAAACAAGCTATACAAACTAAACATTTAGTCACATAAAATTGGTTAAATTAAATCACGCAAACACACAACAAATAAAAGAAAACATAAGGGATTGAGAATTTCGAACCCACTGACCTTCTCCAGGTCGTTTTGAATCGTCGAACCCGCTCGGAGAAGTTATTTTGGAATTCTGATTTTTGATTTCGGATTTCGGACCCGGTTTCGGTTTTGACCGGAAACGTGAAGAACAAAATGGGAAATTTTTGTAGGATTGAAACTAGTATTCAAAAGGGATTTTCGGATTAAAAATTGAGGACCAAAGAGGAGTATTTTTAACCAAACTTTTAGGAATCAAACCAGTTCTCTTTTTTTCCTGATTTTCTTGTTATTTTTCAATGTTTTTCTTTCATTTTTCGGACCTCGACCTTCGTTTTCGATTTCCTTTTTCGGACTCGGCCGGGCCTCTTCGATTTTTGTTTTTGGGACCCAAAAAAAAACCAGACCTTGAATGAAGAACAAGGGGTATTTATAGATGGATTTCCCCCAAAACGTTCACCCCCATACCCCTTTTCAACTCGTTTGAATTTCAAAATTAAAGGGCAAAGGAGACGATTTTGAAAGGGAATTTTAGGAGTGCAAGTTGCGGATTTTGGGGGATAGGGTATGGGTGAAGTGACGGGGAGATGTCAGTGGTGATGTGATGGTGCAGTTTAGGTGGTTGCAGGGTGTAGGTCGGCGGATTTTTTGGTGAAAGAGGAAAGGTTTAAGGTTTGTTTGGGTATTAGGTTTTAGGAAAATAAAGGGGTGTTGGGCGAATGGGCCGAGATGGGGGTGAGTTCAGTTGAGCTGGTCGATTGGGCTGTGTTCGGTTGGGCTTGTGGATTTTTTTTGGGTTGATAGAATGTTTTGGGTGATGGAAAAAATGGGTTGTGGGTTAAAATATAAAAAAGGGTTTATTAAAAAATGTTTTTCAAGAAAAATGTAAATTATTTAAATAAAATATAACGATATGATAATAATAAAAACATAATATTTATGAAATGCTTAATGCTTAATTTAAAAATGCAATGTCGTTTTTCGAAAATAAAATAACACAGAATATTAGGGTAAAAACTATGATTAGGTTATTAAAAGGCAAATGATAGTAAAAAATATGAATAATAATAATAAATAATGATATTGAGAATAAACGACGATATTAAAACCTTATATATATATATATATATATATATATATATATATATATATATTAAAGTTGTTTTTGAGGCGTCAAAAAAATATTTAAAATCGTAAACAAATAATCAGAAGAGATGAGATAAAATTGGGTGTCAACATTTATTACACCCCCGCAGTCATAGCGGGCTGTCGTCGTACGCTGAGACTGTCCCTAAAATCTTCAAATAGGACCGATAGAATACCCTTAGTAAAGATGTCTGCAATTTGATACCTGGACGGAACATGTAAGATGCGTACTTGTTCACGAGCTACCTTTTCGCGAATAAAATGGATATCCATCTCAATAAGTTTAGTGCGCTGGTGTTGAACCGGATTCCTAGAAAGATATACGGCACTAATATTATCACAATATACCAAGATAGCTTTTTGAATGAGAAAGTGAAGCTCCAAGAGAAGATTACGTAACCAACATGATTCAGAAACCACATTAGCTACCCCTCGATACTTGGCCTCTGTACTGGAGCGTGATAAGGTAGCATGTCGTTTGGTAGACCACGAGACCAAGTTACCACCAAGAAACATGCAATAACCAGACGTGGAGCGTCGGGTATCTAGACAGCCACCCCAATCATCATCGATATATGAGACAAATGTAGAGGCCGATGATGGATATAGATGCAAGCCATAGTCAAGTGTCTCATGGATGTATCTGATAATGTGTTTGAGGGCATTCATGTGCTCCATCTTAGGATCATGCATAAACAAAACACATGATGTACGTCATATGTAATATCCGGTCTCGTGAAAGTAAGATACTGAAGAGCTCCAGCAAGACTGCGATTGTGAGTAGGATCCTCGTAAGGTAAGCCAGCCGTAACACCCAACTTGGGCTTAGTATCAACGGGAGTGGAAGTAGACTTACACGAAGACATACCAGCCCTGTCAATAATCTCAGTGGCATACTTCCGTTGGGACAAGAATAATCCACCTGCATGACAAGAGACAGCAATCCCCAAAAAATAACTCAAGGGCCCCAAGTCTTTCATAGCAAACTCAGAACTGAGCATGGTCATGATAGACTTGCGCAAAACATCAGGAGAGGCAGTCACGATAATATCATCCACATATAATAGAATATAAGCCAAGGAAGTTCTACGACGATATATGAACAATGAATTATCAGACATGATGTACGAAAATCCAATAGATGAAACATAGTCTGCAAATCTCTTATACCAAGTTGTGGTGCCTGCTTAAGCCCATACAAGGACTTCTTCAATAAACAGACATGATGAGGATATTTGGGGTCTCGAAAACCCAAGGGCTGATGCATGTAAATGGTCTCCTTAAGATCACAATGTAAGAAATCATTCTTCATATCTAGCTGATGAATGTGCCAAGCTTTCGAAAGAGCCAGACTGAGAACAATGTGAATGGTAGCCGGTTTGACCACTGGACTAAATGTCTCACCACAATCCACGCCAATCTGCTGAGTCTTACCATCACCTACAAGACGAGGCTTATGCCTCGCAAAAGAACCATCAAAATTATCCTTATGAGTAAAAATCCACATAGATCGAATAATATTAACACCAGAAGGACGGGGTACCAACTCCCACGTCATATTTCAATAAGAGCATTATATTCATCGTGCATAGCCAATTTCCAATTCGGGTCATTTAATGCGGACACTAGGTTACGGGGTAGGGGGAATTTAAGAACATTAGAATTTAGATTAAAATGTCTTTTTGGTTTAAAAATACCCAATTGACTACGAGTGACGGGTCTATGGCTCGGTGGAGAATGTGGTGGATTTTTAGAGGAAATCGGATGGGAGACAGGAGCCGAGGCAGAAGCATTGGAAACGATGGCGAGGCAAAAGCGTAAAGGCTGGAGCAGGTGTCGGGATTGGGCTAGGCAACTGGCCCAACTGCCGATACTGACAGTGGGAGATGGCAGAATAGTATGTCCAGCAGGCAGTAGGCCCATTGGTAGAGTTTGGATGCGTAAATCAGCCGATAAATTGTGGATAAGATACGGGGAGACCTCATCATCTAAAAACGTATACGAACTAGGCACAAGATTACTCACTTTAGAAAACTGAAATTGGGTTTCATAAAAAATACATGGCGACTAATGATAATTTTATTAGAGGATAAATCAAAACATTTGTAACCACAATGATTAGGTGGATAACCCAAAAACACACAAGGAGTAGACCGGACTTGAAGTGCGTTAAGAGTAGTTGACGGGAAAAACGAATATCATAAACACCCAAAGACCCTAAGATGAGAATACAAATGATTTTTATTATAGAGGACTTTAAGAGGAGACACATATGCCAACCCTTTGGTAGGAAGAATGTTAAGAAGATACGTAGCCATTTGTAAAGCATGATGCCAAAAGGAAGGGGGTACGGAAGCATGAACCAATAAAGTGCGGACAATATTATTAATGGTACGAGTTTTCGTTCGACTTTCCCATTTTGTGAGGAAGTATGAGGGCAAGAGACGCGAAAAACTATGCCATTAGTATCACAAAAATCCTAAAACAACCCATTATCATATTCTTTGCCATTATCACATTGAAGATTTTTTATTTTCCGGTCGAATTGGATGCGGATGAATGCTCTAAATTTTAAGAATGTGGAAAAAACTTGTGATGTTTTTGCTAACGGAAAGGTCCATAAAAAAATAGAAAAATCATCCAAAAATGTAACATAATAATGATGGCCCACAGAACTTAAACACAAGAGATGTCCATAAATCGCTATGAATAATATCAAATGACATTAAAGTATGAGAAGTAGAGGCTACAAATGGTAATCTAACATGTTTTTCCTAAAGGACGGGATTGACAAATTGGAGTACTACGTGTACCCTTACAAGAAATAAAGTTATTTTTATGCAAGGAAGAAATAATGGACGATCTAGGGTGACCCAAACGTGCATGCCACAAGGAAGGAGCTAGAGCTGCAAAAGTAGATGGCAAGGCTTGACTCGAAAGACTGGAGATGGGCGTGCTTGGATAAAGATCTCCCCTACTATTACATCTCATGAGAAGTATCCCCGTCTTGAAATCCTTCACAGAAAACCCAAAAGGATCAAAATTAACTGAAATCCAATTATCAGTGGTGAATTTACGGACAGACACCAATTTTTTAATTAAGTTAGGGGCATGAAGGATATTTTTCAAGACAAGAGGAAGATGTAGGGAAGACAAAGTTGCATGACCATAACCATGAATTGGATTTGAGGTGCCATTACCAACAATTATGCCATTATTTTTGCTCAAATTGGAATAAGATGAGAGAAATACCTTGGTCGGACGTCATGTGAGAAGTGGCGCTGGTATCCATGTACCAATTAACATCCGGGGGATTTAATGCAAGTGTGTGCATAGCGGCTTCAATGTCGGTCAGAGTAGGGCCTGCTGCATGATGGGCCTAGCCAGGCCGAGGCCCAAGCACCCTTGTTTGTTACCCCGGCCAAAATCCTAGTCTCGGATTGAACTGCTGCACTGGAAAATTAGGCTTGTTGGGAAATTGGGCCCAGTTTCTCGGGTTAGCCGATAACTGATAATAGGGGCCAGTGGGCTAAGGGCCACCGGCCCAGTTCCAGGGCCATGGACCCCAGGGCTGTGGCCAGTTGGATTACGGCCTATTGCCCCGAGCTCCACCCCCATTATTCCCACCTCGGTGTCCGCGATTATTTTCCCGACTATTTTTCTAATTTTTATCATTTTTGCCTCCACCATTATTGCGATTTTGGCCTGAATTTTTGGAGAAGGACGGAGAAGTGTCGAATGTTGTCATCATGACGACTGGATTTTCACTTGTAGCCATATTTTTAGCCAAGCTGGTTTCTTCCAACGTAAGCATAGACCGTGCTTGATAGAACTGTTGGAGAGGATTATTTTGATAAAGGAGAGTGCCAACTCCACTATAAGCCTTAGATAGGCCAGCAACCATCTGTAGAACAAGCCAATTATTGCTAACAAGCGCCCCAACATTGCGGAGTTGATCCGCCAACTCTTTCAGCCGTTTGCAATAGGCTGAGACGTTCGAAAAATCTTCCATGTTAACATGAGAAAATTCCTACTCAAGAGTAACATCACGTGAGTTTTTGTTATCTTGGAATATGTCACACAACCTATTCCAAGTGTCCACCACCGTAGCATCGGGTTCAAGAATTGTTTGTAAGAGGTCCGTAGAGATAGCGGAATAAATCCACTGCAAAATGGTAGTATCAAGAGTAGTCCATAATATCGGGTCATCTTTGGGGCAGACTCTTTGCATGCGGCTGAGGGAATGATATGATGAAGAACTTGATGTGAACGTGCATGAATCTTGAAAAGTTCTGTCCACGTCACATATTGGACGTTTTCCATCTCAATAACAATAGAGATGTGGTTCTTGATGTTAGAAACTGCAAGGGCATGATGCAACATGTTCTTGGACGTAGACATAACGAAAGAATAATAGGTAAAGAAGTGATTTGGAAGAAAAATTAGGGAGGATAGGAGGTAATTAGGGCACAGATTCCGAGAGAGAAGCTCGGAAAACGAGGAAGCGGAAAAAAAGTCGATAGGATTTTGTGAACCTAGACTTCTGATACCATGAAAGAAATAATACCTTGATTATTTTCATTAATGAAAGAGTATATATACAATTTACAATTTTCATAATATGGAAAATCATATTCCTATTCTATTCCCAAAATCGTATTCTATTTGTACAAGGATTCTACAATTATGGTAAGTGTACAATGCTAATTAAATACAACAACCTTTCCTAAAATAAGCCTCCAAACCGTGATATACACGGTTATATGTACTATGTATATCACGGTCCAAATCAGCCGAATATGGTATTTATTACTTTTATACATTAAAAAAAATATTGTATTCAAAGTAATAATTCAATATAATAGGTTACAACTATCCAAATATAGCTATAAAAGATATCCATCTTTTTCATGGTTGTGTCATTTTGTCAAGGATAATATACATTTTTTTAAAACTATAATGGAATATGCATAAGCAAACCTAAGAAGATAGGGTCGTATTTTATGAGATCGTTGTAATCCAGAAAATAATTTAAGACTTATATACTTTAAATTATAATTTAATAGATTAACATAAATAATGTAATAATTGATAAGGGATATTCGTGCAACACACGTACATAGAGTCTAGTACAACATTAAAAGCATGAAAGACTTTAAAATGTTGATTGAATTTTTTGTCCTTCATTAAAAGACTTTGCAATTGTCACTTACTATTTTCCTCATTGTCACGACCCTTTTTAAGAATCGTGGTGGCACCTACACTTTTTCCATCGATAGGCGAACCACTCCCAATCCATTAACACAATATAAGAAACAAATCCGGAAAGATAACAAAATACTTAAATAAATTGTCGATCATAATATAAAATACGGAACATAAGTTGGAGAATCATAGTGCAACCCCCATATATCTAGTCAATAATACAAGAGCTCTAAACCGGATACAAGTCTGAATAAAAGGGCAACATAAGCCAAATACTAAATATCATAGTCTAAGTGTCTGAATATATCTCTCGAATCAATAAAAGACAAGGAAGAGATAGGCGCATCCAAGGCATGCCGGAAGGTAGCATCATCACCCTAAAACTGATGATCAATCGGGTCGGACTCAAACTCGGGGTCCTGAATTGGTATAAGGAGTTGTATCTGCATAAAATAAATGCAGCAAGTGTAGTATGAGTACACAACATATCTCTGTAGGCATCATAGGCTGACAATGACGGAAGATACGCAAAAGAGATAAATATCAAGTTGACACCAAATAATACTATACTAGATAGTTCAATAACCAAAATAAGTCACATTGTCCACATAATAGTTAGCGAAATCAACAAGTCACTTTGTTCATATAAGGTTTCATGACCATATAAGTCACCACAATTACGAAAGAGTTCAATGACCAAAACTCAAGTTATCAAATAACCAATTAAGATTGGTAAACCCTAATACACAACACTCTATCACAATCTTCTTTATGGTGTATCGCGATCAGTCTAATCATAACCACATTTGCTTCTTATCTTCTATAACTCATGGGCTTGATTACGGTTCTATACCAGTAAAGACGGGACACATATTTGTTCATTTAACGTCCTCATTATACTCTAAGTAGAAATCTACACCGTTTATCCTTGATTAGGGAGGGGCTCTACACATGCATAACATACAAGTTATTTATCAATCACAACAACATCTCAACCAATTATTTACTAGACTCTCTATCAAATAATATTATCAATTATCAAGTAATACAAGACATACTCAGTTCTCTATGACCAATATGATAATTTCGTCAATAAAATCCACTGACCACAACGTAGTTCGACAGCGAGTACTCAGATTCATATAGGTGTAACCACACAATCCATTACACAGAGAACAAGCCAATCGTGGCAGCCAATCTGGTCCACCATAATAAATCAAATCATCCAAATCCATTTAATCAGGGTATCACCCAAGTTTCAATAATCAATCCATATCACATTACCAAACCACAAATAATCAATGCATGATGAATGTATGTTATGAATACAATGTATATGCCACACATCTTTTATCTCCTATATACAAACGTTTTAATTTCTATGAACTGCATATCCATGGGGGATCCGCGAGGTTCATATACGCCTCTCAATTAAGCCCAGCTCTTAGCTGAAATAGTTGTTGCAGGCGTGCAACCCGTTCCCTCGCGTATCATCATATGGAATTTCTCATCGGATCCCAGCTCTGTAGCAGTAGTATCATTATCAATCAATATTGTCAATCTCATAAATATTCTTACCTTCCCGATCTCTTAGACCCACAATATTTTCATATCACTCTCATATCGATATCATCAGAACCGTGAGTGTATATTTCAAATGATAATACAAGGCAGGAAATCAATATGTAATTAGACGCAACCAAGTATAGAGATGAATATAAAATGCTTTCAAGAATTCAATAACACATGATTCAAGTATCAGGATATCATAACGGAAGCATGTGTGGTGAATAACACAATAATAGCAAATATGGCGACGAGCCCACATAATAGCAACAAGCCCAAATCAACAGTAGTTGGAATCAGCTTAAGGCAGATTTCCCAAATCACCCATCATTACAGTTCAACACCGGTACCCACTCAAACGTTCATCACAACCATTTGAGTGGGACCCCCAAATATGCCTAATACCTCTCAACATTTATAACTGATTATGTACTTCTATCAGAGTCTAAATAAGGGAAATCGTAGCCTACCTCAAAGCCGAGCAGGAGCCACGAACGGTTGACCCACGCACGCCTTGCCCTTCCGGAGTGCCTCGTAGTAGTCGTAGTTTAACACGCATAGACTATACATTAATATTAAGCTAAAATGCAATAAAAGGACCTAGTCCTTCAATCACACCAAAAAAAACCAAAACCAACTCCGGGCCCACGGTGTCAAAATCCAAACTTTGATACTCGAAAATCATGAATATATACTAGGTAGTCATATCCTTAAGTTAATTAGAGACCTAAACTCAATTGAACATTCAATTGTATAATTTAAGAAAAGTCTCAATTTACAAACCCTAGATTTTCTCCCAAATTGAAAAGGGTTTTCATATTCAAATTCAACACTACGACATGATCCTCTAACATAATTCAATACTTATACACAATATCAAGATAAACTAATTCATATTACACCCTCAAACTCAAGGTTCATCCTCTCTTATTCTAACATGTAAACTAAAACTCATTTTTTCCAATTCATAATCTATACCAAGATTAGAGATCTTAAAATATGAAATATAATCACAAAGGGTGAAGAACTTCACCACAACCTACAAGAATTCCCCTTAGACAGCTCTAGGACTGAAATGAAATATTTTGGGGAAAGTGATTCGATCTAGGGTATTTATGAAACTGTCTGGAACATCGATTCCACTCCTGCAGAATTAACTTTACCGGCGCGATCTAATTTGGTGGAAAATGGTCTGCTAAGGTGAACTCACTTAAGGTCCCGCCTTAGCGCAGAAGCAGGAGAATCTCCGCTAAGGCGCCATCGCCTCTGCATGAAATCTTCACAGAGGGGAAAACCTCACGAATACTCAGGGCCAGCATCTGCGAGCCAACCTTTGTAGAGGCGGACACACAGAGGTGGCCCAACACCCGCTGGTGCGGACACCAGACACCAGCAACATTAAGACAACTTAACACTTTCACCAAACACCCAAAACGCTCTCGAGACCCCCAAGACACAAACCAAACATGCTACCTCAAGACAAACAGTGTTATAAACTAGCTTGCGCCCTCGGATTTCTCATATGACCGAGCTAAGACATACTTTTTTTCGAAACCACTCAAAACGTCCAAGTTCCACAATTCTACAATTAAAGTCACAAAGTACATCCGATTACCTCGGGAAGCGAATACATGACTCGTCTAAGTCATAAATGACCCTCCGGAACTACCGGAAGCGACGGAACTCGAAAATGAACCCACATACTCGAAAGTCAATTTTGAGTCAAACTATCCAACTCTAAGATTCTTAATTTGAGTTTTTCATCTGGAACTCACACAATTCAATCTCGAGATCTCTGTCACCCATCTCCGTGCATAACAAACCCCACACAGAGTCTATGGAAAGGGTAATTTAGTCAAATAAGGGTCTTTAACTAACAACGACCGGAAGGGTCGTTACACTCATTAAATATATATGTAATTAAACATAAACTCTAATAATATATATATATATATATATATATATATTTTATTTTTTTTTTGAAAAAGGTAAAAAAAAACTTACCGTTATGTTTGGTATATTCTTTCGAAAAGTAAAAAAACTCTCTTATTTTTGGAGTCATTTTTTATGAGGTCCCATTATTAAACTGGAATTCTATTTATGTAAAATTGGAATTTCTTTTCTATTTAAACTATGTACGTAAATAAACGTGCAATTATTAGACTACATTCTATGTAAGTTAAATTTGGATCATATTTCACGGAAACAGATCTCTCTTTTGCTTAGTAGTTAACCTAAAAACTCACTTGATATCGTTTATGTTCATGTGAAATTTGAATGAGTAGGCTAAAGATAAGCTGGAGAAGTCTATGGTGGCTGACAATAAGTCAGGAAAGAGTATAAAGAGTGAAGTTCGGACAAGCTCCGGCATGTTTCTTAGTAAGGGCAAGATTCACAAAATCCTACTGTCTTTAATTTCTGATGTTTGATGGTTTTCTTCACTTTTTTGTGATGTATCAATCTAGATGTGCTATGTCATCTTCCTTGTGTCAGTTAAATATTATTTTTGATGCCTTTGGTATATTTTATTGTGATTCTAAGTCGTTTACTTGCACCCACCGTAATATGTTTTTCTGCCTTTCTTTATTTCTTTTGGTTAACCACTTTAAGATTATGAATTACATATTTAAATATTTTTTTTATTATTATTACCACGTTCATAATTGTAAAACGTCAAGAACATCTTAAGATTTGTGTATATTGTAATTGTTCAATATCAATACTCTTAGAATTTGTGTTGGCATGTTGCAGTTTATTGTAGAATTTACCGTTTACAACTTTTGGAACTCTATAAAGTCCGTATAAGATGATTTGTCCATATCAATTGCTAATCGTGTAAGTGCATAGCTAAAAATTAACAATTGGCAATTTTTCTTCTCTTTTGATAATTTCTTGTATTTTTCTTTCGGTTAGGATTTTTTTGATCGAAAAGTTGGGAAGAAACAAGCCATGTTGCCAAAAAAATCGGGATTTAAATTTAATTTATGAGTTCAACATCTAAAAATTTTAGCAATGAATTCAATGTATATTTAAAGTTAGAGGGTCATATTTACTATTTCTTGAAATTTTAGATTTCTACACATAAATTTTTGTTCAATACTTGATTTAGATGAATATGGTGGTTTGCATCCGCCTCCGGACCAGATGGTAGTCAACTGATGCCGGAGAAATTAATCAAAAACATAGGTATGCTTATAGATTTTTTATTCATTAAATTAAACCTTAATTATTTTTATGATGTTTATGTATAAAATCATAAATTTATCATTGTCTTTAACTTTTTGTAGAATTGTATTAATCTCCCTTGGAGAGCCTTTCTCATTAATACAAACTATATAGGTGTACAATGTGGAATCCTTATACAACAAGGGATCATAATTCTACCATAATTACATAACACTAAAAATAGTAAATATAAACATGGTACACTTGCTAATACACCCCCTCAGTCGGAGCGGAAGGAGGCCTGACGTTAAGACTGGATCTGAAGTGTAGGAAGAGTTGTCTAGGAAGGCCCTTTGTGAATATATCTGCATATTGATATGACGAAGGCACATGCAATACATTGACATGACCGAGAGCAACCTTCTCACGAACAAAGTGGATGTCCATCTCAATGTGTTTGGTTCGCTGCTGCTGAACCGGATTATGAGATAGATATATAGCGGATATGTTACCATAATAGACCAAAGACGCCTTACGGAGAGGACATTGAAGCTCCAAAAAAAGGTTTCGGAGCCAGCAGATCTCAGTAACAATATTAGCAACACCTCTGTACTCAGCTTCTACACTCGAACGGGATAAGGTGGCTTGCCTCTTGGCAGACCATGAAATGAGGTTATCCCCTAAGAACGCACAGTAGCCGGAAGTGGAGCGTCGCGTGTCCAGATAACCTGCCCAATCAACATCCGTATATGATAACAATCTGGTCGATATTGAGGGGTATAGATGCAATCCATAATCAAGTGTGCCCTTAACGTATCGAATGATACGCCGAGGGCAATAAAATGAGGCTCCCTGGGTGCATGCATAAATAAGCATACATGTTGAACATCATAAGCAATATCATGCCTGGTGAAAGTAAGGTACTGTAGTGCACCTGCAAGACTCCTGTAGAGGGTGGGATCTAACACTGGATTACCATCAACAACACTAAGCTTTGATTTAGAGTCAACATGAGTAGACATGATTTTGCAATTTGCCATTTTGTCCCTGTACACAATCTCCCCTGCATACTTAGGCTGACAAAGAAACATAGTATTTGCAGATCGAGTCACTGAGATCCCCAATGAATGTCATCAATGAATGTAACAAGTAAAGGTAACAATACCTTATGCTATCATCAATGAATGTCACAAAGTACTTGTTCCCCCCTCTAGTTTGTGTAAACTTCAAATCACATATATCTGTGTGAATAAGTTCTAGAGGAGTGATATTCCTTTCGACGGATCGAAAAGGAAGCTTGGTGATTTTTGCCTCTACGCACACCTCACACTTATGTTGAGGGTTTACGTCGATAGACGGCAAGAACTCCAACTTTACAGCCTTTGGATAGACTTGTAGTTAACGTGTCCTAATCTATGATGCCATAAATTAGAAGACTCAAGCAAATAAGAAGAAGGTTCAACTTTATTACTTGGACGCATTACAGACATGTCATTCACATTGAAGAAGCCTTCACAGAAGAAGCCTCTCCCCACAAAAGTGTCATTCTTAGTGATTACAAATTTATTGGACTCAAACACTAGCCTAAAACCAACATTAACCAATAAATGGCCTGAAATTAAATTTCTTCTAATCTCATGAACATACATCACCTCCTTTAGAGTGAGCTCATTTCCATAAGTCATATTCAGGACTACCTTTCATACCCCAGCACGTCAGAGGAAGCGTTGTTGCACATGAACAACTTCTTGTTTGTAACCGGTGTATAAGTGGAGAAGGCATCTCTATTGGAACATATGTGTCTTGTAGCACCTGTGTCTTGTAGCACCTGTGTCCATCCACCATTGCATGGGATTCTCAACAAGGTTTGCTTCTAGCACCACCGCTGAGAACTCCTAAATCATGTCATCCATAAAATTTTCTTTGACGATGTTAACATATGTCTTGCCCTTAGCCTTGGCCTTCTCTTGTTGCTCAGTCTTGAGCTTACGGCAGTCCTTGATCATGTGACCAGGTTTCCCACAGTGGTGACAATTTCCTTTGAACTTCTCCGCTGCTTGGGTCTTGCCGTCTTTTTGGAATTTGCGCTTTTTGCTTGGGTTCCCTTTGGCCTCTGCCAGATTTGCCTTTGCCTCAGCGGGTTGTTTACCCCTAGGCAAGGCCTTCTTATTATCTTCCTGAATTTGGAGTGTGATAATAAGTTCTTCAAAGGTCATCTCCTTTGTCTTGAGTTTTAAGTAACTCATAAACTCATTCCACGAAGGAGGTAACTTTTCAATCAGCGATGCAACTAAAAACTGCTCATTTGGTTTCATACCTTCCAAATTCAAGTGATGTAGAATCATTTGGAATTCCTGGACTCGGGACATCACTGTTTTACTCCACCACTTGAAATTTTAGGAATTTCCCAACGATGAATTTCTTAGTGCCTACATCTTGTGCATTGTACTTCTTTTGCAGCTTCTCCCACAACTCTTTAGCGGTGCCAATGGTGCAATACACCGTGTAGAGAGGGTCTGACAAACGGTTCAATATATAGTTCATACACATGAAATCACTATAACTCCATGCATCAAGAACCATCTTCATACCATTAATGACATGGATACCTAGGCCCCCTTCAGTCGTTTCAATATGCGAATGGTCCATTTCATCTCCAGCTTGTGGAGAATCTTCTGTTAGGAAATGAGCCATTCCCATAACAGCCAGATAGAATAACATCTTCTGTTGCCATCTCTTAAAGTTGGAGCCCATGAACTTTTCAGGGCGTTCATGGTGGAATCCAGCGGGTGGAGGAACGACAACGTTCCCTTGAGCAGTAGTAAAGGCGTTGGATGAGCCTTGAGCAACCGGAAAGTCATTATGTGTGCCTTGAGCAGTGGGGAAGGCAGAGGGATTGCCTTGAGCAACAACAGAATTAGAAGCAATTTGTTCTCTTCCAATCATCTTTCTAGGTACTTACAACGCAATCTTGTCTTAAAATTGTTGGGATACAATTGTTGTAGGGAACGGGAAGTAACTATTACAATGGTAAGAAAGGATAAACTAAATATTATAATAAACTGTAAATTAAGAACTTAACAAACTGCTTTGTGATTTGCTAAGTCGAGTGATGACACTCTGTCTTTATGACAAGATTGCCCCGTATATCTCATTTTACGTTGTCGGACAATAGTCTCCCAAGATACAACAACAACTTAACAATTGAGCAAAGGAAACTCAAGTGTTACTCTTGAAGAACTTTGAGTATAGTAACTTTGCTAGAGAGAAAGAAGATGAATTCAGAAAATTCTGGAGTATTTTCTAAGTGTTGTGTAGTGTTCTTCAATTGAGCCAAAGGCCTCAATTTATAGTGTAAGGAAATGACCCTTCAACTAGCAACTAATGACCTTCAATAGCCATGTAATGACACTTAATTGAGAGGTTACATTCAGCTAAATAATGACTGAATTCATGTGCCAAGTAATGGAGAATCAATGCTCCAAAACCAGCCCAAAGGTCAGAACTTTTCAATTTCCCGTCGCAGCATTCTACCTCCGAAGAACTGCGATTCCAGTAACTGAAGACCCAATTAGCGCCGTGGCGCTCCCTGGGAGGCGCTCTAGCGCCTCGGCTCCGACGGGGCTGTGCCGCGGCGATTTCTGACACGTTTCATCTTACACTTCTTCCTTCGTTTACCAACGTGGAATACTTTGTCATTTGGCCAATAACCGTCTATCATTCTATGTCTCAAACATATTACATACGTACCAATATTAGAGATGACAGTGGATCTTGGACGCAGTCCGTATCTGGTGGATCCAGATCCATTTTATGGGATATGGATCTTCAAAATTTGGACCCGACGGACCCGAATCCATTTTTGACGAATTTGGATCTGGATATGGATCTTGTATTTGAGATCCGTATCCGGTCCAGATCCGACCCGTTGATCCATTTTTTATTAAATATATCCATAACCTAGAATGTAATTTAATAAGTATTTTCTTAAAGTTTTTCATAATTTCTAATATGTAAATGATATGTTTAATCATAAATATTTATTGAGATGAATTTTTTTAGTTATCACTTTTTAAAAAGTAATATTTTTTCATATTGGAGAGGTGCTGAAAGGGATCAAAATATGTCCCTAACAAATAACAATTGAGTTGTAAAACTGTAAAGGATGTGGTTACTAGCTTTTGTCACATATATATGTCTAGAAGTTGGTTTGCAGAAATTAAAAATTGTCTCGTACCATGCGAGTAAAAATGCTTCCTTCTCTTTTAACTTGTGGCATTTAAGTGTTTAATTAAAGATTGATCCTTACTAGAAAATTAGTAGCACATTAAATAAATTAGCACGCTGGATAACATACAATTGGTAAGTAAAGATGTCTTCGTATATAATCAAGTAAGAAAAATAAAATTCTAAAGACTTAAAGAAAATAAAAAAATTAACAAAATCCAGTAGAAAGTTGTAACTACTCTTTTGTTTTAGCTCTCTTCTCCCAACAAACCCCCATCCTCCAAAGTTGTTTCCCGATCATACCACCGAGCTGGTCGTCTCTTGGCTTATTCCTGCACTTGTAATTTTTGCTGTCATTGAATTTTAAGCTATTGCAATATATAGGCTATTTCACAAAATAATTAAGAAAAATAAGTCACATGTGATCAATGAGGCTATTATTTTTTTTAACATGGTTGTAGAGTCTGGAGTGGCCTAGAGGTGCTAATTGACTACTGTTTCTTCATGTTTTGATGTAATTTATTTGGTATTAACCTTTCCTCAAAAGTAAAAGTAAAATATCAAATCTATCTCAGGCAAACAGAGAATTAGACATGTCTTGGAATGACCAAAGATGAACTTCCATGTCATAGAATTAGACATGTTAAAGGACAATATATTTTTTGCTTAAATTTGTCTATGAATTTTGTAAACTTTAATTTGTTTTCTTCTGTTTTTTCTAGCATAGGTTAATTGAATGAACTCAATCATTTTTTTCAATAAGATTGAGTTTTATTTTGTCAAAAAAGTTTTAACAGGTGGGGATATTATTCAAGACAATTTTTTTTACATGTGGATCCAGATCCAATCCGTGGACTCGGTGGATCCGAATTTGGATTTAATTTTTATGGATCCGATGGATCTGGATCCAGGTATGAAAAACGGATCTGGATCTGGATCTGGATCTAGTAGGATCCGGTCCGTTACCATCCCTAACCAATATCTCTTTCACTAATAAAATTTGCGATACTTGGCACTACGTGTGCACGTGTGTGAAAACGACGTTTCCGATGTGCGGGGCCCTAATTATTTGAGTCATAAATAATGGGATATACTTAATAACACATTAGTAAATTTCCAACAATACTTACACTAAAATATCACAACAACCTATGTACAAAATCTGTCAAATTACCGTGGGCTTTCTATACAAAACCGAGAATCAATATTCATAAATATACACATAATATACATGTGTATCTCGTGTTTATTATGTGTATATTTAACACACCCCCGCAGTCATAGCGGGCGGTCTTCGTACGCTGAGATGTCCCTAAAATCTTCAAAAAGAACCGAGGGAAGACCTTTTGTGAAGATGTCTGCAATTTGATACCTGGAAGGGACATGACAGACACGTACTTGTCCACGAAATACCTTTTCTCAAACAAAGTGAATGTCCATTTCGATATGTTTAGTGCGCTGGTGCTGAACATGATTACCGAAAAGGTAGATGACACTAACATTATCACAATACACCAAGACATCTTTCTGAATAGGACAATGAAGCTCTAAAAGCAGATTCTGTAACCAACATGACTTAGAGACCACATTGGCTACCCCTCGATACTTGACATTTGCACTAGAACGTGATAACGTCGACTGACGCTTAGCAGACCAGGAGACCAAGTTATTACCAAGAAATCTACAATAGCCAGACGTAGACCGTCTGGTGGTGTATGGATAGCCACCCCAATCAACATATGTATACGAGACAAGTGTAGACGTCGATGAAGGATACAAATGCAAGCCATAGTCAAGTGTCCCCTACATATACCGAATAATGCATTTGAGCGCATTCATGTGCTTAATATTGGTGTCATGCATAAACAAATACACCTATTGTACGACATACGCAATATCAGGTTTTGTGAATGTAAGATACTGAAGGTCCGCCTGCAAGACTGCGATAGCGGGTCAGATCCTCATAAGGTGAGCCAGCCGCAACACCTAACTTGGGTTTAGTATCAGCTGGAGTGGAAGTAGACTTACAAGATGACATCCCATCCCGCTCAATGATCTCAGCTGCATACTTCCTCTGGGACAAGAACAACCCACTTGCGTGACGAGTAACAACAATCCCCAAAAAATAACTCAAAGGCCCTAAGTCTTTCATAGCAAACTCAGAACTGAGCATTGTCATGATAGACCGGCGTAACACATCAGAAGAGGTAGTCAAGATAATATCATCCACATATAACAGTATATAAGCCAAGGAAGAACCACAACGATATATGAACAATGAATTATCAGACCTGCTGTGATCGAACCCAATAGTCGAAACATAGTCTGCAAACCTTTTATACCAAGCCCGTGAGGACTACTTAAGCCCATACAAGGACTTCTTCAACAAACAGACGTGATGAGGATATTTGGGATCCCTAAACCCCAAGGGCTGATGCATATAGACTATCTCCTTGAGATCACCATGTAAGAAAGCATTCTTCACATTTAATTGATGGATGAGCCATGCTTTCGAAAGAGCCAAGCTGAGCATAGTGCGAATGGTAGCCGGCTTGACCATTGGACTAAATGTCTCACCACAATCCACACCAACCTGCTGAGTCTTACCATCACCTACAAGACGAGCCTTATGCCTCGCAAAAGAACCGTTATAATTGTCCTTATGAGCAAAAATCCACATAGACCGAATTATATTAACACCAGATGGACGGGGCACCAACGCCCACGTCTTATTATCAATAAGAACATTATATTCGTCGGTCATAACAATTTTCCAATTAGGGTCATTTAACGCAGACACAGGGTACGGGTAGGGGTGATTTAAGAATATTAGAATTTTAATTGAAATGTCTTTTTGGTTTAAAAATACCCCATTGACTACGAGTGACCGGTCTATGACTCGGGGGGAGAATTTGGTGGATTTTAGGAATTAGCATGGAATTCGGTGCCTGAACTGGACTGGATACCGTCACTGGAATAATGGCGTTACTGGGCTATGAAGCTGGCCCAATTTCGTCACATCGGTCCGATTACGAGAATTCTTTGGGAATCGTGGGGCCAACGGGCAGTGGGCTCGCTGGTGGATTTGAGGTGTGGGACACGTTCGAAAAATGGTGAATAATATACGGGGATATACCGTCATCCAAAAAAGTTATACGAACTAGGCACGGGACTACTCAATTTTGCAAACGGTAATTGGGACTCATAAAAAATAACATGGCGACTAATGATGATTTTATTAGATGATAAATCAAAACATTTGTAACCACGATGATTTGACGGATACCTCAAAAACACACAAGGGGTAGACCGGGCCTGAAGTTTGTTAATTGTGGTGGACGGAAATAGTGGATAACACAGGCACCAAAAGACCCTAAAATGTGAATACGAAGGAGTCTTATTATATAAAATGTGAAGAGGGGACGAATATGTCAGACCTTTGAAAGGGAGAATGTTAAGAAGATTTGTAGCCAGTTGTAGAGCATGAGGCCAAAACGAAGGGGGGTACAGAGGCATGAATCAATAAAGTTCGGACAATGTTATTAATGGTACGAATTTCGCGTTCGGCTTTCCCATTTTGTGAAGACGTATGAGGGCAAGAAAAATGAAAATTGATTCCATTATTAGCACAAAACTCCCTAAACACCCCATTATCATATTCTTTTCCATTATCACATTGAATATTTTTTATTTCCCGTTCGAATTGAGTTCTAATGAATGCTCTAAATTTTTAAAAGGTGGAAAATATTTGAGATTTTTTCTCTATCGGAAAAGTCCATAAAAACTTAGAATAATCATAAAAAAATAGAACATAGTACCGGTGACCCAAAGAACTGAGAACATGAGATGTCTATAAATCGCTATGAATAATATCAAATGACATTGAAGTATGAGAATTAGAGTCTACAAACGGCAACCTAATAATTTTCCCTAAAGAACAAGATTGACATTTCAGAGTACTACGCGTACCCTTACATGAAATAAATTTATTTTTATCTAAGGAAGACAAAAATTAATTGTTTTAAAATTTTTGATGGTTAAATTGATAAGTATTTAACTCTTTCGGATTAAGAAGCTTGATTAATTAAGTAAATTGGTCAATCACATCTCAATTTTATAATGAATTTCACTTTAATTTCCATTTACCTTCGAATTTGGTCATAATTAAAATGATTTGGCCATTTGTTAAATTAATCAATAACCATGTTTGACAAATTAATTGATTTGAGTGTATGAAAATACACAGTTTTGGGCCAGACCCTTTTATTCGGCTGAGTCTAGTCCAATTGGACTAAGACCTGCCCCAATCTTCCTTTAACCGGTACCAAATGGACCCTTAGGTCTCATTTGGGCGTTACGGTGCAAGGGTCATGGAAACCCTAAGCCCGATCCCATCCCTTTCGCTCCCAAAATTTAGGCCAACTCACCTGATCGCAGTAGATGTTAGCCCTTTTCGGGCAAAGCATTTATTGCTTCACCTTCTCTCCACCGCAACGCAACCAAACAAGGTAAAACCCTCTTCTCTTCTACTTTTTCTGCAAATTACGGTCAACAAGGACGGAAATCCTTAATGGTTTTCATCCTATTTCATTTTGAATTCACGATTTTGATTGGTGGTTCAACGTTTGGGGGGGGGGGGATTGAGATGATTCCCCCCTCCCCCCCAAAAAAAAACTCACTTATCCCACATCGAAATCAAGTAGCAAATTCTAGGGTTTGGGATTTCTATATAAATGACCCCATTTCCTCCCATTTTAAGATCGGTTGAACAACCACAAGTCTCAAATTTGAGCAAAAAATATCAAAGCTTTGGATTTTGAGCAAGGGATCTGACTAGAATTGGAACCCGACTCGATCTTCTATTTTGCCTTTGGTTTTGAGTCTAAATTTTCTTTTCTTTGTGTGTGGCTGAGTCTTGGTGTGGAGAATCTCAAGAGGATTCCCCAACTTCATTTTCGACCAAAGGCTGCCCCGAAGAAAGATAATTCTTCATCCTTTCATCTTAATTTCAACATTTTGTATGTCTGTTTAAGTATGTGTATCTAGTTATATGTGTTGAATGATCATTTGTTTGTTTAGACTAATCGTGTAGCTACCTTTAGCGCTTATAGATCTGTTTAGTTTGGGTATTGGTTATCTTACTTTAGTCAGCCTGTTTATGTGAATCATTTGAGGTCAGCTTGATTGTCTTAAGGATCTGTTTTGTGGTTGTCTTTGTTTAAAGTAATATGAAATTTACATGCTTAGTGTTAGTAGTTTGAAGTGTTGCCACAGTCATTAATACTAGACTGCTATAATATGTTCACGGACAGTTAAATGATACGATTATAATCCAATTAAAGGGTCATAAACCATTTACACCTTAGATAAATATTGAGCTGTGTGTCTAAGGTATCAACAATCCAGTGAATACAATGTGTTGATTTTGCCAACATCTATTTTACAAACAAACTGATACTCTTTAAGACATATGAAACCAACCTTAGCCTAATGACTAATATGAGTTCACATCAACAGTTGATGTTTAGCTGTCAAATTAAGAGGGATGATTGAGTGAATATAGTAAAAACAAAATGACTTCTCTTTTATCTTAGACTAAGGATTGGAACTGGCAGCATGATTCTATGTGTTGTGTGTTCTGAGTCTATGTGTAATCTATGAAGTTGTAGTTAGTTTGAATTCTTGGGTAGGTCTTGATTTATGCCCTATATTCACTTCTGTGTGTGTGAGTTTCCATTTTTAGTGAATGAACATACTGGTTTAAATAAGGAATAAGTAGATAACAATGTAAGCTTGATGTATGCTGTCTTCTGTGTGAGGTTATGCCATATTAATGCATCAGTTTGGGTTCCTGAAGTTTATGTGTAAGCTTAAGTTGAGTTTATGAGACCACCCTCTGTATATACAAGCATGATCTCATCTTTGATTTGGTGAACATGAGTTGTTTGCTTTAGGACTTTGTGTGCTTGGTAGAGATAATGTGATGATTTTAACACCACATATGAGACTGTGAGGCTCATGTAAATATGAAAACCTACCTTAATATGTAGCTAATAGGATTCAACATAAGTCATATTAAACATGATTGAGACTGGCATCTGTTTGTCCCACTAGTTCTATATGCAAACCAAGTCCTAGGCTGAACCTGAAATCAGTTGGTCACTTCGTATACAATTTGAGCGTTTTTGGTAAAAAGTCCCTCATGTGCATGTGCTATTTTGTCTTGCGGAAGAAGTGCTGAGTAATATATATATGAGAATCCATGCCACCCAGTCTCTCTTCTTGCCTTTAACCTGCTTAACATGAGGCTCCTATGTACTTTAGATATACTGCTAAGTATACATGGGCATATGACATATTATGTATACTTCAAGTATATAAGATATATACTCATTGTATATCAGGGTATATTCAAAGTATATGGGACTGACTCAAATAGTTTAATGTGTACACCTTGTTTGACTTTTTCTTCTTATGTTTTCTTAAGCTGATATGTCATGATATACACATGATATAAATATATGCACATGATATAAATATATGCATTTTTATACATGTTCAAATGTATAATGATGTATATCATGTATATCTGTAGAATATCAAGGCACATTGGATTGTCTTGTTGAGCTACTGGGCTGATCTGTTTCTGTTTCTTTCATTCTTTCTTGTTCAAATGATTGTGTGCCACGGTTGGGGTTGGGCTTTATTTTTTTTTGTTTTTTACTTGTTTTGATTTCCTTCATGATGGATCGATGACCCAACTGTTTACCCTCCTATGCGAGTACTATGCAATTGGCCTGTCTCACATGTTCTCTGTTGTTGGGCCTCCCAGGCCCAACATCTCACATTGATCGAGGCCGAAATTCAAAATATGCTGAAGGCCCAATCATGTGTTAAAATGGTTAACTGGTGGGGTTGGTAGGCCCACCATTCCATTATGTATTGTGTATTTATATTTCTTATATATTTTGTGACAAATATTATAATAAACGATGCGTAATATCGTTGGAATGGATAAGAACCCAAACACTTTTCAAACTAAGACCTGGCGGAAAGATAAAGGTTACATTTTTCTTGCAAATGACTGAATATAAATGACTATATATATATATATATATATATATATATATATATATATATATATACATGCATACACATATAAAGATTGAAAAGTACGGGCTTCATACCCCAATCACAGATCCATAGGATCGTACTATGTATTAGCTATTGCCCAAAGCACACATTCACTACGCAATTTAAACGGCACAAGTACCCATAACATGTCACCGGTACCCGATGTTACAATTCAATTTTACGAGGGGCATAAAATATACCTTATAACTTGTGGATTCTTGTGGATTTTTATTTGTGTTAAAGTTGCCACCTAATTTATGAAGAAAATTTGGAAAATCGAGTTAAAAGAATTTATTCAAAATAGAAAAAAAAATCCTTTTTAAATCAGAGTTCGAGGTAAGGGTTCAAGATTCCTTGTGGAAGGTGTTAGACATTTCGATATTAAGAATGCGTAGAATGCGATTGATCTTCAAGTTTCAAGTATGGTTTGCGTTTATTTACTTATAAAAAGTTTAAAATCTTGTATATATAAAGTCATGGCTCATCATTTTAAAATGATTTTTGTCAAAGGTTCTTTTATTTAAAAAAGAGTTTGGATTTCTTTCAAAGAAATGGATATAAGGTTGAAATGGTCATTATTTTTATAGAGAAATATGATGTCCAGACCAGATGAAATTTCTTGTTTAGAGGTTTCGATTCTTCTGAGATTTTTTGCGTAGGATGGTCCGGGGTAGTAAGTCCTCAAGGGTGTAGGCATTCAGACTCCGTGAAACACTTGAGATTGTAGGAATAATTTGAGTTTCAAAAATAGGATTTTTATATACATGGATCCGTTTCTTAATAGATCTACTTCTTGTGATTTTGGTTCAACATCTTCCATGGATTCAAAGAAGATAATAAATTCGGAAGAAATCGTTATACAAGATTTTGAAAAATCGATTGATAATTGGGAAATACCGAGAGTAAATAGAGATCAAATTTACAAAAATTTTAAATACCAATTTTTCAAAATGGATTTCACTATCAAAACAGAGGAAAGAGATAACCAATTATCTCAACCTTTTGAAACAATACAATTATTTTCTTAAAATTTCTTGAAAAAACATAGAGAAAGAAATTATAAATACATCCATATTGAATTTGTCCAAGTGGGGATAAAACCCCTTATTAAGGAAGGATTGAACACCTCAATCCTTGCTATCCTAAGAGATGCCAGATTCACAAATTTTGAAGATTCCTTGTTGAGAGTTCTGTTGAGTCTAGTCTCTGCACATGACCAATCTCTTTTGATTGTTACCAAAACTTTTCAGTATCCCTCAATGATAAAAATATCTAAAAATTCCTTGTCTTACAGATAAAGACACAATTACCAAATGTTTGAAGGATCAATTCTTGTAGCAATAATTTTTAGAATCCATTACAAAGCTATGACATATGCTTTTGCCACAAATGTCAGATACCATAGTAAAAAAGGCGAAACCCTTCTTTTACAAACAGATCTTTTCAGATCTAACACCGTAATACCAATACCTATTAGGTGGAAGGATATTATCCTACCAGAAGAATGGATTCTGGAAGGTGTAGTAAAACCTGAACTTGTAGAGACTTCCCAACCAAATACCCATCATAGAGAAATAACCCAATACCAGAATGGTAGAGTTAGTTTATCGTTCCATAGAAGATCTACGAGTAGTAGATATGATGATACTAGTTTCGTAGAAACCCTAGACTTAGGAAGAGTCTCACAGATTCCTTCGGTAATAAATACTCATTACAAAACAAAACCTTGACATTCTACGTCAGATTTACCCAATCTAAGAAACGTAGACTACACCAATGAAATACCCGTTTATGAAAATTTCGCTGTTAGAGAAAAGATAGAGGACCAAGAACCTACTAGTCTGACATTTTCTTCAATAACAGAGAACATAATAACAAAATTGGTGTTTTAGAAAAAGAATTCCATATTGATAAGAAATTCCTACAAAATGATTTTTATGAAAAATACAACCTAGAAAATTTTTTTGGTTCTTTAAAACTTTTTAAATATTAGGAAACAAATATAAGAAAAATTCTATGATTTTGTAAATGAACATAGGATAAACATCCTATTTTTTGACTGGTTTGATATATATTCCTCCGAAAATTCAATTGAATATCCCTTTTCTAAAACGGTAAATTTCGTTACGACTAGGAACAAAACACCGGAGTGAGAAACCCTAGTTGATTCTAGAAAAGTCCAGTCCAACCACCCTCCTCTACAAGGTATTAAGCTAAACATTCATGGCTGCCCTGTAGACGCAATTCCTCTTAAAAATCTAGCAGAGCATGAAAAAACAAATACGAAGAATATCATCGCACATAATAATTTCACCAATATTAGTCTAAATACCATAGGAAAACAATTAGATCGAGTAGAAAAACACAAAAAATCACCCTTTAGTCACCATAGATTCCCAGCAACGACTAAGGATATGAATTTGAAAAGCCCAATCTTTAAGCCTTTTCAGGTGCCCAAAGATTGTGTTAAAAATATCCAACAAAATAAGTCTGAGTTCATTCAGGTTATACATGATCAGTTGAGCAAAATTGAGACTTCCAATAGTTCTAATACGGAACCAATTGTTCCAGATGTATCAATAAAATAACAACTCTAACGTATGATTCCGATAACAGTGATACTTTAGAGCAATTCCAAAACAAAACACCACTTGTTAACAAAATGGATTGGAAACAACCCATACAACAACAACAATTGCAGATAATTCCTGCTCCAGACCTAGGAATAGTAAAACCCCTAGCTCAATCTCGATTCAATGCCTCCTCCATTTACGATTGGAACATAGATGGAATGACTGAATACAATATTCTCAGCTTCCTCCAACAAATGACCATGGCTGCAAATGCCTATAAAACACAAAATGATATACGAGATAAGACCATTGCAGAACTATTCATCGCAGAATTCTCTGGTCAATTAAAAGGTTGGTGAGATGATTATCTCACTGATCAACAAAAGGAAGACATCATAAACTCTATCAAAACTGATGAAGAAGGAATACCAATCCTTGATGAACAAGGTGAATCCCTACAATATGCAGTGTCAACTTTGATACTCACAATTTCTTTAAACTTCATAGGAGATTCTTCGTATCTGAAGGATAAAAATGCCGAGTTACTTTCAAATCTCAAATGCAAAAAACTTAGTGATTTTCAAGGGTACAAGAATACTTTCTTAACCAGAGTCATGCTTAGGGAAGATTCCAACCAACCATTTTGGAAAGAGAAATTTCTGGCCGGACTACCTACCATTTTAGGAGAAAATATTAGAAATAAAATCAAGGAGAATTGTGGAAAACAGATAATACCCTACAGTGAGTTTACATACGGACAACTAGTCAGTATAACTCAACAGGAAGGTCTAAAGATCTGCCAAGACCTAAAATTACAGAAACACCACACCTTAAATGGAAGCTAAAAAGAACTAGGTGCAAATTAGGTACTTTTTGCAAACAATTTGATACAAATTTCATAAAACCCTCTTCAAGTTGTAACTGTAGCAAGACTCATAAATTCCATAAGAATACATCAAGAGAATACAAGAAGAAGGATTTCAGGACTAATGAAGAGTATTATAAAAATTCTTATAAAAATACTCGTTATTTCAGGAATAAATCAAATCTCAAAAAGACTGATTCCAAATACAAAGATATCACATATTATAAATGCAATAAAAATGGACATTTCGAGATACTGTAAAATGAATAAAAAATTACAAGAATTGAAATTAGACGATTATGTAACCCAAAAATCTCCAATCTTCTAATAGATTCCTCTGATTCAAACGCCGAGTCAGAACCTGATCATTTTCTCTGTCTTTAGAAGATAATAAAGCCATTCAAATAGATGAATTGCTCACAACCAGTTCATATGAAAATCCTGAAAAATCTGATAAGGGTAAAGGAAAACGCGTTTCTGTATTAACCAAAGATCAAGAATTCATGTTTGATATGGTTAAACACATAGATACCCAACACCAAAAGGATTATTTGAATAAACTCTTCATATCCTTTACAGAAGAGAAAAAAGATTATAAAAATACGATTTTGCCTGATACTTCCAAAAATGCTTAACAAATATCCTGAATAAGGGTAAAAAGATGAAATAATCTAAAGAAACACCAGTTCTAGAACTGGTGAAAGAGATAAAACAAATAAAACTAGAAATCAAGGTTCTAAAAAAAAAATAAGAACACGATTCTCTGTTAATAAAAACAATCATTTCAAAAGATACCCAAGATAGTACTGAGTCCGATAATTCTGATTTTGAAGATCCAACAGATCCGGAAGAAGATTTTGCAAAACAAAATCTTGAAGAAATCCCAAAAGAATTCCTTACCGTCTTAAGACAGATCACGTCAAAACAATACCTAGTTAGAATAATCCTTAAATTTCTAGGCAATTTTAGGATCACGACAATTGCTCTTTTTGACACAGAAGTAGATTTGAATTGCATAAAAATAGATAGATCACGTCAAAACAATACCTAGTTAGAATAATCCTTAAATTCCTAGGCAATTTTAGGATCACAACAATTGCTATTTTTGACACATGAGTAGATTTGAATTACATAAAAATAGGTTTAATACTAGAAGAATTTCACGAAAAGACTCGTGAAACATTAGCAGCAGCTAATAATACTAAATTAGAGATCAATTTCCAAACCAGTGCGTCAATTATTAATGACGGAGTTACTATAGCAACATCGTTTGTTCTAGTAAAAGATACACAATTTCGTCATCTTAGAAACACCGTTTATAATTCTTATCACCCCTTATAAGGTAGATAACGATTTCATATCTTTTGATTTTAATAAAAAAAATTTAAAATTCCATTTTTTGACAAAATCTAAAGCAAGAGACCTCAGTCTGATAAAAACTTAATCCTATCATGTAGAAGAATTGAGAAATGAATTTTTAGATCAGACACCTGAGTCCCCTAGAACCTATCGTATTTGTTCTATCAAATTAATTGATACTTTTGCATGTACAAAATTTTTGAAATATCATTTACAATATCAAAAACATTTTCAAAATATTGCATTAAATATTTTCTGGAAATTGATTTCTAACATTTTTTACTTTAAAAATCTCTTAACCAGTGATTTCCTAAAACATAGGAGAGAAAATTCACAAATTTCTGATACTGGTTGCAACGCAAAAATATCCTATCACTGTCCCTTGCCTTACTGTTTGAGCTACAAGGACAAGATATTCAGGAAGGACATGCGAAAATTCGGACAGGACTGTAACCACGCGATGTGTGGAGCCTTACTCCAAAAAAGAAAGGATGAAGTTTCTCTACCAATAAATACACTAGTCGTTGCACCACAACAACAAATTCCATGACCTCCAAAAAACTCATAAACTCCACTACCTCCAAACCAACAAAAGAAGAAAAAGAAAAATTTCCTGCCAAAACTCCTATCGAAAAAACAATGACATGGTATGACGCAGTCATGACAGAAGAAAACGAATATGCAAACACTGTAGAATCTGTGCAAAAAACACCATCATATCCCGCATAGGAAATAACTGTTGAAAATCTTCTGCAGCTCCTTACAAAATTCCTATAATTACAGCAGGCATTGTTACAACTTCAAATTCCTAAACAAGAAGTTGTTCAAAGCTCATAAGAGGATAAAACCTCAATTGTTTTTACAAAAGTTGAGAAATGAGAATCTTCAAAAACCCTTTCTCAAAAACAATTTTCAAAAAATCAACTTGTGGTACACAAGTCTCCAAAAAACCGATTTCTGAATTTTTTACAAAACCTTTTCCAAAATATTGAAACTCTTGAGAAAAGATTTTTTGATCAAGACCCTTTTTTAACATTACAAAATTATTTTGGACAAGGATGATTTTATAAATCATGAGATATTTTAAAAATCTGATATTTTTATCAAGCTGTCCTTGAAATATCAGGATCAACAACAATTAAAAATAATTATTATAAAAATAATTCAGATCCCTCTTACTCCATTTGCAAAATATTAGGGGTAATTGCTCCAACCGATTGAGGTAATGAATTATCTCAACTCCTAAACTTTCCTGATACCCATCAAAATATCCCATTTTTTAATATTTCATTTAATTACTGTGATTACTAACAAGCTTGGTTCAATTCCTTTTTTGTTCAAAATACCGGACGACACCATACTTTGCTTTTTCATTTTGATACCTCATGTATTCCATCCCAATTCCCGACATGGTGGAACTCATGGTTGGAACAATTTGGATCCACCCTTGAAATACAAAAACCCTAAGTCACTAAATCTTTAGCCACTTTAAATCCCTTTATAAACCCACGGAGGAAGAAAAAAGATTTGTGTTGTTACACTTTTTTCACACTAAATTTTATTTACCATGGGTATTCACATGGTTTGTAGATTATTCTGAAAATAAAATTCCAACAATCCGAAGAAGGTTCAAAATTAGATGGTGGGACAACTTTAAAATCACAGCAAGTCTCGCACCACACAAAGTCCATGAATGACTAAATACCTAGAAATCCATCTAGGTACCGGTGCCACTAAAAACACCACAGACACCACTACAGACATCGGAGCACACCCAGTTCCTTTCACAGAAATTCCAAATGGCCTCAATGCTTGCAACAACCAAAAATCCAGAAGAAATACAGGCAATAATTCTGAAGTTTGCACCGTCTTCATCAAAACAAAGTTCTTCAACAGAAGAAGAAGAAGTACCAGAAGTTGACATTGAAGACAGTCTAATTTTTGGCAACAGTGGATTCTGAAGAAAAGATTGCCAAAAGTTCATCTTTCTTTTAACTTGAAATTTCGGAAAACTACAAATTTGGAAAAAGATGATTTCAAAAAATAAGTTTCTCTGAGAAAGGTTTCAAATAAACCCAAAGGGACTTAAATGATTATCTTTAAAATAATTTTTTCGTCCAAGGCCACCTAAATTGGATAAAACAATAGGAATTTTATTTATATACAAGTTTAGAAAAAGAGATTAAAATAAAAGATGTGGTTGACCTTCAATGAAAAAAGGGGAATTTCTGATTTTGTAAAATTATATAATGTTTGTGCCATATTTGCAAAGGACATAATTGAAATATTTTCAAACTTATAAGTATTAAATAGGACAAAACATTTAGGACCAAAATAAGTTGAACTCTACTCAAGGGAAACCTCGATTGTGTTTTTGATCCGGAAATCAAATGACCATTTCAACCTTATATCCATTTCTTTGAAAGAAATCCAAGCTCTCTTTTTAAATAAAAGAACCTTTGACAAAAACCATTTTAAATTGATGAGCCATGACTTTATATATACAAGATTTTGAACTCTTTTTAAGTAAATAAACACAAATCATACTTGAAAATCGAAGATCAGTTGCATTCTGCGCATTCTTAATATTGGGGTGCCTATCCCCGAGGAATCTTACCTCGAACTCTGATTTAAAAAGGACTTTTCTCTGTTTTGAATAAACCTTTTAATTCAAGTTTTCTAATTTTTCTTATAAATTAGGTGGTGACTCTAAAACAAATAAAAATCCACAAGAGTCCACAAATTATAGGTAACTTTTATGCCCAGCGTAAAAGTGAACCGTAACATCAGGTACCACTGACATGTTATGGGTACTTGTGCCGTTTAAATTATATAGTGAATGCGTGCTTTGGGCATTAGCTGATAGATAGTACGATCCCATGAGTATGTGATTGGGGTATGAAGCCCGTACTTTTCAGACTTTATATGTGTATGCATGTCTTATCTGTTACTGTGTTACTCATTGCTCCTAAATACTCGTTAAAAGTGAAAAAGAAGCTAAAGATTGTAACTTTGTTATTAAAGTGGTAAAAGACCGAATCTTTATGGCCTATATTGATTAAAGATTGAATCATTATTGCATATCTTGGATTCTTATTATTGTGCATGTCTTATTCATGCTTCATATGATATCTCATGCATGCACATTTGCTGATACATATGTGTGGCCGAGGGGAAATGTTTCTAGACAAAGTGATGACTTATATATGAGCCTGACTGGTTAGAGACAGGTAGTGTGAGCCCTAGTATTGGCTAGAGACATGTATTATGATCATACATTTGTTTAGTGATGTGATTTTTAGCCTAAGATTAGCTAAAGAACCCGAAGGAAAATAATTTCGGGTGATATATGGATCTCGCAAGTCCCTCATGGGTCATGATTCATAGAATTTGAATGTGTGTGTATCGGTGATGAGAAATAAAGGTCTTGCATTGCATTTCACTTGCATCTCATATCATCCCATTTGTATTTTGTTTGTTTGATGCCTAAATTGTTGATTTTGCTACATTGATTTGGCTGTGTGAATACCTTATCAGAATTGAGGAACTAGATGCTATAACATAGCCTTAGACTCATGATTTAAGTGATCTTATAATTATTGTTGTTATGGCAACCTAATGGCAGTTAGTGTGGGAGTAGTAATTGAAAGACCAACCCTCGTCTCCATTTACGCTAGGATCGATCGATGATGTTGTTGAGTACACATTATTTACCGTACTCATGCTACACTTGCTACACCCTTTTGTGTACAGGTTCAATTCTTAGTACTAGCGGATCTCGTAACTATTCAGCCCGTTGAGGAGCGGATTTGGAGAATTTGGGGTGAGCTACTAGCTAATCTGTACGTAGCACCAGATTTCCCCTTATATTTTACTTTCATGTATTTCTATTTTTAGACATTATTCGGGTTTTTATACTCAAACTTCGTTTTACTTATCTTAGCAAGTTCTTGTACTAGTGACACCGGGTTTTGGAATTTGTACTTTTCGTATTTGAAATTATTATGGGTTTCTATTAAAGACTTAAAAACTTATTTTACTTTATTATTCCACATTAAGTTCTTTATACATTTTTGGGTAAATGAGTTGTGGTTGGCTTACTGACTCATGAGAGTTAGTGCCGTCAAGGCTTATGAAATTAGATCGTAACAAATTGGTACCATAGCTTTAGGTTCACCGGTCTCACAAGTACATGAACAATGTCTAGTAGAGTCTTGCAAATCGATACGATGAGCTTCGTACTTATCTTTGAGAGGCTATAGAATATTTAGGAAACTTTTATACTTTCATTCCTTATCATGAGTATGTGATTCGATTTAAGGTCTAAACCTTTTTATTTAATTCTCTCACTGATGGTGAAGACACGTTCTCGGGTTCATACAATGAGCGGCTGGATACGACGTTGTGTGGTAAAGTAAGAGATGTGCCGTCGTGATAAGAACGCGTGGCCAGGTTCAGATTGCAACGATGTTGTGAAGACTTCGTTGAGTGAGGTTGTGTTTCAGACCCTTTGGTTTGGTGATATCCTCTAGGAAATGAGGGTAATGGTGCGAATGACTGCATTGACCGATATGTTTACTATAGTTAGTCGCTCAAAAGTTGGGCGAGTGTATCTATGGCATAAGAAGTAATAAAAAGTGAGTTGGTGATTTTAAGAGGTGTGGTTAACAGTATGAACATGTGATACACGTTTGACGACTATGCTTGAGAGGCTTGGGCATAACATTAGGATTTGAGGAGGTATAGTGAGATGGGACATGTACTAATATTTTGAAGGTGAAGGAAAATTGGGACGAATTAGTTGATCAGGCAAGAAGAATCGTTGATAAGACTATGAAGAGAAGTTTGGAAGGCATACAAACATAAAAGATGACCCATTGTGATAATGTATGAGGGAGTAGGACTTCGTATTGGGGTGCGTGTGTGAAGATTCTTTAGCTACTTGACAGAACATATATGTAATAGAAGGAATTCGAATGGGTCATTCTCAGTTATAAGACGAGCACAAGTGATGGGTGTGTTCATATGGAAAAAAGTTACTATGGATGATTGAATCTTGTGGGAATAGTCGGGTGTAGTCTCTTAGTAAAGATTGTGTTTGCAGGTTCGTTTGATATCTTGGGGAATGGTTATAATAAGGAGCCATTTTTACCTACGAGCTTGTTGATTTTGTGAGACTACTCTGTTTGTGAAGTGAATGTTAAAGAAGAATGAATTGATTAATAAGTTTGACTACGTCGTGGGCTTCTGGAGAAATAGAGACCGACTAATAGAAATAACTCTAGTGATGGATGAGTGATGAAGATTTAGTTACTTAAAGAGTAATCGATTGTTGCACCGAATTTGGAGAAGAAATATAGATATTGTATATGTGATGCATTTGGCTTAGAGGAATGTTTAGTTTAAGGTTCGTGTGAGGCAAGGTAAACTTCAGATTCTCAAGATTGTGATTTACTACTACCTCCATGATTGACTTAGATATTTTGCAAGGTTTATGTTATTTTGATCCACCCCACAAGTGAGTTTGAGTGATTTTCAGTTGATAATGATAAGAATGATTTTGAACGGAATATGGAGATTGAAGAATTAAGATAAAGGCATGCTTGATCTCGAATTGGAAAGAGTAAAAGGACGTGAATTCGATGCAATGAGATTACTTGGGTCAGGTATGGGTTATGGTGACATTAAATTATATCATTCTGATAGGGTGTAAAAGTGATAGCTATGATTGGAGAAGGAAGACTGGATGATTTGACTTAGCGTATGGCAAGTACCAACAGGATTTTGCGATTGAAAGATTGATGAGGAGGTAACTTTTGCAGTACTAAGATGGGTAATTTCATGGCATCCTTTAATGGACAAGCTAGCGTTGATTGATAAGAAGGAATCTCTACAATTGAAAGTTAAAGTCATAATTTCGAGGTAAGACTATGTCGGTGGTAGTAGACTGTGTCCAAGTGATAGTTAGATAGTATGGTTGAGTATTTCAAATAGGAATGGCTTAAAAGTATTCGTGCATGGTAAGACACATGAATTGCAAGATTTGATACTTTTGGGATTGCTAAAGGCGTAATAAGATATTGCATTAAGAGATTTTATGGCTGTGAAAAGTAGAGTACGAGGCCATATGCCTTACGTTGGAGTGTTCGAGGTGATGAATTAGTTTAGTAAAATTATAAGGAGAAGATTTCGATGTAATTAGATTCCATGAAGATTCAAAGTCATCGGTAAGTGGTTGACGAGTTGGGAAAATATCATCTTTTGAGGTTGGGAACGACAACACGAGGTTGTATATTAAGGAACAATAGATTAGAATGGTTCACCACATATTTATGAAAGTTACTTTTCTTTTTATAAAGATTTGAAAATAGTTCAAGTGATTATTGATGAGATTCAGGAAATTGGGCATTTTAACCGGGTCAGGTCCGTTTATTCAAAGTCGGGTGGCTTAGGGATATATTACCAGTAAGATAAATGGTTATTCTAATAGACCATTTTTGAAAATTTGCTAGATTTCAGTTCAGTGTAGAGATATGACAGATTTGCCTGGCTTTACTTAGGGTTTGCAAGTGGACTTGATTATATTTATCGATCGCAACTATTCATACAACTCTAATGATTTACGTAGGTACTTCGTGATGTATTGAGGAGGTACAAATGGTTTTGGAAAGTCTTTGGGATGACTAGTTGATTTTCTATAGATTTGGTGCGACAAGGTAATCACTAGGACGATGCACATAGTATGTTATTTTAATGATTACGAGGAATTGGACGATAAATGTTGATTCAATAGTTTCAGCTCGTCGAAACGAAACTAATAGCTTTGAAATTTGCACAATCGACCTTTGATAAGGTTAGTTTTTGACGAAAATGATTCGAATTGGCTCAATTTAAGTACAAATTCTTTTCTGGTCAGATGGAGTCATGATTTAGACTCGCGGTGTATGAAAACTTGATTTCTACAGATTCATGGTACTAAATATGATGTTGGAAGGTGTGGAAGAAAGATAAGTAGAATCAGGGTACTTTACGGGTACATGCGACTTAAGCTAAAAGATTGTGGCGACTATGATGATAATTGTGGGATCAACCAATTGCGTTTAGGGCTATGGTTATAATTAAAATAAGGTATTTCAAATGGAGCCGAATCAAATGTCTAAGAATCATACCACCGATCTAAGTTAAAAAGAAGATTTGGCGGATTGAGTGAATAAGTAAAATTCTATAGACTTGTGGTAGGATTACCACAGACTTTAGGAACGTTTGTTGATACTTGGTTCATGGTGTATCGTTTCACTAAGTCGGCTCTTTTAGTACCAGATCAGACTACTGATAACTCAGTGCAATTTACAGGTCATTTCACCCTCAGAAAGATGGCCAGTCCGAGTGGACTATTCAGGTCCTTGAGGATCTGTTGTGGGCTTGTATGATTGACTTTGGTGGTCATTGAGATTACTTCTTACATTTGGCCGAGTTTGCTTACAACAATAGTTATCATTTGAGCATTGAGATGGCGCCATTTGAGGCATGGTATGTGTCACGACTTAAACTTCCATTTGTGCCGTGAGGGCACCTACACTATCTGTAGGAGAACCACTAGCCTAACTCATGAAAATATTGCCTAATCAAGTGCTGAACCAACATCACGTAATATAACCAGTATTCCACATCACCAATTCTGGTTTATAGCACTGATCTTGTCACCGATAATTTGGATTGGTTGATGGAAACCACTTATTATAACCATAATATTGGAAAGTAATTATTTGTTTGGGAAGTTTCGACTTTAAGGGTTCGTGTGCCATTGATCACACTATCGTACATTAAACCATGTCATTTATACTCGATACTACTGAGTTCATAACATCGTATGTCCGTATAGGCTCATTTATTTGATCTCAAACACGGAAGTGCACAATATAAAAGAATAGCGGGGGTCTGATGCTTCGCAAGAGTTATATACGGACCGAAAAGGAGTTTGCCATACAAAATAGATGGGATCGAATACTCGCCAAGAGAAATCTTATTTTTGAATAATATCACACACACGACAAATTGAAATCAAGGGGAATCACGCTACGATGGAAATTTGTGTGCCATCTCGCACCCGTGCACACGCAATGTATACCGCCAAAGCGGTTAATTTGGAAATGAATAAAAACTCGCAGGGGCAAATTATTTTCCTGCTCTGGCGATGCGCTGGAGAGATGAAGTTCGCTGGAGTGGAAAACATAGAAATCGAAAACCACAACATTGATCGGTTCCCCACACTTCTCCCACACTTCCTCAACCTCTTAATCTCCCAAAACTTCTCCCAAACTCCCCCCAACTACTTTGCCAAATCACCCCTCACAAAACCCTACCCACACAATCTTACTCTCTCTCTTACCAACACTCCCCTCCCACACCCATTGCGTCACCTATTCAACCCGTCAGAGCCAAAACAAAATGAGTGCGCACACCGAGGCACACAGAGAACTCTCGCAATAATAACTGACTCACTTCACCACTTGGTAAGTTCTAATAGTCGTATTACACACGATTGCATCATAAAGTAGGGCAAAACATGTTGTGGGTTGAGAAATTTCATGAAATAATGGTGTAAAAGGAGTGTATACATCGTGTATACTCACATACAAAAAAAGGGAGGGATTTTCTGGCCAAAATAGTGGTGAAACCACTGAATATTTCCGGCTGGGTTGGTCTGGGACGACGACCTCGCTTCGGCGGATAACTTCTACTGGAGCGGGTCAGTTGAGGCATAAAATGTCTTCGCCGAAGTGAACAGACAGGGACATAAGGACCTCTACTGAAGCAGACGCTTTTCTCGCTGGAGTGAATCTGCTCCAGCGACACCCATTCCACTAAAACGGAAACAGAACAATAACTGTGCTGAAATAGTAGCTTCGCACCAGCCGACTAGGGTCGATTTTTATTGGTTTCTTTGGCTCGTTAGACACATAATTACATGATACATGAGACTCTATCACTGAACTGCCATAGAGTTGATAAATACATGTATATTTGGAGGAAAATAATTACAATCCAATGGATAACCCTGCCCAGAACTATGGACTCGTCAATGAGGAGCCTGCAACTGACTATGATACAGTTCGGTTCATGTTCCGAGAAGAATCGTTACTATGCAAATGTGAGAGACAATAAGATGCCAAAAGAGGGGCATAAACATGACCGGCATGGAATAGCTCCTTCATGACTTTTACAACTGACTGATGCAAATAGGCTGGAATTGCTTTGCTCAAGCTCCATACAAAGCTAATGAAGATTGGGTGAGAGAGTTCTACGCAAACCCTAAGCGCGTCAGGGTGTCGGAACCTAATCTAGAGATAAGGATTCAAGGCAAAGTGGTAACAATCGGGCCTGAGATGATTAATGTTATCTACGGACTGCCAAATCATCCCCTGAAGGCTATGGATGCCAATGAGGCTTGTGGAAATGGGGAGAAGTTGGTGTGACATCTGGTGGCTGATGATTATAGAGGGAAGATCACTTGGGCCAACAAGAAATTTGAGATTACCAACAAGTACTTCACTATGGAGGCCAAGAGGTGGCAGATCATCATCGTGAGCAGGATGCATCCATTAAGTAACAAATCTGATGCGGTTACATTCATGCTCTAATGGTAGCCTGCATAATGTATGGTATCCTGGTAAATGTGGGCCATCATATCATCTGAGAGTAGATGGACTATTTGATTAAGGGAGGGCCGAGTCTGATGTTTTCTTCTTTGATTACCGAGCTGTGTTGGAGGGTGGGTGTGTCAGATAAGCATGACGATGACTAGATAGATCCTGAGGGGCTCTTTCACCCTCTGAAAGTGTCATGGGCGGGTACCTTGGTCAAGAGTAAGAGAGGAAGGTAGACTTGAACGTGAGTGGTGATGGTGATGATGGGTATCAGTCACAGTCACAGTCGCAGTCGTAGCCACATGGGCCGTTTGGTGCCATATGTTCTTAGTTGCAGGAGATTTGAGACTTTGTTGCCGGACTTCCTAGGCCTTCCGTCGGGGCTAGTTCTTCGAGGGTCTCTACCGACTACTTCCGAGAGAAAATGGACCACTATCTTGAGGCACAAAAAGGCCTCCAAACCTTCGTTGGTACTTTGGAGACGGCGTACAAAGGCTTGGCCAAAGATTATGGTGATCTATACACGAGCTTCGAAAAGGAGAAAAAGAGAAACAAGTCCACGGGAAAACTTCTCGTGAAGATGTTGAGAGGCATCAAGGGCTTGTTCAAGCATTTAGAATACAAGGACCCCCTTCTGATGGATGATAAGAATGATGATGAGGGCTATTCCTTCTTGCCCAATGCGGATGGTGAGGACAACGACAGTAACACTGAGGGAGGTGGTGATGCGACTAGTTCAAGAAGGCAAAGTTAAGATCATGCTTGGTATTGGTTGCTAGCCTGTGTTAGGCACTATTTCAAACAATTTTAATTTCTGGTGCTTGTTGGATGTTCAAATAATTTCATTTGACTTTGCTTTTTTTTTTTGTTGCTTGGATTTGATGAATGTTTCAGATGTTTGGGATATTAGTAGCTAGTTTCTCATTTTTGTTTTAGTTGAATTTATCGGATATTTAGGTATTTGGCTATCTGAATTTTCCTTGTTGGTTTTCTCTGTATTTGGAACTGACACAATATAAATTGATAATGCACAAGTTGAAGAATGAAAATAGGGACATAACTCATTGGTTTCTGCCTAGTGGTTTCGCTGGCGCGAGAGTGAGTTCTGCTTTGGCGGGCATGCTTCCGCAAGAATAATCTCGCGTTGGTGGACATCAGACGGTACAATCATGTGTTGCGGCAGAACCTTTTCTGCAGTTGCGAGCTCGCTGAGGCGGGTCATCGTTCGCCGTGGCAAACTCTAGTCAATAGCTGGGGTCACACTCTTGCGGGTCACCTTTTGTCGGTGCGGCTCCGCAGGCGCGGGCAAAGATGCGCTGGGGGAAGGACCTGAACCAACACATAAACTTTAGACTTAGGCAAAGATATTTTGATTTTCTTGATGGCCTTCAGACATGTACGCACGATCTACTCCAATAGAGTGTCAGAATTTGATACCAATTTGAATCGACTAGATACTAATTTGACTTAACTAGATACCAAACTGAATGATGTAGCACGATAGGAGTGAAAGAATGGAAAAGCTCCTAAATTTCTTATAGCCGCTCGAGGATGGCTACAAACGTCTATGTACCTATCCGGAGACTCTACTAAATACCGTCCTTGTACTTTGTGAGACTGGTGAACCTAGAGCTTTGATACCAATTTGTCACGATCCAAAATTTCATTTGTGCCGTGAGGGCACCTACACTATCCGTAGGAAAACCACTAGCTTAACTCATGAAAAGATTACCCAATCAAGTGAGGAAGTAATAGAAAACATCTTTATGCAACAAGTCTTTAAAACATTACAAAGATTACAAAATACAACAGATTTTACCCCAAAACTTGGTGTCACTAGTACAAGGACTGTAAGATACAATAATGATAAAATATAATAATGCCGCCCTGAATAAAATGGGCGGCCTGACTAGATAGAGATCAAGGCTACCAGAATGTATGGTCTGCCTCAGTCTCCCGTGCTCCAAGCTGCAACCTGAATGGACTGAATAAAAGATGCAACAAACATATCATGAGAACACAATGTACCCCTATAAGCATCATGTGCTGATAACGATGGAAGCTACGTAACATATATAAGTACCGAGTTTACTTTACAAGTAGATCCTATTCCAATTAATATTCTAGTTATCTAATCAGTTTATCCATGTAGGTCATGATCTATGGGTATACAGTCTACTCGACATGTAAAGCATCAGTTGCAGTCAAACATAATTAAGGCATTTAGCATGTAAAGACTCTTACCTTGACACTCACAGACCTAACACTCTACCTAGGCCATAATACCGTTTAATACACTTTCCGATCCATTAGATAAGTAAGTTTAATTCGATCTCGTTAACTCGTTATTATCCTTAGTCTCCTAGTTTCATTACGACACTAGGTGTTTACGGTCATGCCCTTTTGATAATTCTTCCAAAGGTCTTTCTCCCTACACAGATCTAAACGCATGCCCCACAAAACCCATTATTAAGATTTGACATTCATGCACCTAACAATTAAGTCAATACACCACAATGATTATGCAACAAATTGAACTCGATTTTGCTGGTGCGGATGCACTACGGTGTGAAATGGGACCGCGCTGAGGCGCATGCACTTGACACCTTTCCTCAGCGCCGGGGCAGAAAATTATTTTGCAAGAGCGAACTTCATCTGTCCGCTGGTGCGGACACAATTTCATTGGAACGGACGCAACTCCTTCAACAACTCTTCACTTTGATAAATCTTCTCGAATCGAAAGAGTTACTTGACTCATAAATTCTACGAGTAAAGTCATCGACGAATGCCAAGAGGAGAGTTATAATAGGAAACTAGACAGAAGGTTCATAACGACCGAATGAGTTGTTATAGTATGGTAGGAGGTGTCGTTCTCCAGTTGGTTGGTTTGACACTTTTGAGGTTAGGCCTTGGGTTACAGAATTGTTGCGGGATTTTTTGGACAAGGTCAAGCTGATTCAAGTGAAACTGCTCACAACTCAGAGTAGCAAAAGAGTTATGCAGATATGAAGGTTCGTGACTTGGAGTTCATAGTTGGCGAGGTGGCCTATGAGTTAGCTTTGCCACATGGTTAGTTAGGTGTTCACCCAATATTTCATATTTTAATGCTCAAGGATTACTAGTCGGATGATGTTTATGTGATTCAATGGGTTTTAGTGTTGCTTGGTTAGAATTTGACTTTGAGGAAGAGTCGGTAGCCATTTTGGGTAGGAAGATTTGAAAGTTGAGATCCAAAGAGATTGCTTTGTTAAAGGTTCAATGAAGGCATCGTTCGGTCGAGAAGGCTACTTGAGAGGCCGAGTCGGAAATACGGAGTGGATATCCTCAACTTTTTGGTGATTTAAGTGGTGGATGATGTAATGATCCGTAAATTATCGAAACAGTGAGGCCGAGGACGAATGTGTGTTTAAGTGGTGGATGATGTAATGATCCGGTCGGTCATTTTGAGAATTGATGCTCTATTTTACATGTCGTCTATTCCATAAGCTCCGTAATAACTATTTTGACTTGCTTGTAAAATTTAAAGTCAAACATATATCATTTGGTTTATGTTGGGGGAAGGTTTCATTTTGGAAATCCTAGTATTTAATTTTCATTGTGGTAAACGTGATCTGATTGGTGCTCTGAGATTTTATTGGAATTTTAGTATTATTTATGACCTGTAGAAATTGACGGAAGTAATTTTAGAGTTCATTTGATTGGTTTATGACAATTAAGCCGGGTTTAATATTTAATATGCCTATTTACGATGAAAAGGAGGTTCACGGGAAGAAATAAGACCCAGATTAGAAATTTGTGATTCTGTTAGCTTCGTATTGATGTTTATGACTTGTGGGGATCAGTGACACAATTCCCAAGGCAATTGGATGAAAATCTTGGAAGGAAATCTAAGTTCTGAAATTTTGAAGTTCTAGATTTGAAAAGTTTGACCAAAAGTTGACTTTTGTGTAAATGCATCCGAAATTGAATTTTCATGGTTCTGTTAAATTTGGAATGTGATTTTGACTTAGATGGATGGTTGGAACGAGTCCCGAGTGATTTGGGTGAGTTTTGGACTAGAAAGTAAAATTTAGGAGGTTATTAAGTTAACGAATAAATTTAGTTGACCAAAGTCAACATCGAGATTAAATGAGTCTTTATCGAAGTTTCGTTAATTCCATTATGTTCGGAATGTGATTTATAACTTAGTCGAGTCGTTGGTTCGATTCCGAGAGGTTCAGGTGTGATTTAGGTGGTTGGATGAGAAATTAGCTTGTGAGATAATTTGGAGTTGATCACGGTCAACATCGGGTCAAGACGACCTCATTGGGTGTTGTGAGGGTTCGATCAGATCTGTACGATGATTTTGGACTCATCCGCAAGTTTTGATGAGATTCCAATGAATTTCAGATTGATTTAGGTTATGTCACGCTTGTATTTGAAGTTTTGACGACATTTCTTTGGCGATAAAGTGTACCATACGGAGCAAATGACTTTTGATTTTTGTTTCAATTGAATCATTAGATCCGCATCATGATTATGGAGCCATAGCAAAAAGAATCGTCGAATTCAGACGTCGTATGGTGGAGTGATGCCTATTTTAGTATTGGAACAGATTGTCGGTGCTGGTGCATCGCACCTGCGACCCCACAGGTGTGAAAAATTGTCCGCAGTGCGGAAATGACACATGACGCATGTGCTACATTTTGGCCGCAGATGCGGATAACGCTGAGTAATTAAAATTCAGACTTCGTCTATTTAGTATTTTGAGCATATCTTGAATTCTAGAGCTCCGTTTGAGGTGCTTTTCACGACATTGTTCTCTTCTCAGTGAGGGGGTAAGCATTATTTTTATGTTTCCCCATGATTATTTATGTCGGTTATCATTTTTATTCATGTTTGGATTGTAGAAGTTGAGGTTTTCAGGCCTAAGGATAAGAGAATGAACAATCTCGATTTGGAGATCGATTCATGGATGGAATTGAGTGATTTTTGGATCTAGACTATATAAGTTATGGGTAAATCCATTTTCGAATAAAATTCCAATTTTGCCCTTAGGGACTCGGGTTTACCTTTTTAGGGTCATTTTTGGATTCCGAACTAAAGTATACCAATATGGGTATCAATGAGATTGTTTAACCTTGTAGAGTACTATGTTGACTATATTGAATTCGATTTTGCAATGAAATTACAGTTTTGACCTTTGGGGCCCGAGATTGGCTTTTTAGGTGACTTTTTGGGTCAGAAACTTTCATATAGCAATATGAGTGTCTATAGAATTGTGTGTTAATATACTTTCCATATTTGATTAGATTTGGACCATTCAGAGGCGTTGTAAATACAAAGCTTCGCTATGACTACCAGACTTTCATTCCAGGCAAGTTGAGATCTTGAACCTTATTTAAAGCATCATTGTTGATCAAATAAACTAAGAGGGCGTAATGGGGAATAAGGGGGTTCCGATACTTGTGAGGTGACAAACACTTGTATTGGGTATCAGTGACATGTTATGGGTACTTGCGCCATTTAAATTGTGTGGTGAATGCCATGCTTTGTGCACTAGCTGATAGATAGTATAATCTTATGGATCTATGATTGGGGTATGAAGCCCGTACTTTTTAGTCTTTATGTGTGTATGTCTATCTTATCTGTTATTGTGTTATTCATCACTCCTAAATACTCATTAAAAGTGGAAAATAAGCTAAAGATTGTAACTTTGTTATGAAAGTGGTAAAATGTTGAATCTTTATAGCCTATATTGATTAAAGATTGAATCTTTATTGCATAACTTGACTTCTTATTATTGTGCTTGTCTTATTAATGCTTCATATGATATCTCATGCATGGACATTTGCTAATACATATGTAGGTCTGAGGGGAAATGTTTCCGGATGGCGTGATGCAATATATATGATCCGGTTTGGCTAGAAACAGGTATTGTGAGGCTAGTATTGGATAGAGGCAAGTATTATGAGCCTACATTTGGTTAGTGATGTGATTGAGAGCTTAAGCTTGGCTATGGAACCCGAAGGGAAAGGATTCCGGGTGGTATATAGACCTCGCAAGTCCCCCATGGATCACGATTCATAGAATTTGAATGTATGTGTAACAGTGATTAGAAAGAAAGGCCTTGCATTGCATTTCACTTGCATCTCATATCATCCTAGTTGTATTTTGTTTGTTTGATGCCTAAATTGTTGATTTAGCTATATTGGTTTGGCTATGTAAATATCTTATTATACTTGAGAAACTAGATGCTATAATCTAGACTTGGACTAATGATTTAAGTGATCTTGTAATTATTATTGTTATGACAACCTTGGAGTAACTGGTAAAATTGTTGCCATGTGAACTGGAGGTCACAGGTTCAAGCCGTGGAAACAACCTCTTGCAGAAATGCAAGGTAAGGCTGCGTACAATAGACCGTTGTGGTCCGGTCCTTCCCCGAACGCCGCGCATAGCGGGAGCTTAGTGCACTGTGCTGCCCTTTTTTTATGGCAACCTAATGGCAGTTAGTGTGGGATTAGTAAATGGGAGGACAACCCTCACCTCCGTTTTATATAGGGTTGATCGACAATGCCATTGAGTACACGTTGTTTTCCGTTCTCACGCTACACTTGCTGCACCCTTTTATGTGCAGGTTCGGTTCCTAGTACTAGCGGATCTCGTGACTATCTAGCCCATTGAGGAGCAGAGTTGGAGGATTCGGCGTGAGCTACCAGCTAATCTGTTGCACCAGATTTCCCCTTCTATTTTACTTTCATGTCTTTCTATTTTTAGACAGTATTCGTGATTTTATACTCAAACTTTGTATTACTTATCTTAGAAAGTTCTTGTACTAGTGACACCAGATTTTGGGATTTATACTATTTGTATTTGCAATTATTATTGGTTTCTATTAAATATTTAAAAACTTGTTTTACTTTATTATTTCGTATTGATGTTTTTTTTTACATTTTAGGGTAAATGGATTGTGGTTGGCTTACTGACTCATGAGAGTTAGTGCCATTACGACTTATGAAATTGGATCGTAACAGTAAGGGTTGGACTGGATCTCAAACCAGGGCATGCACGGTTGCTCCTTTGAGAGGCCGAGCACCAACTACAACTCAAGGTCATGTTAGAGTTAGGGGTGTTCATTATCCGATTTGTCTCAGTTTTTGGTTAAAATCAAATCAAATCAATTAAGTCAGTTTTTTTAATATTCAAACCAAACCAAACCAAACCATTATAGTATAAATTCTATCGGTTTCAGTTTTATCGGTTTGGTTCGATTTTTATGGGTTTTAAGAATATATTTTAATTGTAATTCAAAAAAATTGATACAAGTGATGTACAAATAATGAAAATGAGATACAATGACTATCTCAGTGAGTACTTATCTTTAATTCAATCCGATTTTTACCAATGAAGATATTATTATGTGCTTAATAAGCAATTAATATATTATGATGTTTTCATTTATTTTTCCTTGTTTATTCTTCTATTTAACAACTTTTTAGATTACGTTATGTTGGAGACTTTCTTACTGAATGTCATTTTTATGATATACTTGTTCAAATATTATACATACATTTAGATTTTCAAATTATTTATTGATGTCACATAACATATAATAATTGGTCTCTAATATCAATCTTGAAATTGCATTAGGCAATATTTTTCATTATGTGCACAAAAAAGTGAGGCATGTCATACTTATTTGAATTTCAAAATCATTGGTAATTTGAAGATCTCTTCGTTAGTTGGGGGAAGAATCCGCCCGAATCGGATTTTTTGAGGAACGTATCGAGAGAGAATTGGATTTGGTTAGACAATGTGTGGTTGGTAAACAAGGATAACTCAACTTAATTCAGCGAGATGTATGTGCATTGTTATGACTAAATTGCTACTTTTCTACCTCTAAATCTTATGCACACACAAATTACCAATGTAGCATCATAATAAAAAACTGAATTATTTGTTTCATTTATTCATTCATGAATACAATAATTTTTATTAGGATAAAAAGAAAACCACTCAATTTCTCTATTTTTCCTATTCCTACAAACACATCGGAAAAATACACTAAAGCAACTGGAAAATTGCAATAATGTAAAACTTAGATTGAAACTTCAAACTTTGTGCTTATCGAGAAAGCTTTGCTAGTTCACTAAAGTGAATGACTTGACAAACTTTTTTTAGACAAGAGATTTAACTTATGTCTTTAATTCTATTTTAACTTCAGGGAGAAATATATTTTAATCTAAACTTATATGGGCGAGGGGGAACAAATGAATTTGACCTTTCTTTCTAATTATTTGAATTAGTAATCGATTTGAAAATTGGAATGAGCCAAAATTATGAAGAAGATAGATAATTTTTTATTAATATATATATATATACACACACAATATTTTATATATGTATATGCTTATCGGTTTGGTTCGATTTTTTATTGGGTTAACACCAAACCAAACTAAATATTATCGAGTTTTTTAATTTTCAAACTAAATCAAATCAAACCAAACCATGTTGGGTTTCAGTTCACTAAATCGGTTTGATTCGATTTATCATTTCAGATCGATTTTTCGATCTCATTTGAACACCCATAATTAGAGTTGTTTCGGTAGGCCCACCAGCAATTCACATGTATATGCCTATTCTGACAGTTCGGGCATGACCAACTCAAGTCCTAGAGGACTTGTGAAAGAAATAGGCAAATGTACAGTAGTACCATGACATCACATGTAACATTTATTATTTAGTGAGTTAGTTATAAGTTTGTTGTAGTTTTAGGTAGTTGCAAGTTTGTTGAGTGTAATTAATTAGAATGCTTTATATGAGTTTGCACTTGTATAAAACCAACAATGTACTCCTTTTACTACTCAATTAAATATTTTCAGATTTTTCAGCTTAGTTCGAGATCAGCTTCCTCTTCAATGGCGATTAATGCCATTTGATCAATTTCTCTTTTCTTCAAACAGTGCGATAAACTTCACATGGTATCAGAGAGACCAATCGACGTAGATCTAGGGAAATTCTCTCACATGAAGTGAAGAATTTGGGGGGTCCGTGTCTAGGATCGGAGAAATTGGAGATCAAGAAGTTGAAAACTATTGATTACAAGTGCAATCGAGACTGAAATTGTTGATCGCAATTGCAATTGAGATCTAATATAACAAAATTAACAACAATGAGAAATAATGGAGAAGATTTGACGATGGAGTTGCAGCAATGACGATGAGCATCGATCACAATCATCGTCTATATCTTTTTCCATCCGATGCACTAGGTTCGTTATCTGTTGGGATTATGTTGACTAGAATGGATAACTACACCTTATGGAGTAGGGCGATACTATTGGCTTTATTAGGAAAGAATAAAATAAGCTTTATTGATGGAACAATGAAGAGAGAGGATTTTCATGGAGATTTAGCGAGACTATGAGGTAGATGCAATGCAATTATAGTGTCTTGGTTGATGGGAAATATGAGCAAAAATCTGCTTAGTGGAATACTATTCAATTTTGATTTGTACATAATATGGGAAGAGTTGGGAGATAGAATTGATAAAATAAATAGTTCGAGAGCTTTTCAATTGCACAAAGAGATATTCATATTAAGGCAAGGGACATATTACTCTAGACTCAAGGACCTTTGGGTTGAGTATGATTCTATTGTGCCACCACCAGCTTGCTATTCTAAGTCAAATGAGTTCATTGATCATTTGAAATATCAGAGAATGCTATAGTTCTTAATGAGACTCAATGATAGTTATAGTCAAGCTAGGAGTCAGGTGATAATGATGCAACAAGTGCGAAACCTGAACAAATATATGCAATGATTAACCAAGATGAAAGCCAAAGGATAGTTGCAGGAACAAGTAGGATGATGCAGGAGACAATAGAATCATCAGCCATGTTTACATCAGCCAGAAGTGGAAGTGGAGATCCAAAGCAAAAACAACTATATAATCCTAATGCATTTTGTGATTTTTGTCATGTCAAAGGTCATTTAAAAAGGATTGTTTTAAGTTGATGAAATGTGATTTTTGTCACAAGACTGGACATGTACAAGATGACTGCCACATACTCAATGGATATCCAGAGAATTTCAAAGGTAAAACAAAAAAGGCAAATGTGTGTTGACACCCAATTTTGTCCCATCTTTTTCTATTTATTTCTAATTTTAAATATTTTTGACACCTCAAGAAAATATATTTTATATATATATATATACATATAGGTATATATATGCATATTATTATTCGTATTTTCTACAACCATTTGCTTTCTTTTTAATCATGATCGTAGTTTTATTGTAATATTCTATATTATTTTATTTTAGCAAAACGACATCGTATTTTCATTTTTAATTAAGCATTAAGCATTTCACATATTTATGTTTTATTATTATCACATCTTATACTATATTCTAAATAATTTACATTTTCTATTCAAAGCTTTTTAATATTAAACCCCTTTTATATTTTTAGATCCATAACCCATTTTATTTCCCAACCCAAAATAATTTCTACCCCAAAACATTCTATCAACCCCAAAAATCCATCTACCAATTAACCCCTATTTTCGGCCCAACTTACCAAGCCTAAATCAAAACAAAATCACAACCCAACAGAGCCCAATTTTTTGGCCCAACCGGCCATTCCCTTTAATCCCTAAAAAATCCCAAACTAGCCCACTCCCCCTCTACCAAGCCCAAGACCTAGGCCCACCCGGCAGGCCCAACCCCCTTCTCTTATTTTTTCGACCAACCCAACACCCCTTAAAACCCAACCCCCCAAATCCCCTAACCCTAAAAATATCTCACACACCATTTTTTTTCTCTCCCAACCAAACACACCCATCGGCCGCACACCCTACACCCCTGCCCCTACGCCACTGCCCCTACCCACGACCCCACGTCGCCGGTCACCGCCACCCTACACCACCTACGCCGACACCCTCACCCCTAACCTCCCAATTAGCCGCATACCCCATACCCATACCCCCAAATCGTCGAACCTTACCCCTACCCCGACAGACCATTCCGGTCACCGCTACCCTACACCACGTCGCCGGTCACCTCACCACCACCAACCCCTGTCAACCGACACCACCCATACCCTTATCCCTGAAAATCCGAAACCCATCTATAAATACCCCCTTTTGTTCACTGTTTTGGGGGTCGGTTTTGAGGTTTTTGTCCGAAAAAGAGGGAGTTTTTGGTCGAATTTTGGGTGGATTTTTGCCCTTTGTTCACTGTTTCGGGTGAGAGTTTTTGATCGATTTTGGTGGAATTTTGGAGGTCCGAAAATCAGAAATCGAGTGTTGCTCTTTGCTAATTCGGGTCGGGTCGGGTCGGGTCAGCCCGTGTCGGACAAAAATCTCCAGGTTTTGTGTTTAATATTTTGTTGTTGGTTATCTGAAAATTTGGAAAGAAATCGATTCGGGTTGAAAACATCCGATTCGGGTCGGGTCACTTATCCGGGTAGGGTCGACCCGATTTGAGTAAATTTCCAGATTTTGTGTGTTTGTATTTTGTTGTTGGTTATCTGAAAATTTGGAAAGAAATCGATTCGGGTTGAAAACATCCGATTCGGGTCGGTTCACTGATCCGGGTCGGGTCGACCCAGTTTGTGTAAATTTCCAGATTTTGTGTGTTTGTATTTTGTTGTTGGTTATCTGAAAATTTTGGAAAGAAATCGATCCGGGTTGAAAACATCCGATTCGGGTCGGGTCACTGATCCGGGTCGGGTCGACCCGGTTCGAATAAATTTCCAGATTTTGTGTTTTAATATTTATTTGTTGGTTATCTGCAATTTGGAGGAAAATCGATTTAGGTTGAAACATCCGATTCGGGTCGGGTCACTGATCCGGGTCGGGTCGACCCGGTTCGAATAAATTTCCAGATTTTGCATTTTAGTGGTTTGTTGTTGGCTATCTAAAAATCAGAAAAAAAATGGATTCTGATTCCTGTTTCGGGTCAGTGTTCAGGATCCGGATCGGGTCAAATTTTAGAATTCGGGTCGCACATTTTAATTGCAAACTGTTGGTTTATTTTGGCATTTAAACATCCGTGCACGGATTGTCTTACGGATTTACCGATTTATATAACTACTGCATTTAGGCCGATGAAATTGAATTCGAGGCCGCGTCTTTTCAGTTTGCTTCTGTTTCAATTCACTGTTTCGATAATTTACTGATTTCTGTATTATTTTACTGTTTCTAACTATACTGCATTTAGGCCAATGAAATTGAATTTGAGGCCGCGCCCCTTCGGAAATTGCCTATGTTTTCTGCTGGCTGCTTTGATATAATTTTGCTGATTTGAACACGATGCTACAATGGCCGATGAAAAAATATCCGTCGATTTTTGAGGCCTCCACAGTTGTAAAGACGGAAAATAAAACTTCTGGGCAAGGATGAAACTTAAATCTTTTTTTCACCCGAGAGACCAACACGTTCGTTAGGCAAGGCAACTAAAATGACAAACGAGTCATATGTTCGCAACCACGACGTGATTGAAATGATCTTTTCAAAATTTAAGTCTGAGCCCTCCGTAATAAAAACATTTACTGTTTTGGATACATATCCGAAGTTATGTATATTCAATTGTTTCTAACTGTTTGTTCTTGACAACTTGCAAGGGATAAAGTCAAAGAAGACAAATACCCCTCGGAGATTATTTATTTTGGTGTTTTACTTTCTTTAATTCAGCTTTATTCCATTCTTTATTGTAATATTATTGTACTCATGAAATTATTGAAATGTTTAGAATAGGTAGACATAGAATTAATTAACAGGGTAGTCTAAAATTGGAAACCCATCGCTAGTTTATTTATTTTAGGCTCGTTTAGTTTTAAAACCGAAAATCGCTAGTTTACTTATTTTTAGGCTCGTCACCCATAAAATTTACATTGCATATATTTTTTATCAATTTTCATTCAAATGCATACTTTTTCAAGCTTTACGTGTATATTAATGCCATACAAATGTATACTTGTACAAATGCATCATTTCATTGAATACTTGCAACATCATTTAAACTTTATATTTCTAAATATGCATTTTTCTTAGCATAACAATTAACCTTAGTTTGATCGGATAACCGCAAGTTAGCAGATCTTAATGGATGCCTAACCCCTCCCTTTAGGATAATAAAGAAACCTTACCTAGAATCTCATTAGTTTTGTAGACTATAAAATCAGAGTTATTTTGTAGCTTTTAGTTAACATTCAGGTGCCCTAATTCACCTTAGAATAATTAGGTGGCGACTCCTCAAAGCAAGCATTTTTAACCGATCTAGAGGGAATCGATGCCATCGCGTCGCGAAGCCCGCAGGTAAAAAACGAGTGCGACAGCATGGCGACTCCGTTGGGGAAAACTTCAGGTTCTTAACCATAGCAAACCCAGGTTAATTATTATTGCGCTTTACTTTTTGCTCATTATTTGATTTAATGCTTTGATATGTTTCATTTGTGAAATTTTGCATAACTGCTTTAATTGCTTTATTCTCTTACTGCTTTCCTTAAATTGGCATTTCGCTCATAGTTCTTCCACTCTGAAAAATTGACACTATCACACATTACACGCGAGGTGTGTTTTTTGCACCCGCAAGCCTCTTTCAAATTTCCAAAATTTTAGGAGAGTTGGTATATGCGCGGAGTGTCGGGACCATCCGGTTGGCCGCGTAGCCTTCTCGCTCGAGCAGTCCGCTCCGGAACCTTGAGTCTAGTTAGCCAAATCTTAGAAAATTTAGAATAGTGCTACACCACCCTTTATCTTAAGTCATGCATGCATACACCTTAGGTGGGCCGATCCTTGCTATCGACTCCACAATTAATAAATCTACCAAAATTGTCGATGGGTCTCACGACCCAACGACCTATCAGCATATTATGTGTAGCGTGATAATAATAGACTAATCCAAGCCTAATCATGACATGCCAATATTGGAAAATATACATACGCTTTGTCTTCATTTCCAACAAAAGCATTGCAGTTTGACAGCTTGGATTAATCTGTCATAATCTCTCATATTTGGTGTTTAGGTTCACCTCTGGCATAAGAGAGGCTCCATGCATCTTAGGACGCACATTTAATTCCCGCACAATTTGTTTTCTATTTTTCTTATTTTAACTCTGTACATATTATTTAATGCAATAATTACATGCTTCAATTCTGTACATATCATGCCATGTCGCTTGCAACCCTGAGCATGAACATTTGCTCTTTAAACTTTTGGGCTATCGCACCACAATCAAGACTTCTACTAGGGCAATACCATATCTTTTGGTCATCGGGACAGAAATTGTGTCACTGCCTAAGGATAAAACGTTCTTGAACATCAAGACTCAGACCTAGTGAAGCAATCAGGGAAGTCTTTGACCATACTGTCACATTCCTACATTTTATTATTCTTTTAGTGACTTTCCTCCTTTCACCCGATGCTCTTATTTTTGCAGGAAGATCGTCCTCGCGAACAGTCGGGGGCGGTCGTTCTAAAACATTATCCTTGGACATACTCCAAGAAAGAACAAAGCAAAAAGTTTTCGCAAAGATGACCGGAAGATGTTTTGAGTGGAAAAGTCAGCCAACACCAGATTCAACGGGGCATCACTCTAGTTGTCTATACTTTTTTTTTACATATTTGCAAATTCTGTTGATATGCTTAAGTTTCGTTACATAATTCCTTTATATCATACATTTTTTACAACATATCCTTACGAACTACGAGTGTCTGATTCTCACCATACGGTGTGATACGTAGGTAACCCTTCTCGGGTTCGACACCCCTACCAAAAAAAAAGAAGAAGATGATTCTGGTTTACCAATCTTTTTTTTTTCATTACATCCTAATGGACAATCTTTTTTTTTTCATTACATCCTATTGTGGACAATTTTTTTTTCATTGCATTCATCCTAATATGGACAATCACTTTTTCATTGCATACATTTTTTACTTACTATCCTATCGTGGATAAATTCTTTTTCAATCATACATTTTTTTAACCTATCCGCACGAACTACGCACACCTGATTCTCGTCAAAGATGAGATACGTAGGCAGCCCTACTTGGGTTCGGTACCCTTTATTCAAAAATACAAAAAAAATTATATATATTTTAAGAATCATTGATGGACTTGGTTGATACTAACACATTTAGGAGTGTGCATAGGAAAGAACAAGTGGAGAAGATTGACTTCATGGTAAACCATTGATTCTTCTGGTACCTCTCATTCACGCCTGTGTTGACACTTAAAAATTGTTTTGCATGCTTCCAAAGATATGAACAAAGCCAACCTCATCGTTTCATGTGCATTGTGTGGTGAGTTTTTAGAATAAGTTCAATTGCATTGCATTGTGATCTAGAACTTGGCTCGAATGTTTGTTGAGGCGAAATCCTGAGTAACACTTGGTATAGGAAAGGATCGTAGGCTTTCTTTGATCCGTTTGAGCCTTTCCAGCTTACCTAATAACATTATCCGTAGTACTTCCCATTTGAGCCTGAAGCCTATTTTTTTAACAACCACATCTTATGCCTATACCCTTTCTGAGTGCGTACACGCACTATCCCTCTTTTGGCCCGACCTCCTTGAGCGCGTCAGAAATATGCAAATTGCTGAAAAAGATCCGAGTTGAAGTTGCAATGTTCACAAAAGAGGAAAACAAAATGACAACTTCACACAAAAAAAAAGAAGTCAAAAAGCCCCGACAATATCAAAAAAAAAGAAAAGAAAAGAAAAGGAAATAACTCCGAAAAAGGGGAAAAAGCTCCAGACGAAATATTCAAAAAAAAAAAAGAAAAAAAAAGTCAGTACAAAACAAAGGGGCAAAAAGAAGCAAATCGGCATCAAGGCACACAATTACCAAGTGCAGACATATTCCAACGCTCATGGAAGGATTAGTCACTCCTTACCCAAATGATATCCTTTCCTTTTCCCAAGCCTACATTACAAACCCATAACAAGCCCTACATGATCCTATACATAGGGTTCTCACATTAGTGGATACTCACATGACGGCCAAGCCCATGGTATCACAATTAAATGCATTGAACATCTTTCTGAGGGTGAGTGTACTTCTCTAGACGTCCCAAAGTTCAAAATACTGAAATACATATAAGGAAGGGACTTTCTTTCAGTGAGGGCATTTGATACATGAGGATGCATATATGTCAAAACCTTGGCTTGAAGCAAGTGTCGATACTCAGGTATGTCTGAGGTAGCATATGAAGCTTAGGAATTACCCTGAAGTCAGTCTCGGTTATACAGAAAGCAATAACGGGAGCCCCTAAGCACAATACTAATGGTTGGTATCAACTGAAGTCAAGATGTGATTCTGTCTTTTTCATATTTAAAAAAAAAAAAAAAAAACCTTGCGAAATATTGCATCATTTTTTCAAACTCTAGTCACTCTTTTTACCAAAAAACATTCTAAAAACTTACATTTGCAACATGAACTACGTTATGACCTGATTCTCTTGGCGGGATACGTAGGCGGCCACAACAGCTTCGGTCCAATTTTTAGAAAATCCTTACAATACTTTTGCTTATAGCGAACTACGTTATGACCTGATTCCCTCGGCGGGATACGTAGGCGGCCACATCGGCTTTGGTCCCATTTTGCAAAACTTCACAATCCCTTTTTACTTGTAGCGAACTACGTTATGACCTGATTCCCTCGGCGGGATACGTAGGTGGCCACATCGGCTTAGGTCCCATTTTTTTTTTTTAAAAAAAAACTTACAAAACCCATTTTGGTTGCAACGAACTACGTTATGACCTGATTTCCTTTGTCGGAATACGTAGGCGGCCTATATCGGCTTCGGTCACACCATTGAAAATTTTCTGCAATTATCTTGCACACAACGCAATACAAGCAAGCCGCCCACACAAACTCGGTTTTGTCCAGTTGGAAGTTCAGCATCTTCATATATACCAGAAACTGGGGCATATTTTAAGGGTTCACTGCAAGAATATGCCAATAGACCTGGAAAATGCAGACAACTAAGTCTTCAATCTAAACCAGTCTGAGCTTGCAAGCGTCAAGGGCAAAAACTACAAAGTCAATGCGAATCAACTGCCCCTGGCCCCCAAACTCACAAATTTCTTTGAGTGCAGGTCTTCAGGTTGACAAAGGCAGGAAGTCGCAACATGTGTGTTTAATTTGGAAAAGAACTCCGGCATCGCAGTTTAGGCCCTACAAGGATCACGTTCCTATTGGGCGTCAGTACAAAAACATCATCTTCACCTACAGGGTCACAACTGCTATGTCCGTATAAGGACGATATTTCGACTCACAAGGTCATAATCTCATCCTTATCCATTCCTTTTACATCGCTTATGTCCACGCATTAACTTTTAATCTAGATTGACGACATAGCAATTCGATCTTAGGGTCACACATCTGCATCACGTCTAAGCAATGACGTCATTTCATTTTGTCTATGCAACGACGACATCTGTATCACATCTAAGCAACGACGTCATTTCAGGCGCCAACCTCATAATTCGGGTATTTGATTTCAGTCAGGCGCCCACCTCATAATTCGGGTATTTAAATTTCAGTCAGGCACCCACCTCATAATTCGGGTATTTAAATTTCAGTCAGGCGCCCACATCATAATTCGGGTATTTAAATTTCAGTCAGGCGCCCACCTCATAATGCGAGTATTTTAATTTCAGTCAGGCGCCCACCTTCCAATGCGGGTATTTAATTTCAGTCAGGCGCCCACCTCCTAATGCGGGTATTTAATTTCAGTCAGGCGCCCACCTCCTAATGCGGGTATTTTAATTTATGTTAGGCGCCCACCTTCCAATGCGGGTGCCCACCTCCTAATACGGGTATTTTAATTTTCAGTCAGGCGCCCACCTCCTATTGCGGGTATTGTAATTTCAGTCAGGCGCCCACCTTCCAATGCGGGTATTGTATGTTCAGTCAGGCGCCCACCTCATAATGCGGGTATTTTAATTTCTGTCAGGCACCCACCTCATAATGCGGGTATTTTAATTTCTGTCAGGCGCCCACCTCCTAATGCGGGTATTTCAATTTCAGTCAGGCACCCACCTCATAATGCAGGTATTTCAATTTCAGTAAGGCACCCACCTCCTAATGCGGGTATTTTAATTTTTCTGGGCGCCCACCTCATAATGCAGGTATTTCAATTTCAGTAAGGCGCCCACCTCCTAATGCGGGTATTTTAATTTTCAGTCAGGCGCCCACCTTCTAATGCGGGTATTTTAATTTCAGTCAGGCGCCCACCTTCTAATGCGGGTATTTAATTTCAGTCAGGCGCCCACCTCCTAATGCGGGTATTTAATTTTTGTCAGGCGCCAACCTCATAATGCGGGTATTTATTTTCTATCAGGCGCCTACCTCATAATGCGGGTATTTTAATTTCAGTCAGGCGCCCACCTCATAATTCGGGTATTTATTTTCAGTCAGGCGCCCACCTCCTAATGCGGGTATTTTAATTTCAGTCAGGCACCCACCTTCCAATGTGGGTATTTCAATTTCATTCAGGCACCCACCTTCCAATGCGGGTAATTTAATTTCAGTCAGGCGCCCAGCTTCTAATGCGGGTATTTTAATTTCAGGCAGGCGCCCACCTTCTAATGCGGGTATTTTAAATTCAATCACACCTATGCAACGACGCCATCTGCATAACGTCTATGCAACGACGTCATCTCATTACGCATATCATCATCTGCATTGGGGAAGTACTTCTAACGTTGTTCCGCCCTTCCCCTAGTATTTCGCCACATCTGCAACCATTGTCAACATAACTCGACACTGGGGCAATGTTTCTTGAATGTGCACCATTTTTTGCAACTTCTCTCCCCCTCGGGATTCAATTTCTTCCCACGCATCCTTAACCTTCCCTCAATGATCAGGACACAATTGGCTACTCAGTCAACTTCTTTGGTCGAAAACTCTTTCATCGTCTCCGACCAAAGAGGGGCATCTGTTGACACCCAATTTTGTCCCATATTTTTCGATTTATTTGCAATTTTAAATATTTTTGACACCTCAAGAAAATATATATATATATATATATATACATATAGGCATATATATGCATATTATTATTCGTATTTTCTACAACCATTTGCTTTCTTTTTAATCATGATCGTAGTTTCTATTGTAATATTCTATATTATTTTATTTTAGCAAAACAACATCGTATTTTCATTTTTTAATTAAGCATTAAGCATTTCACATATATTATGTTTTATTATTATCACATCTTATACTATATTCTAAATAATTTACATTTTTTATTCAAAGCTTTTTAATATTAAACCCCTTTTATAATTTTAGATCCATAACCCATTTTATTTCCCAAATAAATCCCTTAAAAATCCCAAACTAGCCCACTCCCTCTCTACCAAGCCCAAGACCCAGGCCCACCCGGCCGACCCAACCCCCTCTCTTATTTTTTCGACCAACCCAACACCCCTTAAAACCCAACCCCCCAAATCCCCTAACCCTAAAAATATCTCACACACCATTTTTTTTCCTTTCCCAACCAAACACACCCATCGGCCGCACACCCTACACCCCTGCCCCTACGCCGACACACTCACCCCTAACCTCCCAATCAGCCGCATACCCCATACCCATACCCCCAAATTATCGAACCTTACCCCTACCCCGACAGACCATTCCGGTCACCGCCACCCTACACCACGTCGCTGATCACCTCACCACCACCAACCCCTAACAACCGACACCACCCATACCCTTATTCCTAAAAATCCGAAACCTATCTATAAATACCCCTTTTTGTTCATTGTTTTGGGGGTCAGTTTTGAGCTTTTTGTCCGAAAAAGAGGGAGTTTTTGGTCGGATTTTGGGTGGATTTTTGCCCTTTGTTCACTGTTTCGAGTGGTAGTTTTTGGTCGATTTTGGTGGAATTTTGGAGGTCCTAAAATCAGAAATCGAGTGTTGCTCTTTACTGATTCGGGTTGGGTCGGGTCAGCCCGTGTCGGACAAAAATCTCCAGGTTTTGTGTTTAATATTTTGTTGTTGGTTATTTGAAAATTTGAAAAGAAATCGATTCGGGTTGAAAACCTCCGATTCGGGTTGAAAACATCTGATTAGGGTCGGGTCACTGATCCGGGTCGACCCGGTTTGAGTAAATTTCTAGATTTTGTGTGTTTGTATTTTGTTGTTGGTTATCTGAAAATTTGGAAAGAAATCGATTCAGGTTGAAAACATCCGATTCGGGTCGGGTCACTGATCCGGGTCGGGTCGACCCGGTTTGAGTAAATTTCCAGATTTTGTGTGTTTGTATTTTGTTGTTGGTTATATCTGAAAATTTGGAAAGAAATCAATTCGGATTGAAATCATCTGATTCGGGTCGGGTCACTGATCCGGGTCGGGTCGCCCGATTTGAGTAAATTTCTAGATTTTGTGTGTTTGTATTTTATTGTTGGTTATCTGAAAATTTTGGAAAGAAATCGATTCGGGTTGAAAACATCCGTTTCGGGTCGGTCGACCCAGTTCGAATAAATTTCCAGATTTTGCGTTTTAGTGTTTTGTTGTAGGCTATCTGAAAATCAGAAATAAATTGGATTCTGATTCCTGTTTCGGGTCTGTGTTCAGGATCCGGGTCGGGTCAAATTTCAGAATTCGGGTCGCACATTTTAATTGCAAACTTTTGGTTTATTTTGGCATTTAAATATCCGTGCACGAATTGTCTTACTGATTTATATAGATACCGCATTTAGGCCGATGAAATTGAATTCGAGGCCGCGTCTTTTCAGTTTGCTTCTGTTTCAATTCGCTGTTTCGATAATTTACTGATTTCTGTATTATTTTACTGTTTCTAACTATACTGCATTTAGGCCAATGAAATTGAATTTAAGGCCGCGCCCCTTCGGAAATTACCTCTCTTTTCTGCTTGCTGCTTTGATATAATTTTGTTGATTTGAACACGATGATATAATTTAGGCCTCCACAGTTGTAAAGACGGAAAATAAAACTTCTGGGCAAGGATGAAACTTAAATCTTTTTTTCACCTGAGAGACCAACACGTTCGTTAGGCAAGGCAACTAAAATGACAAACGAGTCATATGTTCGCAGCCACAATGTGATTGGAATGATCTTTTCAAAATTTAAGTCTGAGCCCTCCGTAATAAAAACATTTACTGTTTTGTATACGGATCCGAAGTTATGTATATTCAATTGTTTCTAACTGCTTGTTCTTGATAGCTTGCAAGGGATAAAGTCAAAGAAGGCAAATACCCCTCGGAGATTATTTATTTTGGTGTTTTACTTTCTTTAATTCAGCTTTATTGCATTCTTTATTGTAATATTATTGTACTCATGAAATTATTGAAATGTTTAGAATAGGTAGACATAGAATTAATTAACAGGGTAGTCTAAAATTGGAAACCCATCGCTAGTTTATTTATTTTAGCCTCGGTTAGTTTTAAAATCGAAAATCGCTAGTTTACCTATTTTTAGGCTTGTCACCCATAAAATTTACATTGCATATATTTTTTATCAATTTTCATTCAAATGCACACTTTTTCCAGCGTTACGTGTATATTAATGCCATACAAATGTATACTTGTACAAATGCATCATTTCATTAAATACTTGCAACATCATTTAAACTTTATATTTCTAAATATGCATTTTTCTTAGCATAACAATTAACCTGAGTTTGATCGGATAACTGCAAGTTAGCAGATCTTAAAGGATGCCTAACCCCTTCCCTTTAGGATAATAAAGAACCCTTACCTAGAATCTCATTAGTTTTGTAGACTATAAAATCAGAGTTATTTTGCAGCTTTTAGTTAACATTCAGGTGCCCTAATTCACCTTAGAATAATTAGGTGGCGACTCCTCAAAGCAAGCATTTTTAACCGATCTAGAGGGAATCGATGCCATCGTGTCGCGAAGCCCGCAGGTAAAAAACGGGTGCGACAATGTGGTGACAGGAGGAAGTTTATCATTTGAGGATAATGGAGAAGAAGGTGAAGTGCAATATCATCAATATGATATAATATATACAGAAACAACAGTTTGGGGAAAGTTCACAACAACAACATGGGACAAGTTCTAGTTCACAGTTCATGCTAAGTTATAATCCATACCAATATCACCAAGGAATGTATTCACAGTTTATGGATCCACAATACTTGGAAGCTAATCAATTCATACCTAGTCAACACCAACAACTTCTCAGCTGCTTAATAACAAGGTTGCAATTGGAAAGACTAGTGCTAGTGCAAATATGTCAGGTAAGTGTAATTTTGATACAGAAACATTGTTGAAATGGATTGTGGACACAGGTGCAACTAATCACATGATTAGTGATCGGAAGTACTTACAGAGTAAGAATTTGATAGAAAATGTAGGGAAGGTACAATTGCCTACAGGTGATTCAGCTAGAATATCACATGTTGGTGACTATCACTTAGGAGGAGGTGATGTTCTAAGAATTTTCTTATGTGTGTCAACATTCAAGTGTAATCTCATGTTTGTTTCAAAGGTGACAAAGGAACTGAATTGCAGTACTACTTTCTTTCCAAAATGCCGTGTATTTCAGGATCTCTCATCTGGGAAAGTGAGGGCGATTGGTAATGAAAAAGATGGGTTGTACATATTATGTTTGGACACACAGAACGTGAATGGAATCCAATACATAAATCAGTTAATAAAAGAATAGAAAAAGCTTTTACTGTGTCACTTAAGTTACATAGGAATTCCTGAGCCCAAGAGTTAAGAATAACAAGTTTTTCATTACCCAAAATTGAATACCCGCTTAGAATAATAAAACATATTATATTTGTCGAGAAGTGCAAAATCGTATGGATACGATTCTCATTTTGTATCTTGATTAATTGGATCGTTTCTCTATGGATTCCTATTCCAAACTCTTCGAGATGTGAAGGAGGTGAAGTGACTAGATGTTTAGCAACAACTCAGCATATGGATGCAGTCACTTGGCATCAAAGGTTATGTTATGTACCTATGAATGTTCTAAAGAAAGTTCCATATTTCAAGAATGATATTGCTTTTGTTTGAATAATTGTGAAGTATGTCCTCTAGCTAGACAAACTAGAGTCACTTTTCCTGTTAGTACTAGTAGGAAAACAAGACAATTTCAATTGTTGCACATGGATGTATGGACCTTACAAAGTAGAAACATATAATGGAATGTGATATTTTTTTACTATTGTGGATGACTACTCTAGATGGACTTAGATTTTCTTAATTAGATTGAAATCAGATGCGATTACATTGCTTAGAATTTTTTTTGTTGAAGTTAACTCAATCTGAAGTGAAAATTCAAATGGTGAGGTCTGATAATGGCACTGAGTTCTTTAATCATAGTTGTAAAGAATTGCTTCAACAACATGGTGTAGTACATGAGAGTTCCTATCCACATACACCACAAAAAATAGTGTAGTGGAAAGAAAGCATAGATACATATTGGAGACAACTAGAGCCATAAAAAGTCAAGCTAATTTACCAGACAGGTTTTGGGGTTTTTGTGTGGAAGGAGTTGTGTATATCATAAATAAGATCACTTCTACCGTTATAGGTAACAAGTCACCTTATGAGATGTTGTACATCAAGACACCATCACTTTATCATTTGAGAGTGATAGGTTGTCTGTGTTTTGCAACTACCCTAACCAAGCAAGACAAGTTTAGTCCCAGGGCTGTGAGAGTTGTTATTTTTGGGTATGGTTCTGCACAGAAGCGGTGCAAGCTTTATGACATGGAAAATAGGACATTTTTCATGAGTAGGGATGTGGTATTCATGGAGACAATCTTTCCTTTAAAAGGTGAGACAAATGACAAATATGGTCCTATCAAATCACATAAACATTTTTGCTTTGATGATCTAATTCATCCATAGTGTCAAGATTTCAGATAGTACACCTCTGGAAGTCCAGGATGTTTATGCACCCAATGACACTCAACATGAAAACAATAAAACTTCAAGACATGATCATGATCATTATGTTGCAAATTTGCCAGCAACAACATCTGCACCTGAACCTGATATTAGAAAATCTACATGGACTAGTAGACCTTCTACTTGGCATAAAGATTACATTACTAAGCATGGTTCCACCAGCTGCTTGTATTCAATATCTACTGGAATGGATTATATAGGACTGTCACCCAAATATCAAAGCTTTATGGCTCATGCTTCTCTTGATATTGAGCCATATAATTATTCAGAAGCTGCAAAGGATAAAAGATGGGTTGAGGCAATGAAAGATGAGATCAAAGCATTGGAAGAGAATAAAACATGGGAGCTAGTGCAACTTACAAAAAGGAAAAAGGCTATAGGATGCATGTGGGTGTGCAAGATTAAATATAAATCAATGGGAGAAGTGGAGAGATTGAAAGCTAAACTGGTAGCAAAAAGATACAATCAGAAGAAGGTCTTGACTATCAAAAGACATTCTCACCAGTGGTCAAAATGTCCATTGTAAGATCAGTTATCTCTATTTCAGCTGCTAAGCAGTGGCCAATCTATCAAATGGATGTCTACAATGCTTTCTTACAAGGAGATCTCTATGAAGAAGTGTATATGAAAGTTCTAGAAGGTTTTGATGCTACAGGTTGGTAGAAATAAGTTTGCAGATTATTAAAGTCATTGTATGGCTTGAAGCAAACACCAAGGAAATAGAACATTAAGCTTACTTCAACATTGGTTTCATCTAGTTTATATCAAAGTCACATGGATTATTCCCTGTTTACAAAGCCGAAAGGTGACCAAAATAGTAGTGGTATTGGTGTATGTTGATGTCTTGCTACTTACCGGGAATGATCCAGCTGTTATTCAGTCTACTAAAGAGGCATTGCAGTCAGCCTTTAAAATAAAAGATCTAGGAAAACTTAGATATTTTCTTGGAATAGAATTTGCAAGGAGCTCCCAAGGTATACTTATGCATCAACGGAAGTATGCCTTGGAACTCATATCAGATATGAGACTAGCAGCTGCTAAGCCTGCTTCTTCACCTATGGAAATGCATAAGAAGTTCACTACTGTGGAATTTGATCAATATGTTGCTTCCACATTCACATAATCTAATCCAGTCTATGCTTTTTCATCAAGTCAAGACCTGTTGTTGTCAGATCCTGGTACTTATAGGAGACTGATTGGCAGATTATTGTATCTCACAACTAACAGACCAAATATTGCTTTTGATGTACAATATTTGAGTTAGTTTATGCATGCTCCTAAAACTTCACATATGGAAGATTGACTTAGGCTTGTTAGATATATCAAACAAGCACCAGGATTGGGTATTCTTATGTCTAGTTCCAGTACTTCTCAACTCAAGGAGTTTTGTGATGCAGATTGGGGGCTCTTGTGTTAATAGCAGGAGGTCAATTACTAGTTACTTAGTGTTGTTTGGTTCTTCACCTGTATCTTGGAAATCTAAGAAGCAAGTCATAGTGTCTAGAAGCTCAGCAGAGGCTGAATATAGGGCCATGGTTGCTTCAGTAGCAGAGGTGGTATGGTTTACTAATTTGTATCAAGAACTTGGAGTTGATGTTCAATTACCAGTTTTTGTGTTTACTGATAGTAAATCTGCTCTTCAAATTGCTGCTAATCCAGTTTTTCATGACTGTATGAAACACATTGATATAGATTGTCATTTCATAAGGGAAAGGATCCAAGAAGGTATCATCTGCACTACATATTTGCCTTCTGTTGATCATCCTGCAGACTTACTTACCAAGGCCCTCAATCGAGTACAACATGTTCATTTGATATCCAAGCTAGGCATGAAAAGAATTATCTAAATGTTACTTTAGTAGTTTTACTGGACTTATATGCCTGGTGGGCATTCATGAACCTTTGCATGTTTGTTGAAGGCTGTGGAAGACTTGGTGAAGGTGATCATGGTCTGAGTGTTAGTATTCCGCTGTGAGATTTTTAGAGCTTCAACGACTACCATGTCTTGTGTTGAGTTCTTTGGTTGAGCCTTTTTCATGGGCCTTAGCAGTTTAACAGTTCAACCATACATTTCCATAGTTTGGTTGCTGAGAATTTTTCTAACTTTTCTGCTGCCTACTAAACTACTCTATCAATTAGTAAAAGTGAGAATACTAGACTTAAGAGGATATATTTGTTGTAATCGAAATAATCAAGTGCGGAATCTAACAATTGTAAACTTTGAATGACGATAAATCAGACAATAAAGAAAAGTATACTCAAGATGCATAATACCTTGATATGATTTGGTCAACTGACCTACATACGCAAAGCAAATATAAAAGAAAGCATAAACTATGAGAGAATAATGTCCCTCTAAACGAAACTCTCTAAACGACTACATTGTAGATGCTATTGTGTTGTTTATGAAAAGAAAAGTGTCACGACCCAAAATTCCATTTGTGCTGCGAGGACACCTACCCTAACCCGTAGGCGAACCACTAACATTCAATAACAGAATTAAGTAATTATAATTGCGGAAGAAGTAAAGGAAGTACATAATATAACAATGATCCTTAAAACATTTACATCGTCTAACCAATTACAACGTTTACTACCCATAATCTAGTGTCACTCGTACAAAGACTCCAAGATACAAAGTACAGAAATAATTAATAACTATGCCCTGAATGAATAAGGGCGACTTGACTGGATGAATACCAAGGTTACCGAGAATGAACGGTTTGCCTTAACCTTCTCGTGCTCTAAACTGCAACCTGAATAGATTGAGTACCTGCATCCACCCTATCAGTCCCAGAAACACGCCTTCAAACGTGTTTTTATGGCCAATGCTGAGATTCTTTAGTTCGACGATCGTAAAAGATGCAGCAAGCGTAGCATGAGTATACAACGTACTCCCGTAGATATCATAGGCCGACAACAATAGAAGCTACGTAACAGATATAAACATGAAGTTAATTCTCAGATAAGTCCTATTTTAGACAGTACAAACAGTCACATAAATCACCTTATTCACATATGAATTCATAAATCATATAAATCACTCAATACACATAAGGTCCGATCTAGGGGTGAGCGGGTCCGGATACCCTAACTTTTTTGAATTACTCGGACCCTACCCAGTAAAATATCGGTTCCTAAATTTACTACCCGGAAACTACCCCTAGCAATCATTACTTGGAACCTACCCGGACCCTGCGGTTCCGGGTAGGTTCCCGAGTACCCAGAATCGGTGTTTCTTTATGCAAAATAATGCCTTCGTATAACAACTTTGGTTTAGGAATAAACTCGTCTGCTTATCCTTTGAAAGCCAGTGCCACAAAACCCATAAAGAATCCTTTCGGAATATCCCAAGAATGTTTCAAAGATTTGCTTTGGTTTTCGTTTCAACTTTCTTTTTCAATAACTTAAAGGAGTACCTAGTTTAAAAAATTCAGTTTTTCAGTTTTTACTACTTTTGGCTTTTTCTCTGCTTATGATTGTCACTTTGTATAATTTGATTTATTTCTTGATGGTGAAAGTGATTGTTCTGCATTTGGTTTCCCCCCTTAAATGATGTACTTTAGTATGTTTTTTTTAATTAACTAAAAAATAATAGAATTAAAAAGTAAAAATATTTAATATTTCATAGGTTTCGGGTATCGGTTCCAGGTCCGGGTACCCTGTCTCTATTTATCGGAACCGGACCCGACATTGATCGGTTCCTAATTTTACTACCCGAAACCTACCCGTTATTATAATATATCTACCTGGAACCTACCCGTTAGTGTCGGTTTCGGTCGGGTATCTGGGTACCCTACACCCGTGCTCACCCCTAGTCCGATCACAACAAAGTACACTTCAATACACGTAGCACATAGGGACATTACTATCGATACCCACCGATCTAACCCTTTGTCCAAGTCATATTCATATTTTACCTACTTACCCGACTTGACACAATCAATAAGCAAGTTTACACTTAGTACATAACATCATTTTACGAATACCTTCCAAGGATATGATACCTAGGTAACGTACCACCTTAGCTCTTTTATTAACTTAGCCTTTAGACTCAGTGACGACTCTAGGCGTCCACAGACATAACACATATTAGTTCACTAACGTATTCATTATATACAAGTAGGAGTCTACGCCTTACACCTAGCATACAAGTCAACAACTACCACAATAACACATTAACAAGATCTTTGCTTTACACTTTACTGAATAACACTATCAATGACAACACACAGGAACACATAATTCCCATGATCTAGATGCTAGTTCTGACAAGTAGGCATTTCCGATCATAATAAAAGTTTGACATCGAACACTTAAACTTATAAGTTGTAAACCACATGACTAAATTCACAAAGAATAAGCCTAATCATGGAAACCAATGCAATATGATCAATCTAATAATCCAAGTTCAGTTAATCATAAGAATCACCCAAATTTCAAGCAATCATTCCAAATCACATTACTAATCAATCAACAAATCAATGTACAAATGTGTGTATGGAATGAATGCCAATTCAAATGTCATGTACTTTTCACAATCAGTATTTCTCCTACCAAGAGTCTCAAGATCATGGAGTTTACCATTATTCATCTCTTAGTAGACACGACATAAAATACACATCAACATGTATGAATGGGGTGCAATTTAAATGATATGTATGCAATAGCCATATGTACCCGATATACACACACTTCTACAATAGGTGTCACGTAACCCATGATGGACTCATAAGGTCTATATACCCATCTGATCCCTATTCTGTGGCTGTAGTAACATCATCAATCATATCCATCCAAAATTTCCCATCAGATCCCAGGTCTGTGGCTGTAGTATCATCATCAATCATCAGTCTCTTACCATGTACCATATCCAGTAATCGGCTTTCAAGCCCCTTTATCAGTATCTCAACAGTTTAATGCCAAATATAATATATACGAATGATATGGATATGAGTACACCATGCAACAACTTAATCAATACAATCAATATTATCAATTCTTTTTCAAGTATTTAAATGAGATCTAGAGTGATGAATGCATGACAAGAAAAATTGCAATAAGATATCAACCATAATTAATGAATATCATAGGCTAACAAAAGCTCCACAACACGTAATTTCATGTACATCAGTTTGTCATATCAAAAGTAATGTGATGACTAAACACACTCACTTTTGGCTTTTCTTTTGCTACCCTATTTGCGAGGCGAATCCCATCTGTGATGCGAAACACTTATCATATCACTCGAACTTCGTCGAACTTCATCGCAGGATGGTTCCTTCAATTTTAATGACTTCCAACCTTCAGTACACCCTCACAACATCTATCTAAGTCGTAAGGGACCCTTGAAAAGGATCTCAAATCACTGGCTCATACCATCTAACCTATGATCTCATTTTCAAACCAAACTCCGAGGTGTAATAGTTTATAGCTACTCCAGTTCTTCATGACACTTTGGTTAGGTTTTTGAGTGTGTTTGATAGTTTTGCCCAGGCAGACATTCATCCGACTACTCCAGGTGGGTCACATACCCTAGTAGGAGATGGATAGACTCCTGAGTTTTGCACTTCAGGGGTTCAGCCTGTAGCTATGTTGACACCCTATATTTATGAGATTCCAGCACCCGAGTTTTGTCCCTAGCTAATTGCAAGGACTACTATGACCCATGATGAGTGGAAGATATGGGGGCACTTCTCCAACATGAAGCCTCCCGTATTTTTTGGACAGCTCGAGAAGGATGTGTACGAGTTTATCATTAGCTTCCATGAGAGTCTGCACACCTTGGGTATCGTCGAGTCGCACGGGGTCTATTTCATTGCTCTTCAACTTATGGGTTATGGGAAGCAATGGTGGAGGGCTTGTGTTGATTGCCGACCAGTGAGGTCGCCTCTACTATCTTGGGTCAAGTTTTATCGGATCTTCCTAGAGAAGTATGTGCCCTTTAACTTGCGCCTAATCAAGTGTGATGAGTTCTAGGTGATTGAGTAGAGGGGTTCAACATTGCTGATTATGAGACTTGCCTTTATGCCTTGTCACACTATGCAATGCCATTGCTACCTACAGAGGCAGAAAAAGTCAAATGCTTTATGATATGGTTGAATATTCCCCTTCAGTTGGCTATGTTACAATTGGTAGCCGCTGGGGCTTCTTTCGAGTCAGTGGCTAAGCATGCTTGGATGGTTGAGTCTATTAGGGGAAGCTACCCAGACATGAGTCTGATAAAATGATGCGATGAAATAGGCAATATAGTTGGTTTACTTCTCGTGGTATGGACAACATGGTAGATTCCAGCATTCGCAGTCTAGTCGCCTAATTCAAGCACCCTCAAGATTACAGATGGTGCTTCTATGGGGCAGAGAGGTTATAGTGGGGCCTAGGTTTTTAGAGTTACTCAGTCTCGATCCTATTCTGGGAAAATCAAACTTTCAGTCATTTGGTGATATTGTCATGTGTATTATGTTATTATGTGCCTAACGAGCCAAAGAAACTAATAAATATTGACCCGAGTTGACCTGTACAAAGCTACTATTTTAGCATGTTCCTATTAAGTTTCCTCTTCTACGGAATGGGTGTCGCCAGAGCGTGACCGCTCCAGCAAAGGAATGTCCGCCCCCGTGATTATTTGAATTTTTAAGTCCTTTCACATCGATGAATAATTGTAGCACTCTAGCGGATATGCTTCGGCGAAACTGGTTTGCCAAAGCGAGGTCGTCGTCCCAGACCCAAATCCAAGTAGAAACCCTGAAATCTTACACTATTTTTATCAAAATATCCCCCACTTTGATCCTATGTAAGCATTCATGATGTATAAACCCCTATTAAACTACAATTTCACCCGATCTATGGATCTAACCCCCACAACACTCACCATCCGAAAGTTCAAAAACTTTTATGCAATTTCTCAACCCACAAGCATGTGTATACTCGAATGTATGCTGCAAATCGTGCATAGTACAAGAGTACAAAAACTTACCTAGTTAAGGAAATTAATTGTTTGAGAACTTTTACTTCTGCCTCGATGTTTACACCGCTTCTCGAGTTTAGACCCGGTGTGCTAGGAGATTAGGGAAGTAGTTAGTGTGGGGGGAGTAGTTTCGTGTGAGACAATATGAAATTGTGGCGGGGGGGGGGAGGGTAGGTTGTGAGAAGTGGTTTAGTAGTGATATTGGGGAAAAGGTATGGAAAAAAGGGTAAATGATTTGTTTATTTATGATTCTTGAATTCTGTAATCTTCTGCTTTCACGGGCTATCTTCAGCACCAATGAGATTACAAGAGCAGGTACTTGAGCTTTCCTTGTGAGGTTTTTCCCTCCCCTAGTGGACCGCTTCGGTAGTATCTCTTACGCGAGAGCAAGTGCGCCCCTACACACTGATCTTCTTCTTTTGCGAGGTTCTCTTATCGAAATTACCGCTAGTGCGATGTCTTCTAAAACTAATCTCATCCTCATCTGGCATAGCAGTTAGGAAAGCATTGCCATCCTCGGATACCACTGGGGGCTTTGATAAAACCAGGAGTTTCGGATGGGCTTTCCCTTCTCTCGATGTGTATTTTTTTCCACATGGTTTGACTAGAAATATACCTTTCGGTTCTTATATCTCTTGCAAAGTGTAAGGCCACTGCCATTCTTTATACTATACATTTCTTACCAGCATAAATACCTAGCCCGTATAGATAAGCGATGTTGCAATTTCAGTAGTATCAAGACAAAAATGATGAGGCGTAATGTACGATGGTGTAACCGTTGCCATGATGCTATACCCCGAGTCCTTCAAACTAAAGTTTTTAGAACGAATAGTTTCTTCTTAAGGTTCGATTATAGCAGGTAGTTTCTACCGACTGGTCTGGGTTGCTAGTATGAGAACTATGTTATGCATCAGATTTGATACAAGAGCCCTAGTTAGGTGATGCGATGTCATTTTTGGTCATTTTTATGCGTGATTGAGAAGAATCCCTCGTCAGACCAGGTCCCAAGTTCTTCTGATTTTATGAGATTCCTTTTTGCTAATCCCCATTCGAGGATGAATGTTTGTTTAATTGGTATCTGATGTAATGCTCCGTTTGATCATTATGAACTTTCTTTCTGATTTTCTATCATATCCCTCATCCAGGTACTCGCCGATAACTGTTACACATGTAAATGGTGGGTAAGAGTAACCCTTAACTATCTTAGAAGGAAGATTGAATAGATTTAAAAATTTTGGGAGTCCAGTCTTCGCTCCAGCAAGATGATGTCGCCCCTGTGTGATTGCTCCAGCAGAACTCATTCGCTGCAGCGGAGGTGTTGAGTGCGCTTCTGTGGAAAGTCCTACGCTTCTTCACTGAGGAAAGGTGTCAAGTGACCGCGCCTCAGCGGACTCCTATTCCGCCAAAGTGAGATCGCACCTGCGGATCATAATCAATATTTCAGGCAGTGTGTTTAATGCCCTAGAAATGTTTCACTTCCCAAAAACATATCATCTTGAAGTTGGGGCTGGTCTAGAGGGCATTTCTTGGAGGTTGAGATTGAATCCTTCATTGGAGGTAAATCCTTCATCCCTATTTAATGTTTTCATATTTGTAGGTCCATAGTCTTGCAGTTGATTAGAATTTTGGGAAAATGAGTTGTAAACTTCATGGTTGAATGGGAGTAGATGAATCTTGATTAAAGAGTGTAAAATGAATTGGTTTACCTTGATAATTGTTTATAAGTATTAGATTTTGTTAAATAACCATGTTGTAGTGTTCAATTTGAATATAAGAAACTCTTTTCAATCTAATGGAAAATCTAGGGTTTGTAAACTTGGGACCTTTTCTAAATCGTGCAATTGAGGGTTCAATTCGGGTTTTTTCCCAATTAACTTAAGGATATAACTTGTAAGCATGTTTCAAATCCTTTTGAGAAATAATTCCCAAATTTTGACATGGTGGGTCCAAGATAGATTTTAGATGTATTTTGTATAGTTAAGGACTAAGTCATTGTATGTGTTTTGATTTGTTATTAACGTCTAGTACATGCGTGTTAGACTATGTTTACTACGAGGCCTCCCAAAGAGTCAAGGCGTGCATAGTTGGTCGACCGTTTATGGCTCCTACTCGGCTTTGAGGTAGGCTACAGTTTCCTTTATTAGACTCCGATAGAAGTACGTAATCAATTATAAATATTAAGGGGTACTGAACGTGTTTTGGGGTCCCACTCAAATGGCTGTGATGAATGTTTGAAAAGGTACCGGCATTGAATTGTGATGATGGGTGATTTGGGGAATCATCCTTAAGCTGATTCCGACTGCTATTAATTGGGTTTGTCACCATTATGTGAGCTTGTCACCATATTTACTATTATTGTATTTATTCATCACATATTCTTTAGATATGATATCCAGAGTGTACTTGGATTATGTGTTATTGGATTCTTGAAAGTATGTGATATTCATCTCTATACTTGGTTGCATCTCATTACATCCTGATTTCTTGTCTTGTATTGTCATTTGCATTCATACACTTATGGTTCTGATAATATAAATATGAGAGTGGTATGGAAATGTTGTGGTTTCAAAAGACCGGAAAGGTAGGGACATTTATGAGATTATTTTAACATTGAGATGATGATGATGATATGTGGGGGAATGGGTTGACGCCTGCAATAATTATTATTATATAGCCAAGATCTGGGCTCCCTGAGAAATTCCGGAGGAGTATATAGACTTCGCGGTTCCCCTATGAGTGTGTTGTTCATAGAATTTAAATGCATGTATACTGGAAAATGGAAATGTACCTAGCATATACACTGCATTCACACCATATATACCTCATTCCATTGATTATTTGTTAGTGAACTAAGTGGTGGACTGTCTATTGATGATTTGGTTAATTATTGTGATGAAATGAAGTGTTGTAATTAGACTGGGTGGGTTGCCATGCTTGACTTGATCCATTGTGTGTTTGGTCCTATGATTACAACATGTGAGTCTAAGAAATTTTATTTAAATTATGGTCTATTATCCGTGATTCCTAATCATAAATTAGGGTTACTAAGTACGCAAATGTGTCCTTAGGCTTAAATGATTCACATGGTAATGGGTCTAGTGATGGATTATTTGGCATGTTTGTTGAGTCGTTGTCGTGTAGTCTTTGCTTGTATGCATTATGTGTGTGGGACTTTTGTCTTGATGAGAAGGGGTAGGGTAATGGTAATTACTTAGGATGAATGAAGAGAATCTAACGAACTAATGGGTGTCTCGCATGTAATTGTATGTAGCCGTACTTGAGGGTAGGGGCTGGGAATAACAAGTTTTTAACAAAGTATTTCCAACCCTAGAGTATATTACGGAATGTTTATAGGTAACATGATTAGGAACTAATTAATTCAATAAATGTGTTGTATGATCGGATGCGTAAGGTCGAATATGACTCTATGATTAATTGAACTTCTCTGTAAACTAAGTGGGTTCCATTAACTTATTGTGAATCGGGTTTTCTATGATTGATCAGTCTTACGTGATATGTTTGGTTTACATGATTTCGGGAATCCTTATATGGACAAAGTGACTTGGTGATTCTATGAACTATTATGTGAACAATGTGACTTATTTGAATTATTAAATTGTTAGTGTAGTATTATGTGGTGTCAACTTGATATTTATCTCTCTTTGTGTATCTTCCGTTGTTGTGAGCCTATGATTTCTATGAGGGTATGTTGTGTACTTATTCTACGCTTGATGCATATTTTATGTGGATGTAGGTACTCGGTCTATCAGGTTGAAGTTTGGAGCACGAGAAGTTTGAGGCAGACCACTCATTCTGGTGGCCTTGCTTTCCATCTCATGTATACCGCCCTCTTCCATTCGAGGCAGTGTTGTTCTATTTTCCATTTATCTGTTGTATCTAGAAGTCCGTGTATAAGTGAGACCAGGTTTTGGGAAAGAAGTTTTTTTGTAAGGATAGGTTATAAAATGATCTTTTAATGATAATGATATGTTATGTTGTATTCGTTCAGTTCTGCATTTCCTTAACCTTCCTATATAGTTGTTTGGGATTGGTTTTCCTACAGGGGGGATTGTGTAGGTGCCACCACGACGCCCGTGATTTGGGTCCTGACATTCTAGAATTGAGGCAGCCATGAATCTAGGATCCCACGAGCTAAATACTCTACGGAAATATCACCTCCAACCGAAGCCATCTTTAAGCAAGCCCAGTCTCCCACCTACTCATCCTTAGATGCTGAATTAGGTGTTTAAAAAAAAATAAAATTAATAAAGAAAAACTCCGAGCAGATTTTTACTCTCCGGGAAACATGTTGGAAAAGACTTGGTTTTATAATAATTTTCGAGGAGATAAGAAAGAATCTCCAAGAGATTTATTATGAATTCCTAAACTCTCCTAAAAACAAAAATTAGTTTCTTTAAGTGGTTTGAAGCTTATGTTGAATATCACCAATTATATTTCTCTTTTTCCAAATCTATAAATGTTTCAAAAATGAGAAAAACTTGGACTGGAGAAGAATTTATCTTTGAACTTCCTCCCTCACAAGGATTTTCAACTAATCATGCAGACAACTCAGTAGTTACTTCACCATTCAAACAAAAAGACAATATTGAAAATCTTACTGCCAAAGATATTAAAAATATTTTTGAACAAAATAATTAGACAAACAAATATTTACAAACTCTTGGTGAATATTTGGTTTCAAAATTACCGTTGACAACATCTATTAATTCTAGGGCAACAGAAACTACCACCTCTTTTGTTCCCGTATTTAAGCCATATGAGATCCCCAGAACATCCGTTAAACAACTCTAGCTGCACCAAGCTAATGACTCTCCCCAACTCTATAATCTTCACTGTAGGATCATAAAAAATGAGAAAACCTTGATGGTTAATGATACTCCGGCTAGAGCAACTTAGGGTTCCAATTCAAAGTCCTCCATGACAGTCCTTCAAGAGGTTGGTTCTGACCAAGAGACTAATATACAACCTGACCAGTTTCAGAACAAGCCTCGTCTAGAAGTTTATCACGACCCCTTTCGGACGTCGTGGTGTCACCTACACGTTTCCCACCGGCAGGCTACCCACTCCCAATTAATAACACGATTATAAATAAGAAAAGCGGAAATAACACAATAGTTAATAAGATTGTCTGATCATAACATAAATATTGAAACAAGTCTGATACTAAGGTATTACAACCCCCAAAAGATCTGGTTTGTGAATACAAGAGCAATAATAAAAGAGTTATATAGTCTGGAAGTCTAAAATTGTCTCATGAACAAATATAAGAGCAGAAGTAGAGGTAAAGTATCCAAGACATGCTGGAAGGATGCAGGCTCACCCCGAACACTAGATCTCAAAGCTGGACTCAACCACGTGGTCCGGAGCTAGAAGATGCCGATGTATCTATATAAAAAGAGAATGCAACAAGTGTATCTTGAGCATGTAAACATACCCTGGTAGGCATCATAGGCCGACAACGACGGAAGATACATAACGGAAATAAACATCAAGTTGACTCTCAAGTAATCCTCTACTAAGTAGTTCAAAAAATCCTATAAGTCACCTTGTTCACATCAGAGTTCAATAAATCATACAAGTCACCTTATTCACATAAGAATTCAATAACCATCAACAAGATCCTTAGTAGAGATGAATGCAACAAGATCCTTTATCATGAAGTCACCCAAGTTCCAATAACCAATCCAAATCACGTCACGAAATAATAAGTAATCAATGTATAAATAAATGTATGATATAAATGCAAATGCAAGGTACCTTTTCACAACTGGTATACATATGTTCAAATTCTATGAATTGTAACCCATGAGGGACCCACGCCATCCATATACTACTCCTAGCCAGCCGGAATTCAACACACGTATTTGACTAGAGCTAAGATCCCTTTGGAGTTATATTAATCATTTCCATCATCTCAATGTTTCCAACCATCTCATAAAATATCCTTACCTTTCTGGTCTCATTGGACCCACAACATTTTCATACCACTCCATTTTCAATATCATCAGAATCACGAGTATATGAATGCAACGACAATAACAAGGCAAGTAATTCAAGATGTATGAGATGCAATCAAGTATAAGAGATGAATATCATATGCTTTCAGACACTCAATAACACGTAAATAAGTCTATCATATCGAAAGCAATGTGATGAATAAACACAACTATATCAACAATGGTGACAATCCCACATAATGGCGACAAGCCTAAATAACAACAGTCGAAACCAGCCTAAGACTGATTCCCCAAATCACCCATCATCACTGTTTAACACTGGTACCCACCCAAGAATTTATGACAACCGATAAGGTGGGACCCTAAAACACGCCCAATACCCTTCAACATTTGTAACTATTACATACTTCTATCAGAGTCTAAAAGAGTTAAATCATAGCCTACCTCAGAGTCCAGCAGGATTCATGAACTTTAACCCTCAACACAGGCCTTTCCCTTTTGAAGCTCCTCGGAATACTCATAGTCTAACATATAGATTCTATGTTAATAAGTAATCTAATACAAACACAAGGACTTAGTCCTTTAAACAATCCAAAGATACACCCCAAAATCAATCTCGGGCCCTCAATAGCAAAATCCAAACTTTATTACTCAAAACGTATAATAACATACTAAATAATCATATCCTTAAGTTAATTTGAAAACTAATCATGTTTTGCCACTCAATTGCAAGATTATGTAAAAAGTCCCAATTCCAAACCTTAGGTTTTCTCCCAATTTCAAAAGGGTTTTCACTACCAAATTAACTATCATAATGTCATCATCTATCATTAATCAACACTAGATCACAATATTAAAACCATCTAATCAATTGTCACAACCCCTTTTAGGGACCGTGGTGGCACCTCCACACTCCCACCGGTAGGTGAACCACTCCTAATCAATCACATGATATATATAAGGAAAAGAAGAAATATAAAAAAATATACAATAGCTATCTCATGATATAAATGCAGAAGTATAGTCTGAGAACTAACATAACCCCCAAAATATTGTCAAATCATACAAGAGCACTAACAATCTGATACAAGTCTGAATAAGGCACGTAGGCCAAAACTAAAACTGATAACATAAGTATCTGAACATGTCTTTCGATCATATGTAAAGGACAATATAATGATAGAGCATCCAAGGCATGCCAGAGGTAGCATCTCACCCTGAATACTGAAGTCTGCTTGCTCGGACTCACACTCGAGCTTGCGAACTAATAGTGAAATCTGTATCTGCACCAAAAATACACAACAAGTGTAGAATGAGTACACAATGTATCCCCGTAGGTATCATAGGCCGACAATGATGAAAGATACCGAAAAAGAGATAAATACGAAGTTGACACCAAATAGCCCTAAACTAGCAGTTCAATAACCCAAATACTGTCACATTATTCATGTAATGGTTCACAGAATTAGCATAAGACCTTGTTCATATAAGATTTCATAATCACGTAAGTCATCAAGTTCCAGAATAGTTCAATAATAAGATTCCAAGTATCAATGAGTAATTAACAAGCCTCGTTATTCAGGGATACACACGTTATCAATAATCAATCCAACACTTAATTCAACGATAGATAATCCACGAAATGATATATGTATGATATGAATGCAATTCATATGCCATATAACTTTATCCTCGAGAATACATGCGTTCAAATTTTTATTATGAAACGCACACTCATGGGAGATCCGTGAAGTCCATATACTCCTCCGAAATATCCATCGGACCCCAGATCTAGTCTGAATAATAATTATTGCAGGCGTGCAACCCGTCCCCTTATGTATCATAATCATCATCATCATCTCAATATTGCCATAATCTTATAAGTATTATCACCTTTCCATCTCTTGGACCCACAACATTTCCCTACCACTCTCATATCAATATCACAGAACCATGAGTGTATGAATGCAAATGACAATATGAGGAAAGAAATCATGATGTAATGAGATGCAACCAAGTATAGAGATGAATATCATATGCTTCCAAGAATTCAACAACATAACAATCTAAGTATAAATCATGATATCATATCGGAAGCAAGTATGATGAATAAACATACAATATAAAATATGGTGACAAGTCCAATCAATCAATAGTTAGAACCAATATAAGGTTGATTCCTCAAATTACCCATTATCACAGTTCAACACCGATACCCACCTAAACATTCATCACAACCATTTGAGAGAGACCTCCAAACACGCCCAATATCCCTCAATATTTATAACTAATTACGTACTTCTATCGGAGTCTAGTGAAAGTAAATTGTAGCCTACCTATAGGCCAAACTGGAGCCTCGAATAGTCATATCTATGTGATAGCCTTTCCTTTCCGCTACACCTCGTGATAATCGAAGTTTAATCAATCATATACTATTCATTAATATAAGGCTCACACACATATAAGGACATAATCCTTAACAAAGCAAGACTTCCAAAACTAACTTCAGACCCACATCGTCAAGACTCAAACTTTAATATTCAAAAAACATCAATACGTACTAGGTAATCATATCCTTAAGTTAATTAAAAATGTAATTACTTATGTATTCATTGAGTGATAAATAACTACAAGTGACGGAGATAGGCGATTTAAATAACGGAATGACTGGAAAGGTGAAAACAAGACCAGATATAATTTGATCATTATGAACAAATCCAAAATCTTTGTAGATAGAGACAATCATTAATTTCAAACTGTATGGTGAATGTAATCCAATACATAAATCAGTTAACAAAAGAATAGAAAAAGATTTTATTGTGTCACTTAAGTTAAATAGGAATTCCTGAGTCCGAGAGTTAAGAATAACAAGTTTTTCATTACCCAAAATTGAATACCCGCGTAGAATAATAAAACATATTATATTTGTCGAGAAGTGCAAAATCGTTTGGATATGATTCTCATTTTGTATCTTGATTAATTGGATCATTTTTTATGGATTCCTATCCCAAACTCTTCGAGATGTGTTTTCGAGTATTCCTTGATCATTTCGTCCAAGAAGACAAGTTTCTCTAATTCTATAAATTTTTCTAGAAAACTCTTTTCTTGAATACTATTAAAAAAAAATCAGAATGCTAGTATTCCACCAATTAGTAACCCAAGATTCCACACATTTATTAACTGAAAAAGAAATCTACCAGGGCAAAAATACTATAGATGCAAGATAGAAAAGAGGAGTGGATGATTTCTTTTTTGCCATTTTTTCATCTGTGAATTGTTAATCAACCCATTCGTACACTCTATGCGATCAAATATTTCTTACACACATGAGTTTTATACAATGTATCAGACTTATGAATCTATTTTCTTTTTGATTTTGTGGTTAGTCTTTGAATCTAGAAAGAATACATAAATAGGCTAAGAATTCACTTTGAATGAAGAAATTCAGAATTTTGTTTCCTGATAGCTCAATTGGTCAAATTAGAAATCAAGTAACTCCTTTCAATGAATGATCGAAATAACCACTTTAAGTAATGAATATTATTTAGATTTTGAGACTAAATAACTCCTTTGCTATTAAAATATCCAATATTTCAAAAAAGTTTCGCTATTAAAATATCTAATATTTCGAAAACCTTTCACTGATTACCCATAGTCAGGAATAGAATAATTGCGTAAAAGATATTACGATGATAAAAAAAATAACTGGCAAAAGAGAAATTGGCGAGTTCTCATAATTTAATTAAGAAATCTAATTGTTGGTCATTAAATAATACAAAAGAAAGAATTTCAAATTTACAAGATACGATCTATCTGAATCTAAAGTGTCAATTCCAACAAATATTGACCTAAAAATATTTCTTGATTTAGAAATGGTTTGCCATTTGAGATGAGTCTATTATTTCAATTTGTTATTTGTTATTGAATTGCGTGGGTTTTCATACGCATAAATACCATAAAAAAGTTTCATTTTTTGATTCTTTCATATACGTTTTATTTAATTGAATGAACGTTTCGATTCTCAATTTCTCATCAGTATGGGTCAAGGGAATGGACCCCTGGCCTTGGATGTCCATATAAAGAGATTCATTTGAAATACATAGAGATTCACCGACTACATGCCAATATACATAGAGATTCACCGACTACATATCGATATACATAGATATTCACTGACTACATATCGATCGATATACATAGGGATTCACCGACTACATTTCAGCTCTCCAGCGATCCTAATCTATTTGAAAATTGCTAGAATTGATATATCCATATATCATGTTTCTACAAGCATAGGAGTTTTTTCCTTTATGTTTGGTGGAAATCACATGTTATACTATATTCCAATAAATAGATATTTGTGTTATGATACAAGTCTACGTTTTTTTTAAAAAAAGGATGAGATTGGATCCCGGCGGATCTAAACAATCTTATTTTTTTGAACATGAAGAAATAAAGAAGCCATTGCAATTAATGGAAAGACTAGGCCTACTAACGGCACAAAAATATATGGAAGGTTCAAATTTGTCATAGAAGGGGTACCTTGATTTACTATTTGTATCTGTTATTATGTTATTATATATTTAAAGATATTTTGTAATAATTATAATAAAATTAAGAATTTAAATTTTAATTAGATAATATTTATTATTAATAGAATTTGAAGAATTTTAAATTCTTAGTATAGATCTAAGTGTCTATATATCTAAATCTAACTGAGTACGTATAATAAGGGTAAAGAATGTAGAACTGTAGAACTAAATAAATGGACTTATTCATCTCCTACATGAGAAAGATATGTATGATAATAAACTTTATTATTTTTCTTCATTTATTTGTCTTTTGTTCTTGTCTTCTAATTTTCTAAAAATAGATAAAGAGTTTTTTTACAGATTATCGAAAGATTCATTCAAATCCGACCTAACATGAATTTTTAGCTAAAATGGTTTTTCGGGAGATAGAGAAAGATACAAAACTCTATTATATATATATTTATATTTCCAATTATATAACTAAGAGAAGAAGAAATTCATTTTATTTTCCTAATTTCATGAAAGGAAGAACTCACTCTTGTTGATAAAAGCTTTTTGATTCGTAATCAGGAATATAGATCAAAAAAGAGTTATCCTCAACTTTAGTTTTGATTCTTTCTACTATTAGATCTTCTATCACCAAAGAAACGCCATTATTATCTTATTTACTTTGATTCCGATAAACTAACTACTTTTTGCTACAAACACAAATAAAATAATTGAACTTAGTGTTGTACTTAATTTTTCTTGACTTTTGATTCAAAGGAAAAAAAGGAATGGAGCTTAAATAATTCACTCAGAACACTTTTTGAAAGATTACGTGGTATAATTTGATCGAATAAACCCTTATGGAATAAATATTCAACTACTTGTGAACCTTCGGGTACTGTTTTATACAATGTTTGTTCAATTACTATTTTACTTGCAAATGCAATGTAGGTATTGAGTCCGGCAATAATGATATCCCCTAACATATCAAAACTAGCTGTCACTCCACCAGTTGTCGGAGATGTAAGGATTGATACATAAAATAATCTTATTTAATTGATAATCATATAAAGCTGACGATATTTTAGCCATTTTCATCAAGCTCAAACTTCCTTCTTGCATGTGCGCCCCCCAGAAGCACACATTATAATAAGAGGTAAAATTTGATTGGCAACGTGTTCAATCAAACGGGTGAGTTTCTCTCCGTCTACGGATCCATACTACCCCCCATAAATTGAAAATCCATAACCCTAATTGCTAGAATGCCGTGTAGTTGGCCTATGCCTATTTGAATAGCCTCAGTTAATACTGTCTTTCTTTGATAAGAATCAAAATGATCTTTAAAATGCTCCTCCTCTAAATAAAATTCAATGGGATCCAGAGAGACCATGTCTTCATCCATAGGATCTCAAGTACGCCGATCAATCAAGCGTTCAATTCTATATGAACTACTCATTTTCAAATGATATTCACATTGTTCACAAATATTCATTTTGGATTTCAATTTTTTCTTATAATTTAATCCATAACAATTTTCGCATTGAACCCACAAATGCCTGCATTTTTGAGTAACCTCGAGATCATTAGAACTTTCTCTTATAGTTAAATCACTGTCCTTCATAGGAGTTCGTCTACTGGAACCCTCATTTTCACTACTATTTTGACTTTCACCACCACAAATGGTCGTATAAATGTAACTGTCACCGTAATTCTCACTACCACTTATAATGGAAGTATCTATACAGATTTGAGACTGAAGATAATTATCAATGCAACTATTAATGTGATTATTCCAACTATATTGAGTATGATACATGTAAGAATTATAGTAGGAATCTTCGTCCTTAAATTCATTAGTCAGATAACTCGACTCGATAACTATAAAAAGAACTTTCTAGTTCACTCAGAAAAGACTGATCGTCGGCAATCTCAAAAATCTGATTTTCTGTATAAAAATAGATGGAATAACTATCACCATTCATATCACTAACTAAAAAAGTGTCATCAGAGATGAAATTCCGAATGTCTTTAACGCCGAATAAATAATCAACATTGCTACAACTATGAATATTTTTCACTTTTCTATTTGGATCTTCACTAGTATTTTCTATAGGACCAAGACTGTTGATTGATTTATTTAGCCCACACATGCGTTTGAACTCCTTAAAAAACATCGAATTAAACCACCATCTTTCCATAGAGTTTTATTGCCCCATATTTGCATGAAAATACAATAGATGAATAGTCATTTGCTATAAAATTATTTATTTGAATATCTTATTTACTATCTGACAAAGCATAGAAATCCAATCACTAGGATTATTAACTAATAAGGATTGTGAGTTTCACGACCCAAATCGGAGGGCCATGACGGGCACCCGGACCTTACATGCCGAGCACCACTAGATATACATTCACCACATAATCGTAAATAAGTATGGGCCACGAGGGCTGTCAAATGGTAACCTGCTGACTCATAGAAATAATAAGATTAAAAAGGTTCAAGACCGACATGGCATATATGTATATACATAGATGCTGGACATGACTGTACGAGCCGACAAGGCTACCATAAATGACTATACAACAAAAACATAGGTCGAGGAGGCCACATAACATCTGACTGCATCATAACTGTCTACAAGTCTCTACTGGAGTACGTGACATCATAAGGTTGGGACAGGGCCCTGCCATACCCATATGCATATTAAAATTATCGTACCAAGACTAGATTGCAACTCCAGAGCAAGTAGAGTGCTCTAATATCAGCTGAATAGGCAACCTACTGGTGCGGACCATCGCCCTGTCTACCTGAGCCTGCGGACATAAAACGTAACGTCCCCTAACAAAAGGAACGTCAGTACTAATAATGTACCGAGTATGTAAGGCATGAAAAATAACATAATAAAGGCATAGAGGTAACCTAAAAGAAGAAATAATCAACCCGTACAGAATGCCTCTGAGGGCCATAATATGCCTAAGTATCATAAATATGCGTACATAATGCCTGGTCATACATATACATATGCGTATATAACGCCATCAAGCCTCTGTGGACATCCCATCATATCGGCCTCTGTAGGCATAATCATCATCATATACCAGCTGATCAGGTGGTGGTGCGTATATAACGTCATAATCTTTCCCATACCCTATATACATATCATATAGCATAGCGTATATAACGCGTGTGAGGTCATGGTATATACACGTACATAATGCATGAATGATACTAAGACAGTCTGAGTCTATCAGAGTGACGTAAGGTCGTTGCACCTCTGATTAACATTATGGAACTAACATCATCAACATAACTTACTTTGAAGAATCAACAAGCCATAAGATAAGATCACTATCATTATATAGAAGTCAAGAACATCAACCTCTAACATATCTAAGAGTTGAGCCGTTATGGATATTGTTCATTTATATTCGTTTCATTCCGATCAAGCCAAAAGAAGGAAGAGTAGCCTAAACATACCTTTGTTGCTAACGACTCCACATACTGCCCCTAGTACTTCAACCTACATCAAGGTATTAGAACTATGGTTAATACCATGGAAGGACTCAAAACACATTTCTAAGTTAGTAGTTGTCTAACAGAAAATTGGGCAACATTTCCCCTATATTTCCTCACTGCCCCAAATTCAAAACAACACCAAATAGTGATATTACAATATCAATAACCAATCCCATCCATTCAGCCCCTCAACAAAATAAGAAAAATTATGACAATTCAAACAATAGTACAACGAGGGGCAAACTTGGATTGTGATTAAAAACTATGGTTTTAAACCCCTTCTTCCATCTAGAATTTATCAACAACATTAACCACAACATATTCAATCATCCCTAATGATTTTCATCCACAATACCACTTTGAAACGAAGTCATAATAGTCCAACAATTACAGTAACTCAAAACTAATTTTCAGATTATTTCTTCATCAATTCTTACTTCCACAACTTAGTTAAGGCACCACACGCTCTCAACATAGAAACATGGAAGACAAGATGGACAAACTCTAACTCGGGAGGCATGTCTAATTCGTAAGCCACTTGGCATATTCATCGAATTATGCGACATGGCCCAATGTACCTTGGGCTGAGCTTTCCCTTTTCCCCAAATCTCATTACACCCTTCATAGGAGAAATCTTCAAGAAGACCCAATAATCCCCTTCGAACTCTAAGTCCCGCAGTTGCACATCTTAATATGACTGCTAATGACTCTGATCGGTTAACAACCATTCTTGGATCTGCTTCACCTTCTCTATGGCTTGGTGCACTAGGTCAGGCCCAAATAATTCTGATTTGCCTACAGATCTACATTTTTGTCCATACAAAGCCTCATATGGAGCTATTTTGATACTAGCATGATAATTACAATTATACGCAAATTCAATAAGGGGTAGATGATCATCCCAACTTCCCTTGAAGTCCAATACACAAGATCATAGAATGTCTTCGAGCGTTTGAATCGTACGCTCGGCCTGCCTGTCTGTCTGATGGTGGAAAGTTGTGCTAAGATTAACTTCAATGCCCAAACCTTTTTGAAATGATCTCTAAAAATTAGTTGTGAACTGCGCACCTCAGTTAGATATAATAGAAATAGGCATAACATGAAGGCGAACAATCTCCTTAACGTACAACTTCGCGTAGTCCTTCCGTTGTAGGTAGGTAGATTTGTGTCTATCAATAATCACCCAAATAGAATCAAAGTTATGATAAGAGCGAGGTAAACCCATAATGAAATCCATATTAATTATTTCCTATTTCCACAATATTCCGAGTCAAGTCACCAGGCTTTTGGTGCTCTACTTTTACTTGTTGACAATTAGGACACTAAGCTACAAACTTCCCAATGTTCCTTTTCAAGTCGTTCCACCATTACATACCTTTGAGATCATGATACATCTTAGTAGATCCAAGGTGAATGGAATATCATGAGCAATGGACATTCATCATAATCTTATCTCGTAATCCCGTAACATTTGGAACACACAAACGACCCTAGTGCTTGAGAACCCCATTTCCGTCAATCTCAAAGGTCGTGGTCTTCTTTTGATGAATACCCTATCTGATTTTACCTAAAATGGGGTCTTCCCACTAACGTTCCTTAACTTCTGATATAAGGGACGACTCGGATGTATCCTAAATCACAAAGCCACCATCTTCCGAACCCATTAATCAGACTCCCAACCTAGCTAACTGATGGAGCTCTCTTATCAACTCTTTCCTCTCGGCCCGCACCAACATCGAGCTGACCATAGACTTGTGACTAAGTGCGTCCGTTACAATATTAGCTTTACCAGGATGGTATAAGATGTCCACATCATAATCCTTCAACAATTCAAGCCACATTCTTTATCTCAAGTTAAACTCTTTTTTCTTAAATATATAATGCAGACTCTTATGATCGGTGAAAATATCTACATGAACACCATACAAGTAGTGCCGCCAAATTTTCAGTGCATAGACCACCGTCGCTAACTCCAAATCGTGCGTCAGATAATTCTTCTCATATTTCCTCAACTACCTTGAAGCATAGGCAATCACTTTACCATGTTGCATCAACACACATCCTAAACCCGTTCCCGAGGCATCACCATACACAACATAGCCTTTTGGACCCTCTAGGAGAGTAAGAACTGGTGCTAATGTTAGTATGTCCTTTAACTCCTAGAAACTCTACTCACAGGCATCAGACTTTTGTGTCAAACTTGTCAATGGTGCTGATATGGTAGAAAATCCTGCTACAAACCTCCTATAATAGTCGGCTAAGCCTAAAAAGCTACGAACCTCTGACGGAGTTGTGGGTCTCAGCCAATTCATCACCGCTTTTACCTTATGAGGTCAACTCTTATTCCTTCATCTGAAACTATATGACCAAGGAAACCCACTAAATTCAACCAAAAATCACACTTGGAGAGCTTCAGATACACCTTACGATCCTGGAGCATCTGTAGTACTATCCGCATGGTCCTCCTCCGAGTGAGAATAAACCAGAATATCATCTATAAATAGTATCACAAATACATCGAGAAATAGGCGAAACACGATGTTCATTAGATCCATAAATGTTGTTGGCGCATTCATGAACTTGAATGACATTACTAAGAACTCAAAATCCCCATACCTTGTTTTGAAAACTGTTTTCAGAATGTCTTTCTCCTTGACCCTTAGCTGATGGTACCCTGACCTTAGGTCAATCTTTGAGAAAAATTTTGCACCCTGTAACTGATCAAACAAGTCATCAATTATGGGAAGAGGGTACTTGTTCTTAATAGTGAATTTATTCAGCTGCTGATAGTCAATACACATTGGCAAAAAGATATCTTTCTTTCGTACAAACAATAGCGGCACACCCCAAGGGGACATGCTGGGCCTAATGAAGCCTTTCTTAAGTAGATCCTTTAATTGCTCCTTTAGTTCTTTTAATTCAGTTGGAGCCATTCTATAAGGAGTGATAAATATCGGCTGAGTGTTTGGCAACACATCTATACCGAACTCAATCTCCCTTTTGGGAGGAAGGCCTGGAAGTTCGTCTGGAAATACATCAAGAAACTCATTAACCACCGAAATTGATTGAAGAGTAGGTGGTTCAATATCGGCATCTCTAGCCTAAACAAGATGGTATCTGCAACCTCTGGAAATCATCTTTCTTGCCTTAAGGTATGAAATAAACCTACCCTTTGGTGTTGCAGTATTACCCTTCCATTCAAGGACTGGCTCGTCTGGAAATTGAAATCTAACAATCTTTGTTCGACAATCAACATTAGCGTAGCACGACACCAGCCAATCCATTCCCATAATAATATCAAAATCAACCATTTCTAACTCTACCAAATCTGGTAGGGTCTGATGCCTACAAATTAACACTGCACAATACTGATAGACCCGACTCGCAACTACCGACTTACCAATTGGTGTAGATACCACAAATGGCTCTCTTATCAACTCAGGTTCCATGCCAAACTTGCATGCAATAAAAGCGGTGACATATGATAGATTGGATCATGGATCTAACAACGCATATACATTATGTGAAAAGACTAATAATATACCTCTAATAACATTAGGTGAGGACTCCGGATCTTGTCGACCCATCAATGCATAAATGTGGTTCTGGCTACCACCGAAGCTAGTTGCTCCACCCCTACCTCTACCTCGACTAGCTGATGTTTGATGATAAAGCTGTTATAGATCCGGCCGGCTGGACCCTAACACCTCCGCCTCTTGTCAGACATTCTCGCATGATATAATCGGGATAACCACAAGAATAGTACACCTTTGATCCTCATTGGCATAGCCCCAGATGGGCCTTATCATACTGCCTACATCGAGTCAAATGCAGCTTCATCTGACTAGAATCCCCTCTATAATAGGACCCTGATGCATGTGAACTATGACCTGGTCTAGATTGAGCAAACCGATCAACCCTCAACCTCAAAAACTGTGATAGTGCACTAGTTTTTGGGTAGGATGGGCGCCTATAAAACTGTGGCCTAGACCAACCTCTGAAATCTCCTATGTCACCTACGGATCGGGCCCTCTTGTGCTGGCCCCTATCATACTCTCGATCTACCCGCTATTATCTCTTACGATCCTCCAAATTCTATGCATAAGCCTGCATGCGAGCAATATCCATATTCGGATTTAGAGAAGCTATATTACACTCATTAACCAAGTGTGGCCCCAAGCCAGTAACAAACCTATGTACCCAATCTCTTATCTCAGTTATGATCGTATATGAATATCTGGCTAACAAATTAAACTACAAGGTACATTCCCGAACACTCATATTAACCTACTCAAGACGTAAAAATCTATCATCTCTGGCCCGTCGAACCTTGATCGCCAGAAAATGATGTAAGAAAGCCTTCAAAAACTCTCTCCATCCTGCTAGTGGGGCACGAGATCCCTTATAATGCTCCCATGTCTCATACCAGGTCACCGCAACATCCTGCAATCTATAAGAAACAAACTTTACCGACTCAATATCGGTGGCATCCATTACCCACAAGGTATGCTGCATCTGATCCAAAATTTTTTATGGGTCCGTGTTCAGGTCTGATCTCGTGACTACCGAAGGGTCCAGGTTGATGAAATCCTGAGCTCTCGCACTAACTGCTTTATTAGAAGGACCGATAGTCTAAAATTAGGCCTGAGCGGTCACCAATCGAGTCAGTAACTGTACAACACTTCGCATATCAAGATCCTCATTCGGAGTATTAGGTGGAGAAATTGGGGGAGTACTGTAACCCCACTAAACTCCTCTGGAGGTGGTGGAGTCGTGGAATTATGTGGAGAAGTCACACTATGGGCCTCATTCTAGCCCTCACTAGTGGGTTGCACTCGGCTGGTACCCTCGTCCGCAGCTGTATTTAACGCCCTCTTACTCTGGACTTTTACCTTGCTAAAGGCATTGCTGAAATCATAAAAACGAGATGGATTAGGAGTGGAATGCTTATAACTCAGCTCTACTATACAATCTAGAACAAGAAGGAAAGGTAACCATCCTAAATGCCTTCTAACCTCCTGTTTATAAGTGTGGTGCACAACACACCCATAAACAAGACTCTACTAGGCATGGCTTGCAGACTCCCTAGGACAAACCTGTTGTGATACCAAGTTTGTCACGATCCAAACCGGAGGGCCATGACGGGCACCCGGACCTTACTTGCCGAGCACCACTAGACATACATGCACCATATAATCATAAATAAGCATTGGCCACGAGGGCCGTCATATGGTAACCTGATGTCTCATAGAAATTATAAGCTAAAAATGTGCAAGACCGACAAGGCATATATATATATACATAGATGCTGGACATGACCGTACGAGCCGACAAGGCTACCATAGATGACTATACAACAAAAACATAGGCTGAGGAGGCCACATAACATCTTACTACATCATAACTATCTATAAGACTCTAATGGAGTATATGACATCATAAGATCGGGACAGGGCCCTGCCATACCCATATGCATATTAAAATTATCGTACCAAGACTAGATTGCAACTCCAGAGCAAGTAGAGTGCTCTAATATCAGCTGAATAGGCAACCTACTGGTGCGGACAATCTCCCTGTCTACCTGAGCCTGCAGGCATGAAACGCAACGTCCCCCCAATAAAAGGAACATAAGTATGAATAATGTACCGAGTATGTAAGGTATGAAAAATAGCATAACAAAGGCATGGAGGTAACCTAAGACAAGAAGTCAACATGTACAGAATGCCTCTGAAGGCCATAGTATGCCTAAGTATCATACATAATGCCTGGTCATACATATACATATGCGTATATAATGCCATCAAGCCTCTGTGGGCACCCCATCATATCGGCCTCTGTGGGCATAATCATCATCATATACCAGCTGACCAGGTGGTAGTGCATATATAACATCATAATTTTTCCCATACCCTATATATATATCATATAGCATAGCGTATATAACTCCTGTGAGGTCATGGTATATACATAAATGCATGAATTATACTAAGACACTCTGAGTCTATCGTAGTGACATAAGGTCGTTGCACCTCTGATTAACATTATGGAACTAACATCATCAACATAACTTACTTTGAAGAATCAACTATCCATAAGATAAGATCACTATCATTATATACAAGTTAAGAACATCAACCTCTAACATATCTAAGATTGGAGCCGTTATGGATATTGTTCGTTTACGTTCGTTTCATTCCGTTTATGCCAAAATAATGAAGAGTAGCCTTAACATACCTTTGTTGCTAACGACTCCACATACTGCATGTAGTACTTTAACATACATCAAGGTATTAGAACTATGGTAAATACCATGAAAGGACTCAAAACACATTTCTAAGTTCGTAGCTCTCTTACGGAAAATCAGGCAGTGCAGAATGGGGTGTCCGAAAGAAAACACCGACATATAGTTATAGTTGAAATGGCTTTGACTTTGATGATAAATAATGGAGTAACAAAGCATCTATACTTCCCCTATATTTCCTCACTTCCCCAAATCCAAAAACGCACCAAATAACGATATTACAATAGCAATAACCAATCTCATCCATTCATCCCCTTAACAACATACCAAAAATTTTGACAATTCAAATAATAGTACAACGAGTGGCAAACTTGGTTTGTGATTAAACAACTATGGTTTTAAACCCCTTCTTATGTCTAGAATTTATCAACAACATGAACCATAACATATTGAATTATCCCTACTGATTTTTAGCCACAATACCACTTTAAAATGAAGTCATAACAGTCCAACAATTCCAGTAACTCAAAACTGATTTTCAGATTATTTCTTCATCAATTCTTACTTCCACAACTTAGTTAAGGCACCAATAAGATCTACCATAATATATCCAAGCCGATACTCACATGTGACATCCATATAATAACATGAAACTACTCCAAATAACCCATAACAACTTCCACTCAATTTCCAGCTCCTACTTCACAAGTTCTTCACCAAACAGCCTAACTAGAACTTAGATAAACTCAAATACATGAAGGGAGGATTTCCTTACCTATATCAGATCTTGTAGGGATGAAACAATGTTAGTATCATTTCCTTGATGACCATCAACTTGCTTCACTTAAGATCATTCAAGATTGGAGATTACCGTTTAACTTAAATTGAAAGAAGAAGAAGATTATTGGCAGCTTCTTAAGGGTTTCGAATAGAACAATTTGGAAGAGAAATTTGTGGCTCTCTTTTATGTTTCTACTACTTGGATATTATGAGGAGAGATGTATTGATTCAGCCCCTAAAAGGGCCCTCTTGGCTGACCTACATATGTTCATTTAGGTGGACTAATTGGGGCCTTTCCTTTTAGCAAGTAGGTGACACACCTACTTGTCACCTGCTTGGTTAATTAATAGGTGTCACATGCTGACCTTGTTCACTTAGACACGTATATTGTTCCAATTTAATAATCACGACATGTGTTAAGTAGCTCAAGCTAGTAGGACATGTAAGCAAGCAGCTTAAGTAAGTAGGACGGGTAAGCAAGAAAATCAATTTTATTTGCTTGAAATCTCATTCCTCACATTTAAGTGCATTCATCACCTCAACTTAGTTGTGTATATGTTGAATGGAAGTACGGGATGTAACAATATGAATGTATAATATCGTATAGCCTCGAAGATAATCCTGACGTCCAAGACTAGGAGGACTAACATACGATAAATCTCAACATACAAAACTACGAGGTGTAACAGTGAGTATTGAAAAACATTATGAATCTAGGGGAACACTTCACTATATATTAATATGTTGGAACCCCCTTTTATTATTAAAAAATAATATAATAATATAATTTTTGATAAAGGATGACTTCTCCTATGTTGTGTCAAATTCGAATTGAAAAAAATAGACTTGTCCTCTCCTATAAAGAAATCAAAAAATAAATTTTTATAAAATCTCGTTTAATACTAATATCTAATCAATAACTAATCTAACAATCTAAAATCTAATAATAAGTAATAAATTAAGGTTCTATTTCAACGCGGAACAAATGGGACAATATACGGGATGAGTAGAAAAAGTTGTGATACTTGGCTTGATTCAGGGAAACTACAAACTACAGGATAGAAAAGAATATATCAATGCTAAGGATCCATATCATTAATTGTGGATCCAAGACAACAATAGAAAGATTTGAGTCTTAGATATTGATTTAGTTTTCTATATTTTGTATTTAAAATCTTGTATATCTAGGTAAGTATTTACTTAGTCAAAATATATGCAATAGAATCTTTGTTGTATTCGGCGCAATCCTTTTAGTAAAAGATTGGGCCGAGTTTAATTGCAATTCAATTAAGAGAACGAAAGATAATTACTTGAGTTATTTCTCCTTATCATTCTTTATTTTCTGCTAATTTATCTGCAAATGTCTACTGTTTTTACTTATCCAAAACGTCCATAGCTGCAAAATTAAATACGAACTCTTTTCATACCTCACAAGCAGCAGTTAGTTCCAGGCTCCATTTGCAAGCCTCACGAATAATCTCATTACCTTCCTAAGAAAGATCACATCCTTCATTACGAGTTTGTACACATGCTTGTAGAGCTACTTAGTTAGCTACGACACCTGGCGCATTACCCCAAGGGTGTCCTAAAGTTCCTCCACCAAATTGTAGTACAAAATCATCCCCAAATATCTCGATTAGAGCAGGCATATGCCAAACATGAATACCAGACATACGTAACACTTTTGCTAATACCTGGAAGTGGATACCATGATTCTTCAATCTATCAATAATTGAATGCATTGCATGGTGGATGTGAATAAGTAGACCATTATCTCGGCAATAATGAGCCAAACTAGTATTTGCGGTGAATCCCCCATTAAGTAGTCATGCATTACGAACAGAACACCCAATTCTCTAGAAAATACAACTCTTTTGATCATTTCTTCGCATGTACGTACATTAGCATTCAAGTAATGCCTTTTGATTTCACCTATTTCAGCATGTACTTTATAAATTGCTTCGGCAAAAAAAAAGAAATGATCTTTCCAACTCATAAATCGTTATGAGTTCACGTTCTCATAATCTTTGGTAAAATCAAGTCCACCGCAAAGAAATTCATAAACAGCTTACCGTAGATTTTAGCAGATAACCCCAATTTAGGTTAAATAGTACATCCTAAAGGGAACGATTATACTTGTTTAATTTATCTCTTTCAACTTGGATCCCATGAGGCGGACCTTGGAAAGTTTTAACATAAGCATGAGGAATTCGCAGATCTTCCAGATGTAGAGCGCTCAGGACATTGAACCCAAATACATTACCTACAATAGAAGTAAACATGTTGGTAATAGAACCTTCTTTAAAAAGGTCTAAAGGGTATGCTACATAAGCAATAAAAAAGTAGCTCATTTTCCCCAAAGGGGATTCAATTTCTTTCAAAATCGTTCAATGCAATTACTTATATGTGGCTTACACACATACAAGGACATAATGATTAACAAAGCAAGACTTCCAAAACTAACCCCGAACCCACATCGTCAAGACTCAAATTTTAATATTTAAAAAACATCAATACGTACAAGGTAATCATATCCTTAAGTTAATTGGAAATCTATAATCATTTGGATCTTCAATTAAACAATATACAAAAAAACCCAATTTGGAACCCTAGAATTTCCCCCAAATTAAAAGAGACTTCCATAATCAAATTAAACTTCACAACATGATAATCTAGCATATTCCATCACTAATTAATAACAATTGAAGTAAACTAATCCATAAACACCCCTTTAATTAAGGATACAACTCTCTTAATGTCACAAGGACCTATAACTAGTCTTCCCCAATTTACATGAACATAGTAACACCATTAAAAAAGGGCACCCCGGTGCACTAAGATCTTACTATGCACGGGGTCCAAGGAAGGGTCGGACCACAAGGGTCTATTGTACGTAGTCTTACCTCACATTTCTGGAACCTTAAATCAAGAAACCAAAACATAAAAGATGGAAATATTTACCTCAAAGATGAATTCACTCTTAAACTTCAGAAAACCCATTTTTGCAGCTCTAGGTTTGAGAATTGTTATTTTGGGAAATGAGACTTGACCTAGGATTTAATATACCACTTGATCCAGCGATTCCTCCCTAGTGGAATCGACTCCACTGGCGCAGACTCGCTCCTGCGTAAATCAACCTCGCTGAGGCGGTGTCACTTGACACCCCACCTCAGAAGAAGCGATCCTAACTCTGTAGAGGCACACTCGCCCCTGCGAAAATCCCCTCCGTCAAAGCAGAAACTCAACAATTACATGTACCTCACTGTCCTTCTTCCTTTTAGGAAGATATCGAAATGCTTGACCCTTACCTAGCTTACTCGTGCCATTTTCTTCTTTCTTCGTAATTCAACGGCAAAAAGTCGACGTGAGGCACTATTCTAGTTGGATTCTCTAACTTTTGTGCTTCTACGAGCAAACCTCCTACCGAGACGAACATGCAGGGGCAGACAATAATATCACTGAGGCGAACACTAGACATAAGATGAAGGAAAAACTAGGCCAAAGTTCCACCAGACACCCGAAACACTCTCGAGACCCGTCGGACACAAACCATACATGCTATCTTAAGGTAAATAGTGCTACGAACTCACTCGCACCCTCAGATTTTTCATTTAACCGAGCTAAGGAATAATTTTTAAATAATAATCCGGAAAAACCAAATATCCAAATTTGACAAATAGCACCACAAAATACATCCAATTGTCTCAGAAAGCAAACCAATGACTCGACTAAGTCATAAATGACCCTCAAGAGCTATCGGAAATGGCAGAACCCAGAAACAAACATATCTACTCAAAAGTCAACCTTGAGTTAAACTATCCAACTCTAAGGTTCTAGTTTTGGATTTTTCATCAGAAATTAATGTAAATGAACATCGGGATCCATGCCACTCATCCCCGCGCATCACAAACCCCACATAGAGTCTATAGAAAGGATAAAATAGTCAAATATAGGTCTTTATCTAAAAATGATCAGATGGGTCATTACATTAGATACCAATTAAACAAACATTCATCCTCGAACGAAGAGAAATAAACAGAGGAAATGCACCAGAAGTAGTAAACAAGTCAGGATATCTGCTCCGTATGTTGGACTCTGTCTCCCAAGTCACCTCCTCAACATGTGCTTCCATTGAACCTTCAAAGAAGCTATCTCTTTCGACCTCAACTTCCTCACCTGCTTATCCAAAATAGCCACAGGGTCCTCCTCAAATTCAAATTCTGATCAAGCAATACAGAGTCCCACTGAATGATATATAATCATTGGAATGATATTTCTTTAGCATAGACACATGGAAAATTAGATGAATTCCTGAAAGACCTGGTGGTAGAGCCAATTCATATGTCATATCCCCAACTCTCTGAAGAATCTCAAAAGGTCCAATATACTTTGGACTCAACTTCCCTCTCTTGTCGAACCTCATCACACCCTTCATGGGTGAGACCTTCAGAAGAATTCTGTCACCAACCATAAACTTCAAGTCTCAAACCTTCCAGTTCACATACTCATTCTTCCTACTCTGAGATGCCAAGAGCTTATCCTAAATCACCTTTACCTTTTCTAAGGAATCTCTCAATAAATTAGTACCCCAAGGCCGGACCTCAAACGCATCTAACCAACCAATTAGAGATCGATATCTCTTACCATACAAAGCCTCGAATGGTGCCATATCGATACTGGCGTGATAGTTTTTTGCTGTACGTGAACTCTGTCAAAGGTAAAAACTAGTCCCAATGACCACCAAAATCAATCACGCATGCTCGTAACATGTTCTCCAAAACTTGAATAGTCCGCTCGGACTGACTATCGATCTGTGGGTAAAATGTTGTACTGAGATCCAAGCGAGTACCCAACTCCTTTTGAAAAGTCCGCCAGAAATACGAAGTAAACTTAGTCCCCCAATATGAGATGATAAAAATATGAACCCCGTGAAGAAAAACAATCTAACAGATGTAGATCTTACCCAACTTCTCTGCATTATAAGTTGTCTGGACTAGAACGAAATGGGTAGAATTGGTCAACCTATCAATAATGTCCCAAATATCATCAAACTTGACGAAAGTCTGGGAATCCCCCAATAAAATCCATGGCATTCCTCTCCCACTTCCACTCGGGAATGTGCATCCTCTGAGACACACCACTGGATTGTTGGTGCTCATACTTGACCTGTTGACAATTCTTACGCCGAGACACAAACTCTATAATATCTCTCTTCATCCTCCCCCACCAATAGTGTTGCTTTATGTCACGGTACATCTTAGTAGCACCTGGATGAATCGAATACCTAGAGCTATAGGCCCCTCCATAATCAATCTGGTCAAATCACCCACATGAGGAACACACACTCTACCCTTAAGCCTCAAAATCCTCTCACTATCAATCACAACCTTCTTGTCTTCTCATTGACCGGATTTGCATCATCTTGACTCTTGAGTGAATATTGCGGCCTCTTGACCAGATTTATATCTCATTGATTTTGGAAATGAATATTGCGGTCTCCCTGACCGAGTTTACATCATTTGACCTTCATAATGTTCTTATAGCCGAATTGCTTCTTCTTTGTGCTATGTGTAGGCCGTGACCCTCTTAGTCCGATTTCCTGTTTGTCTTTTTATTGGTCGCGACCCTCTCGGTCTTATTTCCAATTCGTTCATTCGTACAACCCTCTTGGCTCTATTTATGTCGTCCTTGTGGCACATTTTTACTTTTGTAGCCCTATAGGCTAGATTCTGCTCCCCTTAAAGATTTTTCGGTTGTTGGTCTTATTACCCTGAATTGAGAGCATGAACAAACGGGTTAGAGAAAATATGTTGTCGCCTTCCGGCAATAGATCGAACCTGCATCCACAAAAAATTATTAGTTTTAATCGAGGCTAGCTCGTATTATGGTTCTCTTATTCTTTTGCTAGATTGTGGTACTCATTCCACCCTGGATTCTAGTTCGGTAGTATGAGATTTTTGAGTATTGTAAGAAAATAGTTTGATTATTTAAAATGTATTGATTTAGAAAAATGAATAATTGTTTTCAAAACATTTGTTTCAAAATGTCATGACATGCGCTTTCGAAGCGAGACTTCCTCCTTGTTCTGATTTTGTGGAATTTTTTAGATTATCTCAAAACATTTGCCCTAGGATGAAAGCTTGCACCATTGACCTATCGCGGTGATTTGATGACGAAGGAATTTTCGAGGCCCCTTCAAAAAATCTTCCCCAGTTATGGAGTTTTGTCGATTGATGTTTCCTCGAGTCTTCTTGGAGGGAATTTTTGAGACCCTCTAAAAAAAAATTCCCCATTGAAGCTGTGACGATGATCATCCTTCGTTGAATCTAACTCTGGGAATTTTTGAGATCTTCTCTAAAATTCTGCCCTATGGCTTCCTAAGAGTTTCTTTGTTTTTTCTATTGGTGCAACCGAGCTCAGAGAGCTCCTACGTATCCTATTGCAGAAGGAATTAGTCGAACGTAGTTCAGAATAAACATAATTTGGTTTTTTTCTAATGATATGATCGGGTGCGAAATGGACTACCTACGTATCCTACCTTGGGGGAAATCAGGTCATTGCGTAGTTCATATTCCATAAGGAAGTCATTTTTATTTCTATTAGAAGGAAAACACTGAAACCCTTCACAAGTCCCTCTATGTATCTTTGCTACAAGAGATAGGTCTTGACGTACTGATTACAAGTAAAAAAATATGATTACATAGAAAAGTATGCATTCATGCATAATATCTCTTGACTGCGTTTGAGTTGATTATTTTAGGCCACTCTTGGCCGTCCATTTCTGCTAAGACATGTGCTCCTCCTGAAAGCATTTTCGAACTATATAAGGACCTTACCAATTTGGTGCAAACTTCCCTTTTGTATTCTGCTTGATGAGGGAATACTCTCTTGAGTACTAGTTGTCCTATTTGAAAAATTCGGGCTCTGACCCATTTGTTGAAGGCGCCGACCATTCTTTGCTGGTATAGTTTACCATGATACACAACAACCATTCATTTTTTGTCAATTAAGGCCAGTTGTTCATACCTCCTTCGAACCCATTCTGCATTATCCAACTCTTCTTTTTGGATGATCCGATGTAATGGTATATCGACCTCGGCCGGGATGACTGCTTTTATGCCATAGACTAGAAAGTACGGTGTGGCTCCTGTTGAAATTTTGATTGTGGTTCTGTACCTACGCAAAGCATAAGGAAATTGTCCGTGCCAACCTTTGTAATTATATGTCATCTTCCGCAATATCCTCTTGATATTTTTGTTGGCGGCTTTATAACTTCATTCACCAATGGTCTATATGCTGTTAAATTTCAGTGAGTTATATGAAATTGGTCACATATATCCTTCATCAAGTGACTGTTAAAGTTTGCCCTATGATATGTGATAATAGATTTTGGGATGTCGAATCGGCAAATGATGTTGTTCTCCACGAAATTAACCACTACCTTTTTGGTTACTGACTTGTGGGAGGTGGATTGACCCATTTTGTGAAATAGTCCATGGCCACCAAATGAAACGGTGTCCATTGGATGTTGTTGTTTCAATTGGTCCACTAACATCCATGTCCCAAGAAATGAACGACCAAGGTGAACTCATGACGTTGATCATTTGGTGGTACTCTGATCAGATCTCCATGTATCTAGTATTGGTTACATCTTTGCACAAATTTGGCACTATCAACTTCCATAGTCATCTAGTAATATTCGGTTTGCAAGATCTTCTTGGCTAGTACAAAACCGTTCATATGGGGTCCACAGGCCCCGACATGCACTTTTTCTAATAGTTTAGTAGCTTCTGTGGCATCCACACATTTGAGCAACCCCAGATTCGGTGTTCTTCTGTAGAGCACATCTTTGCTCAGAAAGAAACCATTGGCATTCTTTGGAGGGTTTTCTTCTGATTACTCGTTGTACCCTTAGGATACTCTCCTTTGTCTAAATTGTCTTTCAAATTAGTGTACTATAGTTTTCCATCGGCCTCTACTTCCACATGAGAACAATAATCATGTTCGTCCTTTATGCTTATCGCAATTGCATCGACGTGGCTGCTTTCAGGATGTTGTACCATAGAGGCTATGGTAGCAATAGCATCTGCAAACTCATTATGTGCTCTAGGTGTGTGTATGAAGATAATCTTTCTGAACCTTTTGCTCAATCTTTGAATAAAGTTGACATACAACAGGATCTTGACGTTTTTCGTCGTCCACTCTCCTTGTACTTGGTAGATCAGCAGATCTGAATCCCTTATTACCAGCAACTTATTGATGTCTTTGTCGAGTGCCATTTGGACACCCAAAATGCAAGCTTCATATTCTGCCATGTTATTGGTACATCGGAAAGTGAGCTTAGGGGCCATTGGGTAGTGCTGTGCTGATTCTGATATCAACACTGCTCTGATTCCCCACCCTTGATAATTAACAACACTGTCAAAAAACATTCTCCATCCTGAATAAAGCTCTTCCTCTACTTCATCTGCTACAAGTATTTCTTCATCTGGGAAGTATGTTCGATGGGGTTCTGCATTGTCATCCACCGGGCTTTTGGCAAGAAAGTCGGATAATGCTTGTCCTTTCATAGCTTTCTGAACTACATACATGATGTCAAACTCACTTAGCAATATCTGCCATTTGGCTAGTTTCCCCACAAGCATCGGCTAGTGGAAGATATATTTTAATGGGTCCATCCTAGAGATGAGATGGGTAGTGTATGATGCCAAATAATGTCTCAGTTTCTGGACTATCTACATTAATGTGCAACATGTCTTTTCTACCAAGGTATACCGCGCTTCAAAAGCAGTGAACTTCTTTCTCAAATAGTTGATAGCATGTTCCTTCTTCCTGGCTTCATCATGTTGTCCTAACACGCATCCGAAAGCTTTGTCTGAGACTGACAGGTATAGCGATAGGGGACTTTCTAGCCTTGGTGGTACAAAAATAGAAGGATTTGAGAGATACTTCTTGATGGTGTCAAATACTTTCTGACATTCGTCATTCCACTTTGTCGGTACATCATTCTTCAAAAGTTTGAGTATGGGTCTACGATCACCGTAGACTGAGCTATGAAGCGGCTGATATAATTCAATCAACCCAAGAAACTCATGACCTCCTTCTTCGATTTTGGGAAAGGCAAATCTTGTATGGCTTTGATTTTTGACAGATCCAGCTCTATGCCTCTCCGACTGACTATGAACCCGAGCAATTTTTCGGCGGATACCCCAAATGCACATTTGGATGGATTTAACATCAAATTGAATTTCTGGAGCCTCTCGAAGAACTTCCACAACTGAGTGATATGATCATCACATTCTTTTGACATGATGACATCGTCCATGTATACATTAATTTCCTTGTACATCATGTCATGACAGATAGTCGTCATTGCTCTCATATATGTAGCACCAACATTTTTAAGGCCGAATGGCATTACCCGATAGTGATACACTCCCCATGGTGTAATGAAAGTTGTCTTTTCTGCGTCCTTTTTTTCCATCAAGATCTAATGATATATGTCGAAACAATTGACAAATTATTGTATCTCATTCTTGGCACAGTTGTCGATGAGAATGTGGATGTTTTGGAGTGGAAAATTATCTTTTGAACTGGTTCTGTTAAGATCCCGATAGTCCACATGGATTCGGATCTTTCCGTCCTTTTTTGGTACTAGTACGATATTAGCCAACCATGTGGGATACGAGGTCACCTCTACCACACTCGATTCAATTTGCTTTTTAACCTCTTTTATTCAAATGCTTAGGTCGGGCTTGAACTGTCTGATCTTTTGCTTCACTAATGTGATCCCAAGATTGATTGGTAACTTATGTTCTACTATATCTGCACTCAAACTGGGCATATCAGAGTAAGACCACGCAAATATCTCCACGTATTCCTTTAGCAAATCAATTAACTTTTCTTTCTACAGTGACCCCAGGTGAACACTTATCCATGTTTCCTTGACTATCCCCTCGCATCCTAGCTCGATGGTTTCAATTTCATCTAATTTGGGCTTCTGCCTATTCTCATATTGGTCTTCTTCATTGATCAGATCTTCTGGTAAATCAGTCTCCTCCTCGTATTACATGTATTCCTCTTCATCATCAACGCTTGACTCGCTCACTTGATGACATGTCATGACATTAAGGGTTGATTTATTTTTATTACAGAAAAGTAAAGCAAAGCGTGATTAATAATAAAAGCAAAATAAAAAAATTAAAGCGTAATTTTGATAAAATGAGGCTCTTTATTGATTTGTAAATATTAATACAAATTGTGGTCCAAACTCGAATCAACATCGAGTTATTTCCATTTTTGATAAACATTACGAGGAAAGCAAGTAATGGTGAATAGTCAGGCCTCGACCATGCTACACTAATTTTGAAAACTATAGTCTCATCATGGATACCGAGGAAACTGGAGGGGAGTGGAAGTCTAGTTGGAGAGCTGATCACCTAGATTTGCATTGCGAATTATGGGCACTTCATTGTACTCTTCCAGGATGTCCAGAAAATCTTCTTCTGGAAAGAACATCACTATCCCTTCCTCAGCGTCATCTTTATTCATCACTGGTATCTTGACCGGGAATGACTGGTACAAATTTGGAATTGGTTTCCGTAATTTTGGGGAATCTTTTTCCTTTCTCTTTCTTCGGAGGTTTCTTCAAGGCTAGGAACATACTCAATGGCATAACGAAAATGATTTTCAGGTATCATGATTGGCGCGTGTCTTTCCTGAGACCATTTCCTAGCTCAAAACCATTTTGCAGCATTGTAGAGGTGATCATTTTGTATGCGGCTGGAATTGGGGTCTGCCTCACAACTTTTTCATATGTAGCCCCTATCAGCTTGACCATATGGAAATTTGTTCCTTTGGGAACTTATTCGATCACATGATCAGAATTGTTGGGGTAGTTATGAATACTTCCTTCCCCGTGTATCACCACTTTGTGCCTTTCCCACACGAACTTTAGAGCCTGATGTAGAGAAGATGGTACGACTCTAGCATATGAATCCAGGGCCTTCCCAATAGCAGGTTATAGTTGGCGAAGATTGACATGACTTGGAATTCTATGGTGAATTCAGCGGGCCATCCGGATAACCATGAGCTCCATCAAATGCTATCACATTGGTGCGACTCTTCTTTATTTTGCCTATATCATATCCCAATTGCTCCAATGTGGTTTTCGGGCAAATGTTGAGGCCGACACGGTCTATAAACACTCATGTTATGATTTTGCATCTGTATTCAATGGTGATATATAATGCCTTGTTATTCATCATCCCTTCCCTAGGTAATTATTTCTCGTTAAATGCTATCCGGTGATCTCCAATGATATGTGCCATTGTGGTGGCCAAACTTTCACTGCTTGTGTCGGCGGGAACATGTGCTTCATTTAGCAATTTTATTAATGCCAAATGGTATTGGGAAGAACTCAGCAATAACACCAATACTGATATTTGTGTCGGAGTATTCTTCAAGTGCTCGACGATAGAATACTCTTTGGGTTACATTCTACGCCAGAAATCTTCAGCTTCACCTTCCGTGATTGTTCTCTTTTCTGGTGCCCTCTTAGGCTAGTTCTTCAGGCATATATCATCGCTTTGATCTGGTCATGTCGTGCGCAATGGAGCCTTCAATAATAAACTTTTCCTGGGTGGCTTGATGACACCAGGGGTTACTTGTGCTATAAGGTGCAGAAATCAATATTTCAAACCTGGGGCGCCCTTATATAGTACTCTATTCCACGGTTTGTTCAAGAACATCCACGGGTGCTGGACTTAGAGGTTTATAGACTGTCTAGTCTTTTTCCATCTCAATCATATGAGTAATGGTGTTGCCATGATTAGGCAATAGATTAGTATTCACATTGAGAGCGGCTGACTGCAACATGATCTCTCTTTTATCGATCAAATCTTGAATCTTATATTTCAAGTTGATGCAATCTTCAGTGTTGTGTCCGAATCCACCAGAGGTATAAGCACATATTTGGTCTGGCCGATAGAAATAGTTTTCGGGATCGACCTGCTTCGGAGGTACGATCTGGATCATGCCAGCTGCAATCAATTCTTCAAGCAACCGTATGCGTTTTTTAAGCAAGGGTGTGAATACCTAAGATGGCTTCTTCTCAAATTTTGGATATAGCGCATTATATGTTGCTAGGAGTGGTTGGTTTTGGTAATTTTGGGTTTGGTTATTTTGTAGAGCTTGGTAATTTTAGGGAGCCTGGTAATTCTGAGGAGTTTAGTAGTTTTGTGGAGTTTGGTAGTTTTGTGGAGCTTGGGTAGTAGGTGTGTGTTTGAAAAATTGGTGAGGCCATTTGTGAGTCAAGTAGAGGGCTTTGGTAGGTTGGTGATGTTTGATATCTAGGTTGAGCATAGTAGACGGGGACTAGGATATATGGGAGAGTTAGGTAACTATTGAGGGTCGATGATTGATATATTTCCATGGGTGAACGGGATTCTTCCCATTTCTATAGTTTAGGACTGGATTATGGGGTCACGTTTTGCCACGTTTCCTCTTTTCTTCCGCATGTCTCCCATGGTATTTGACTGCGAGCTTCTGTCGGTCACACTAGTGATCTTTCCAGATTTGAGACCATCTTCTATGGTCTCTCCCATCTTGGTTAATTATGAAAAAGGTCATCCGGCCATGGAAAGCATCATGTCGTAACAACCCTGGTCTTGTACTCTGAAAAAAGCGGCGACCAATTCCTTCTTTTTCATAGGAGGTTGCACACGAGCAACTTCTACTCTCCACCTACTTGCGTATTACCGATAGCTTTCTACCTAATTTTCTCCAAGTAATATCGATTGGGCATGGTTTTAACATTGGACATGTACCATTCCATGAAGGACTCTGACATGTCCTCCCAATTAACCCATCGGCGCATATCTTGCGCAACAAACCATTTGGAGGCCTCTCCAGTCAAGCTATGACTGAATAACCTTATAATTAAAGCAGGATTGTTCCAGACTGCTACCTATTGGTCTCAATATGATTATAAGTGGGCCATTGGGTTTTACAACCCGTTGAACATTTTGAACTTGGGTTCCTTGAAGCCCTCCGATAGATCTAGCCCTAGATGTATGCACAAGTCATCTTAACTTAACCCGGTGGTTTTCCGAGCGATCCGAGCAGCATTTGTGGTAATTTCTTTCAGTCTCTGCTCCATGTCTTGAGCCAAATCCATTTTTATTTTCTCATCCAGCTTCTTTTGGTCAGCCCTCCAGGCTTTCTCCATCTCTTCATAGTGGTCCAGTTCTATGCACTCTGGTGAGAGATGACTTTGAGTGACTGGGGTTTGGAAAGAGACGTTTTGTCGTGGTGGGTTATTTCTGGGAATATAAGTAGTGACATTTGGATGTCTAGTGGGATTGGTGATTAAAGATACTTAGATAGAATGAGTGTTCCCGGGTATTTCAATGGTATTTATGGGTGGAGGAGTTTGGTATAAAGTACCTATATGGTACGGATCGATCCCTGCGGGGTAGTTTGGAAAATGTTTTTGAACTAGGGAAGACAGAGATGGGAAGGGCGGTGGAGGCATCCTCTCCTCAGTTTGCTTTTCCCTAGCAATTTGGGCTTTTTCCGACCTTGTAGTTTTCTCCTAAAGATCTTTCAGTATTTTGGTCACGTCCTCGTTATAAGTTGCCTCATATCTCACTGGAGACCTGTAATTCCTGATGTTAGCTTCATCTTCCGACTGCCAGTCATTTCTTTCTTTCTTTAATTTTGCTCGGATAGGGATATTGTTGCTTCTTTAGACCTTGTATAATACGACAGCATCACAACATGAACTAACCTCTTCTTTAAGAAAAGAATCACTCAAAGGCAGATGACATCAGTGCATTAGTCAAATAAATCAAATGTAATAATAAACACATATTTTCAAGTAAACACACAAGTTCACATATCCATATACGAATATTCAATTGATTCTCCGTTTTGGGTATTTTAGGGTTTATAATGTTTTTTTCGTAATTTTTGGATCGATTGACTTGCTTCATACGATAGCCCTAATGATTGGTCCGCCAGCTGGATCTAACTGCTTCTATAGAAAGAGAATATGGGGGAGGAAAATATTTATATATATTAAGAACCGAGTCGTAAGTATACTGCCTACGTATCCTACCGGGCGAAGTCAGGCCCGTTCGTAGTTTGGTTTACAAAAGATAATCCCTTCCCCCACCGGTTTCTTCCTACCTAAAAATTCCAAGACCATGCCCGATATGGGCTTCCTGTGTATCCCTCATTGGAACATCAGGTCTAGTGCAGTTCTTTTACAAACAAAAAAGGGGGATAACATTTGATTCGTAGGGGGTGCCTAAATCTACCCAAAAGATGGATTTTCTTTGAATCCATGGGCGATTGTCACCCTTACAACCGTGCATCAGCCCTCGGCCTACATTAGTTCATAACGGGGAGGGATAACTACCCAAATCTCCCCTTGCTGATAAGTTACTCCAACTCAAACTTGAATGCCTCACATTCCTCAATGTTATGACCTGGCACTCCATAGTGGTACAGACAACCTCTCTCCTTATTAGCTCTGGAAGAGGAAGGTTTCCACACGGTCTTGATGGGACAAATCTTGTCAGCACTGAAAAATTTCTTGAAGATCTCAGTACAAGAGTCTTAAAAAATGGTGAACTCATACCTCTACAAGACGATCTCGTAGTCAATACCTCCTATACAGGTAACTGGGGTATGTGTCAACAGGGAGTAGGGTCCCAAGATAAGAATGATAGTCCCTTTGTCAATCAGCTGCACTATATTCCTTCTAATGGGCATACATTTATCAGCGGTGTGTCCCAGTTGATTTATATGAAACATACATCTGTTGTGCGTGTATCCTGGAGCGCACGGAGGTAGTCTCACATCAATAGGGTGTGTAGTCCCCATTGCCCTCATCATCTCATAGACCTCATAAATCAATATGAGGGCTGGTGTCACTCAGAAAGGACAAGCATAGGCATTTAGAGCAACAGCCCACCAAGTCAGTGTATGTATGTCGCTTGGTGTTAGTGGAACATCATCGTTCTCAGGAGCGGCAACAGATGCGGCAATAGCAACTTCCTTAAGTGGTTGAATCTCAGTTCCAATCTCCAATGTTTGGTTTCTCGGTGTCCCCGGACATTTATAGAGGGGTACATAGTTTTCCATCATTCCTCTCATTTTTTTCGAGAGATTCAGCATGTAGTCGACTTCTTTCAGTTTGGTCTTAACCAAGGCGATCCTTTCATCCAACTCATAGGTCTTTCTCCTGAGTGAGGCTTTGCTCTCTTCTCCGATGCTCACACAGACGGCGGGCGTGTTGACGCTCAAACTGCATCGGGCATCCATCTCAGAAAGTCAATCTTTTTGGAAGATGTAAATGGATTAGGTAAGTAGGGTTCATTTCTCGAGAAGTGAAGTTTTTGGTAGTTTAAGACATATTCTTGTGTTTTTCTTTTCGGGAGTGATCTCCAGAACATCGAACCAATTATATTCAATATAAATGCGTCAAAGAAGCACATAAGCATATACTTGCACATAATCAAACAATTGTAGTATATTAAAATGCGCCTATGTGCCTCATTAAATCAAGGCCTTTCTAGCGTTTGAAAATGAATTGCGCCAATTTTTTAATTCAAACCATGATCCTCATAATCATTTTGTTGATAATAACAATCTCCCAAAGGGTTACATCATAAATAAAAGCATAATGAAATCAAAAGAACTGTTCTACATTAGTTGATGATGACTCCCCGTCTGTCCGAGCCTTCTTGGCATGTTGGAGTGCAATTTGAATCTGATGATATGTCTCCATCAGCAAAGCATCTGCCATGTACCCCTTCTCCTGAAAGGTCATCGGCAGGGTATCATCCAGAGCCTTCTTTACCTAACCTCCCAAGTCTTCTAAACACATATGTGCTAACCCCAACTCTGCCTTTAAACCTGCTATAGTCTTCCTATCAGCCTCTATCTTCTCCAAATACTTAGCATCTATGTCGTTAACTTGCAGTTAAATACGTCCAACTTTGATCTAGGCTTTGGACTCTCTGTCACTATACGTTGATACTGATTGATCCCTGGCATGACAATTCCCAACAAATCTACCTCTAACCACTTTTCGTAATCTTCATCGCAGTCCTCGGCAATTTCACCTACTTCATATATGAGACGGTTGTTCCACTCTTGAATGTATTCTGTGGCATTTCAGATCTTATCTTCCTCATAATCGATCACATAATCACCCATGTTTTCGATTTGAGGCACCTTGTGCCTTATCCCAAATTGTCTCAAAACACGGGTCGATGCATAAGGACGAACCCCTCGAATACCATGAGTGGCAAGAACAGGCAGTTTATGCTCCGAACTATAACCCATGTTGAGATGAAGTCGGCGAACCTCTACTGTATATCATTTTCTTTGAGAATTGCGAAGAAGTTGGACCACTCCCTTTTGGTTCGGTCAGCAAAATTTGGTAGATGATTTTTTAGGTAATCTTTTTTTCTATCGGTAGTCAATATTGGGGGTCCTAAAGATTTTCGGAGATGTTTAAGGATCCATCATTGCAGCAACAAGTTGCACCCATGAAAGTACCTAAGCTGGTTTTTGCATCTACCCAAGGCTCGGTACATATCAATGAGGATGACGGGACTATGTCAAGGTATTTGGTTTCTCCACCGTTGGTTATGCCGTAGAAGATGGCATGGGCGACTGAGATGACTCAGGTATTTATGGCAATGTAGGAATTTTGAGGAAACACCATGGTACCCAATAAGAAAATGGCGATGGCGAGGGATCGGATAACATCCATGTCGTTGAAAGTGTAGAATTCTAGAAAGTGGTTTATAAATCCTTCTTTCTTCCCAAAATGATGGTATAAATCTCGGAAGGCCACTGTTTCTCCAAAAATCTAAGAGGCTTGAGCTAAGGATAACATTTTCATGATCTCAGATCAAGTAGGTTTATTTGGAGCTAATAGGTTGTGATCGGGTTTCTTTATTCGAATAACATCCCAGTTAATTGTTGTCCATGCGGTTCTGGATTTCTTCCAAGGTCGGGGTCATCTCTATAAGCCCGAATCGAAACACCATCCTGTCGTTATCCCAGTATTCGGTTAAAACCTCAATGAGTGCTTTACAACCCATCATAGTCATAAGAGAGGGTAAGTTACCTAGAAAGCAAACCTCTCTACGTTGTCTATCATCTAAGTCGAACCACTACATTTTCAGCATTTCTGGCGCTTTCAGGACTATGTCGAAGTGAAGGTTGATAGACATCTACACAGACAACACACGGTTAGGCCCCGCCCACCGGATAATGGTTTCACCTATATGGCGTAAAACATGTTCGCTCATAGCACATAGTTGGATGAACGTATCATCGGCTCAAAGACCGCGCGAATACGGAAGGTAGTCTTCTAATAGGCTTCAAACACATCTCAAATGTTCAAAGCCCTTCCTGGGTCAATATGCGCTAATCGGATAGGGATTTGGCTTAGCACTAACCTAAGTTAACTAGAGTGGGCATAAGCAAATGACTTGGGTACCCGGGGGACTGCCCGGGGTGAACCGTTATTGACTATTGGATGACAACAAACCAACTAAATTTTCAACAAGTTCTACATAAATAGTTTTTTGTTTTTTTTATTGGAGGACGACTGCGAATCCGCATAATCGTCTTTGTGCACTGATGCAAGTGTGTGTGATTTGCCATTTGGCGGAAGATGACATGCATGAATGACAATACTATTTGCAATAAAGTAAACATATAAGAAAATTAAAGCAATTTATATTACAGAAATCCTTATGGTTAGAACCTAATTAATCTCTAGCAGAAAAGACATTTGTTACGATTCACTTTTACGTGAAGGCATAAAGGCTATTGAATAACTTGTGGAATCTTGGAATCATTTATTTATTTAGAGTCGCCAACTAATTTATATGGAAAACTAAGAAAATTTCTTTTTAAACAAAAAAATCCTAAATTCACCAAAGTTTGGGTAAGGGTTCAAATGATCCCGGGTAAGGTGTTAAACACCCCAGTATTAAGGTCCGTAAGATACGATTGACCTAGGGTCTTATTTAATAAAAAATGTTTTTATTGATTAAAATATTACAAGCACGATGTTATTTAAATCATTTTTCGCAAAAATAGCTTTTTCACACAAATACTTTAAGAGTAAACAAATTTCTTTTGAAAATTCTTTCTTGGGATGCAAAATCCTTTGTTTTTTCATAAAGCGATAGTAAAATTATTTATTTATTTTTCAAATACTCATCTTTATGAAATTAAGAATTTAAAAAGATATCCTTCACTTTAAAAGGACGTCAATCGCTAATTGTGTGTTCCCTTTAATCCAAAACTATAGTTATAAAGGACTTTCACATTTATCGAAGAGTAATTAAAAACTTGAGTTTTAAAACTTTTACCACCCAAGACTTGAATAAATTTCCATACTTTTGAAAGAAGGCCAAGTTAAAAAAAACATCATTTTCTTTTTCAAAGTAGACTATAATTTAAGCAACTTTTTGTTTCCAAATTACTTTTATAAACTTGATTAGGGAGAAAATAATCCAAGTAGTACCTTGATAAAATAGTCAATACCTTTTATTAACCCGTTTTTAGTATTGCAAATAACATGATGATTTTTTTTCTTTAAAACGCAAAAATGGCTACTATATAACTCCAATTAGATTTTATCCTACGGGTTACAATAGTATTTAACGTTTTGCAAATAATCAACAAACTATGAAAATAAAATGAAAGCAAACGGGTTGGTGGGTATACCGGCCACCAGTCCTCGTATATAAAGGAGTTCTAATTTTCTAGGCTATTTTCACCCATGGCTGGACCTTCTTGTAAATATTATGTCATTTTTACCCATGGATGGGCTTTCGGGCAGCCTCCAGACTCGATCAAAATATATGGGCCCTCAGGCCCAACGACTCATATATCATGAATGAGGAAAGATGTGAGTCGCATGGGCCCAGAGTCATGCAAAAGAGAGGGGGAAAATAAATATCGGAGTTAGAAAATACCTAAGGCTTATCAATTTCATAAATAACAAAGAGGGGGGGGGGGATTAAACACGTGTGTATATATAACAAATTGCGTACATGTGATGAAAACAGAAATCAAAAGAGGTTTGAAATATAGGCAACAGTCTAGTTACTTAGAACTTTGGGCTTCAAATCTTACATAGAAATGAGAAGGAAAAAGAAGACAAATACAAACACGCACATCATAAAGAATGCAGGCCAACCTACATGACATATAAGCCCAATACACATTCATGCTAGAAGCCCATACCATTCAGTTATTTAGAACTGATATACAAAACATATAAAAGCGGAGATGATATATTCGGGGAGTATACAGAGATATATACCTCTGGTATACACTTGATATATGCCTGAATTTTACTTCTCGTATACCCGGATATACATTAGTATACTTCGTATTTCATACACAAGGATAATAATTAGAACAAACACTCTCAGAGAATGAAATATAACTAAGGTTACTTTTATGATGTTCTACAACAAATTGATGAGCAAATTAAATATGAAGTTAGGACCAACGCCTTTAGACTTAATACATGATTGCAAGGTGTGCAAGAGTTCCTAATCAGGCCATACACAAGTCATGACAACACTCACATGGGTGGAACAAAATGTTTCATAGATCTGAGCAAACAAATGTATAGGGGGAGATCATACAACTTGGCAGCAATGATACTTTTCATAGACACATGACCATGCAAATGGATTAAATAGATGCATCTATACTCAATACATATGTGTCTAGAAATTGTGATACAGGATTAAGTAGGAAGATGTAAAATCAAGCAGCACAAACATCGCAGGTGCAAGATTGGCTATTCAGAAGGAACATCTTTGCAAATAAAGAGTTGTCCAAACTTGGGCAGATTTGCATGATATCACAGAGTGAAGGCAGGGATAGATATATGGCTAATTCAAGAAACCATGAGGGGAAAACAAGCATGACTTTATGACTATTTAGGGTCCATGTTTTTTAAATAAAACCACAGAAACATGAACATACACAATCATGGCTAAAGTTACCTAATGACATCTTTTGATAAATATGACACTAAATGGCCAGTTTGAGTAATCATGCTAGACACCAGAGTAAACATACAATCAAACAACAAAGCAATACTAGGAAGATAGGACCACTAGACACAAATACACTAAACTTCATGTTGAACATGAGACATTTCAAGGTGCAGAATCCCTCAGGTACAACCCAAACATATAAAAAAACCAATCATACTGTGTATTAAGCAAAATAGCATTCAGACAGATGAACCATAGTGTCTCATGAGTCAGGATTAATCAAAAACTTTGGGATCAAACTAAAATAAAAACAAAATAGAAGCAGATACATGCACAAATCAGGATGGACATGGATGGGTGCATCACAAGTAATAATTTAGAGATTACATACCGGAGATTCTAAATTATAAACCTCAAAGAAAATTATGTATGGTCCTAATACAAGCCTAACTAATCAATTAGAAAAGAGAGCAATCATCGTACCAATTTTGACACAACATAGGGACACAAGCAGACAAGTAATGAACCAGAGGTATTTTCAAGATGCATTACCCTGGACACATTTCAGAAAGGTTTAACAAATAAAATGTGTTGTAATGGGACCTAGGTGAGACTTTATACATTAGCATGAAGATTATCTTATGTCTAAATACATAAAGACAGCTGCGTAATCAATTCAACAATCATGAAGGACAAGTAGGGTGCATGATATGTCCATTTAAGGATGAATATTCACATATAAAGGATTAGTGATGTCAAATACAGGTACACATAAATATTCTCAAGCCATATCTGAGACAGGGACAGGCTAGGCAGACTAAGGTCTGGATCCTATCATCACATCTAATATACACTAAGAAACTCAACAAGTTAGATACTCTCTTAATATTCACTAAACAGACCTCAAGATAACTTCTTCATCATATAGTATAGCATATCTGGTTAACCATAGCCAAATACAAATCTTCTATACATGTATCAACCTTATAGACAATCAAGAATTAAATAACTTACTCTAATAGTTAATCAGTAATCAAATAACTTAATTGGATATCTAAAATAGTAGTGTTGATCACTAAAGCACTCCCTAATCATACCTAGTTAACCAACATACACACAGTCATACAAAATGAGCACTTTTTCTATATTAAACTACCCAGCTAGATACTTCTACATATGTAAGACAAAGCATGCTCAGGCCATAACAACAGGCTACCATACTTTAATAATTAGATATTTAACTAAATAAATTAACCACAAAATACACACACACAAAAATAAAGAAACAAAATGAGAGGAATTCGATCCTACCTCATTCGAGTGCAGTCGTGAATGAGATCCGGAGTCAAAGGCTCACCTCCAATGCTCGATACTCATAGCACACAAGAGAAAAGATAATTTTAGACTGATAAAAACTTTAGAGAAAATCTAGGGTTTCTAATTTTGCTCAATGAGAAACGTTTGCTTGAATTTTAAGAGGAATATCCACGTTCAAAGCCTGATGAGTACTGAAGGGAAGGGCTCCTTTTATAGGAGCGACAAAACCCAAATCCTCAGTCCATCACTGATGGGGAAGAAGTGATTTCCACCAATTTTGAATTAAAATTGAAAATGTTTGAATCTTAGCCAATGAAAAATCAGACTGAGTGAAGGATAAGACAAATCTAATTAAGATCGTCCTGATACTGCTGAAAGCAAGAAAAAAAAGGGGGTAAATTGGAAACCTATACTCTTTTGGACCTTCAATTGAACAACATACAAAATGCCCCAATTTGGAACCCTAGAATTTCTCCCAAATTAAAAGAGACTTCCATAATCAAATTAAACCTCACAACATGATAATCTAGCATATTCGATCACTAATTAATAATAATTGAAGTAAACTAATTCATAAACACCCCTTTAATCAAGGATACAACTCTCTTAATCTCACAAGGACTTGTAACTAATCTTTCCCAATTTACATGAACATAATAACACCATTAATGGACCTTAAATCATGGAACCAAAACATAAAGGATGAAAATCTTTACCTCAAAAATGAATTCACTCTTAAACTTCAGTATACCCCTTCTTGCGGCTCTAGGTTCGAGAATTGCTATTATGGGAAATGAGACTTGACCTAGGGATTTAGTATACCACTTGATCCAGTGATTTTTCCCTAGCAGAATCAAACCCGTTGGCATGGATTCGCTCCTACTTAAATCAACCTCGCAGAGGCAGTGTCACTTGACACCTCGCCTTAGCGCAAAAGTGATCCTAACTCCACAGACGCACCCGCCCCTACCGAAATCCCCTCCGCCAAAGCAGAAACTCAACAGTTACTCATACCCTACTTCTACGAGCACACCTCCCGCTGAGGCGGATACGCAGGGACGGACAGCTATGTCGCCAAGGCAAACACCAAACACCAGCTGAAGGTTAAACTAGGCCAAAGTTCCACCAAATACCCAAAACACTCCCGAGACCCCTTGGACATAAACCATACATGCTCACCCAAGCTAAACAGTGCTACAAACTCACTCATACCCTCGCATTTCCCATTTAACCGAGCTAAGGCATACTTTTCTTAAGAATCGTCTTAGAAAATCAAATATCCAAATTTCATAAATAGCACCACAAAATACATCGTATTATCTGGGGAAGTGAACCAATGACACGAATAAGACATAAATGACTCTCCGAAGCTATCAGAAGCGACGAAACACGAAAACAAACTCTTCTACTCAAAAGTCAACCTTGAGTCAAACTATCCAACTCTATGGTTCTAGTTTTGAGTTTTTCATCCAAAATTCATGTAAATGGACATCGGGATCCGTGTCACCCATCGCCGTGAATCACAAACCCCACATAGAGTCTACGAGAAGGGCAAAATAGTCAAATAGAGGTCTTAAGCTAAAAACGACCGGATGGGCCATTACATCAATAAACAATCTCTCATTCATCATTCTTATCCTCTTATTCTAGCAGGAAAAATATGCTATCTTCTTCCCCCAACTAGAATTTACACTAGGATTAGAAGACTTAAATGATTAATACTAATGAAAAGGGATGAAACTTACCTCCAATGAAGAACAATGATGGAATACATAAGAAATCCCCTCCTTGAAGATCTCTAATCCCATGAGAATGTTTTGGAGAATAAAATTATTTTACGGCATTTAATATTCTGCTATGAAATAGCGATTTCGCTTCGGCCGAAATGACGTCACTAAAACATAGATGCTTTGGTGGAAAAAGGCCATCGAGGCGGAGTCACTTAATATTATGGATGGGCACCAAAGTAGACACTACTTCACAGAGGCGTCATCGCCTCTGTGAGAAAACATTTGTAGAAACGAAAAACTTGTAATCTTACAAGGCTCGCATATGCGACCCAACTTCCACAGAAGCGGACCCGCAAAAGCGGCTAGAAGGTTGTTGGTGTGGCACATCAGAAACCAGCAACTAGAAACTTAGTCAATTCTCTTCATTTTGGGTTTTTCTTCTGAAAACCATGCAAAGCTACCTCAGAATTCGTGCTATCCATCCCCGCACATCACAAACCCCACATAGAGTCTACGGAAAAGGTAATGTAGTCAAATAAGGGTCTTTAGCTAAAAATGACTAGACAGGTCGTTACAAAGTTTCCCCCATTATAATATGATTTTCCAACTGGTGACAACTCCAGAAACTCTATTATTAAAGAGCTACCCATCTAGATGTAGCCTTAGAAAAAAGACTAAATATGATGCAGAATAACTATAATGCCAACAAAATCTATAAATGCAATATAGATGGTGGTTCTGAATACAATATTTTGTCCAAATTACAGTAGATGACTATGGTTGCCACTTCCTATATTACCTATCATAATTGTTCTGACAAACTCACTATCTATGTCTTAGTAGCAGGTTTTACAAGTCTGCTCAAAGGCTGGTGGAATACTCATCTTAGCAAAGAAGATAAATAAAAAATCTTCCTAATTGTCCGTGTTGATTCGACAGTTAAGGATAACCAAACCATTCCTAATTCAACCAATACCCTTATTTACACCCTCATAAAAATGTTCATAGGCAGTCAGGTATTTTTAGGGAAAGATCTTCTGAAATACTCAACAACCTTAAATGTAAAACCCTTTTTGATTTTAGGTGGTATAAGGATTCCTTTATCACCAGAATCTATAAAGAAAGAAAAATTCCTAGATGGCCTGCCTAAATCCCTTAGAGACTTGGTCAAAGAGAAACTTTAAAATCAATACACAAGTATTGTCCCTTACGAACAAATCACATACGGTCAACTTACCAACCTCATTCAGCAAGTTGCTCTCAAAATCTGTCGCCAAGATAAGATACTCAGACAGTTAGCTAAAAATAGAGCACAGACACGCTGAGATTTAGGAATTTATGTGAACAATTTGGCCTACCTCATTAAGGAAAGAAAACCCACAGAAAATATACTCCTAAGAGTAAAGAGATCTCAAAACCAAGATCTTATGTACCCAAGTTTAGGAAGACAAAACCTTCTCCCCCAAAACACCAAACTATACCTAAAACACCAGTCCTTCCATCTTCCAACAATGGCAAATATTATAGGTGCAACAAAATTGTACATATTGTAAATACTGTGAATTCTCCAAAATGGTTAAGAATCTAGACCTAGATGAATCTATCCTTAACCAAATAGAACAACTCTTGCTTGAGGATAGTGAAACTTCTAATGTTGCTAATGAAGAATTTTAACAAAAATTGAACCAACTTGAACATAATGGCCTAGAATCTTCCTAGTCTGACCAAGAATACCAAAGTAGTCAACCTAAAATCAATATTATCTCCAAGGAACAAGATCTCCTGCTAGAAATTATAAGTAATCTTCATAATTTAGATCCAAAGAGTTATTATCTAGAACAATTTAAAAACCCATAGATAAACCTTCCACATCTTCCTCTAATGTTTTTATCAATTATCCCCTAGTGGCAAATACTTATAACATTACCGGTATTTTAAGCATATTTACTTCCCTCAAGTCTAAGGTAGTAAATATCCAAAATCTTCAATCTGAAATAGCACTCCTAATGGAAGAAATTTGAGAAATCAAAGCCAAACAAGAATTAGACCGTCTTGTTCTCCAACAACTCTCTACTAAGCCTAAACCACCCATGCAAATAGAGACTGAGTCAACGGACCAAGAAGTTAAACAAACAGATTTTATCAACTACCTTTTAAGGATTTCCATCCGAAAAAGGCATACTAGGGTAACCTTAACAGTCAATAAATCATTCACCTTAGATATTGTTGTCTTATTTGATACAGGTGCATATCTCAATTGCGTCCAAGAAAGAAAAATTCCAACCAAATTCTTTGAAGAAAACAAAAAAGCCCTAAGAGCCGCCAATGGCAACAAGCTAGGAATCAGCTCAAAACTCTCTGATGTTGAAGTTAGAACTTCCTTAAGAAACTCTCCTTTGTTGGCCTTAACTTCAGTTTTTCTGGTAAAAGACATTACTAACCCTGTCATATTAGGGAGTCCTTTCATCGAAAAACCCATACTTTTAGAGTCACTCACCAAGGCATTCAAATCGAATACAGTAGCATGTTTCTTCCCTTTGACAAACCTCCTATTAGAAGGTCTTATCTACCTTAAAGCATAAGAAAGCCCAGATCCATTTTCTCAAAGAAGAAGTAGTATTTCAAAGGCTGCAACAACAGCTTCAAGAACCTACTCTTCAATCAAATATTAAAACCTTAGAAATGAAAATACAAGAACTATAGTGACTCATTCGGTCGTTATGAACCTTTCATCTGACTTCTCATTATATCCCTCATTCGGGTATTCACCAGTAACTATTAGACATGGATTTAGTTAGTATAGTAACTTATAAAGTTCGGAAAGAAGATTTATTGAAGTAAAGAATTGTTGAGAGAGCATTATTCACTCTGGAAAAATCGTATCCATGCTGGTGGATGCATTAAGTCTACTTTTGCAAAATATTTTCTGCCTTTGTACTAAGGCAAGGTGGCAACTGCCTACTCCTCAACGGTTAGCTTTTACGCCAAAGCGCCTATGTGCCTGCAAGGTCATGTCCACATAGGCGGAAATGTTGTTTGTCTAGTGAGATTTAATGCCTTAAGACCAACACAATTTCCAAAAGCTCTCATCTTGAAATGGGGGCTGGTCTAGAAAGAAACTCCTAAGTTTGTGCTTAACCCTTCCATGAGAGGTAACCCCTTCATCCTCTTTCGATTTTACTTCAAGTTATTGGTCTTAGGGTGTAATTTAAATTGGGGGAAAATTGTTTGTAAACATTATGGTAGTGGGAACTAATTGAACCTTGGATAGTAGATGTAAAATGAAGTGGTAAACCTTGACTTTGTAAATGAGTTCATGTATTGATGACATGACTTTGTTGAAGAGTTTAATTTGAATATGGGAACCTTTTCTTTTTTGGGAAGAAACCTAGACTTTGTAATTTGGGGCTTATATTAAAATATGAAATTGAGGGTTCGGTTAAGATTGTTTTCCAAATTAACTTAGTGTTGTAACTAGTAAGCGTGGTTTGAAGCCTTTTGACTAATAAAGTTTAGATTTTGTCACCATGGGCCCGGGATATATTTTAGGTACCCTTTTGTATGCTTAAGGACTAAGTCTTTTTATGTTCTTGGTTCATTAATAATGTATAGAACTTGTGTGTTAGACTATGGTTACTACGAGGAATTCCCAAGAGTCCAGACATGCCTAGAAGGTCGACCGATCGTGGCTCCTGCTCAGCTTTGAGGTAGGCTATGGTTTCTTCCCTATAGACTTCGATACAAGTACGTAGTGGTTATAAGTATTAATGGGTATTTGGCATGTTTGGGGTTCCAACTCAAACGGCGGTGATGAACATTTGAGTGGGTGCCGATGTATAGTTGTGAATATGGATAATTGGGGAATCGACCTTAAGCTAATTCCAACTGCTGCTATTTGGGCTTGTCGCCACTATTTGAAATTTGTTGTGGTTATTCATTACATGGTTTCTCACTCCCTAAGTGAAACCCAATGTATATCTAGGAATTACATGTGTTGTGTGGGCTTATAGCCATGTTGATGTGATATTCTTGATTTGACATGTCATGCATTCACCACTCTACATCTCGTCTGAATACTTATAAAGAATTGGAAAATACTACTTCTATTGATTGTGTTTATGCATGGTGTACACATATTCATTTCATTCATACATTTATAAGGGTCACTAAACTGTTGATACATTGTTGGGAGCGGCTTGGAAAGTCAGTTATGAGTTATGGTAACATGATACAACAGTGATGACAAATGATGACACTTCAGCCACCAAGATGGTATTCGATGGGACCGGATGAGTATATGGACCTCATGAGTCTCCCATAGATCACGTGAAAGTTAGTGCAACAACGTGTGTATATTGGGTACAAACAACATTTGCATACATACATACATCATTTGCATTGTATCCCATGCATACACTCGATGATTGCTCAGTGTTGGGTGTACTCAGGTTTGATGTCTAGTAGACATGGTGATATTATGATTATTGAAGGAATAAGAATTGATTGTAAAACTGTCCTCTAAAATATAAATGTACATGTGTTACATAAGCTTTGATATATGTTGGTTGTTGAGTAAATGCAGTGTTTGAGATAACTATTATGACTTGGGTGATTGTCATGGTTAATTGTGCAATGTGTAAGAGCATCATGGGAAAGGTTAGTATGTGTAACTGTGTGTTTCCTCGGTATTTGTTGGTACCGAAAGTATGTGTCTAGTAAGGTTTTAGCATAATCATTGTGGTGCATTAACCTAATTGTTAGGTGGATGAAAGCTTACATCCTATTACTTGGGTGGGTAAGGTATGTGTTTAGACTTGTTTAGGGAGAAAGACCTTTTAGAAGGATTATCAAATGGCATGACCATCACCATAGAGTGTCTTAATGGAACTAGAAGGCTAAGACTAATTAACTATTCAACAAGGGCATGGTAAACTTTCTTACCCAATATGTTGGGTCTGAAAGTGTATAAACAAGAATATGGAATAAAGTAGGGTGTTATATCACTGGGTTTCTAGGTAAGAGTTCTAATGTGCAGAGTGCTTTAAGTATATTTATACTATATGTATAATGTGGTTTAGATAACTGGTCTACTACCTATCACAGGACCTATTTGTAGCGTAACTTAATATTTATATTTGTTATGTAGCTTCCGTCGTTGTCGGTCTAAGATGCCTGCAGGGGTACGTTATGTACTCATTCTATGCTTGCTGCATCTTTTACAAATATGAAAGTATTCGGTCTATTCAGATTGTAGCTTGGAGCATGGGAGAGTGAGGCAGACCATTCAGTCTGATAGCTTTGATATCCATCTAGTCAGGCAGTCCCTTCTTTTCAAGGCAGCATTGCTATATTATGTCATCATTGTATCTTAGAATCCTTGTACTAGTGATACCAGGTCTTGGGGGTAGTGACTATTGTATTCGGTAAAGTTTGTAACTTTTCTAAAGATTTTGTTATATAATGTATTTTTTGGTACTTCCGCTTTTGATAAAATAATTCTTCTATGATTGAGGTTAGTGGTTCTCTACTGTTAGTGTTGGTGCCCTCACAACACAAAAATGGTGTTTTAGGAAGGATGGTGTTTGGTAGAGTCTCGTGGATAGGTATGTAGACGTCTGTACCCATATTCGAGAGGTTATAAGACATTTTAGGAACTCATCCATTCTTTCACTATTGTGCTATCGTCAATTTCAATTGGTATATAATTCTAACTCTCCATATGAGTGGATCGTGCGTGGGAATCAAATTCGAAGGTTATCGTGAGAAATCTAAATTTTTGCCTAAGTCTACAACTCTATTCTAGTTCAGTCCCTTTGCCCCAGTGCATCTTTTCCCGTGTCTGTGGAGCCGCACCAGTGAGAGGTGGGCCATAGAAACGTGACCCCAGTAGTTGATCAAAGTTTACCTCGGTGATTTATGACCTACCTCAGCGAACTCGTATCTGCGGAAAAGGTTCTGCCGTAGCGAATAATCAAACTATATCTGTTGTTCGCCAATATGAGGATTACTCTCACAGAAGCGGGCCCACCACAGTGGAGCTTACTCTCGCGCCAGCAGAACCATTAGGCAGAAACTAGTACGGTTTCCATATTTCTCTATTTCTCCATTTTTCACCTTGTGCAATACCAATACCTATTCATAGCAACTCAATTCTGAAAGAAACCATCAAGATGATGCATATTATCCAAAATACCTAAATATCCAACAAAAACAACCAAGACTTAAATTAACGGCTAACTACAAATATCTGAATTGTCTGAAGCATTCACCAACCAACCAAAACAGAAAATAAAAGCAAGCAAAAACCAAATTATCTAAATATCCTACAAGCACCAAAGGTAAATTATTTGAAATAAAGCCTGACATGGGCTAGAAACTAATACTACGCATGAGCTCAATCTTGCCTCTTTGAACTTGCCACCTCGCCACATCCCTCTATGTTGTTGCTGGTGTCTCCACCCTCAGCATTGCATAGGAAAGAATAGTCCTCATCATCATGTTCATCCTCAACTAGAAGGAGGTCCTTGTCATCCAAATTCGTGAACAAGTCCTTGATAATTCTCCACATCTTCACGAATAGCTTACTCCTACTTTTCCTTACATACTCATACTACACTTGTTGCATCTTTTATTTGGATGCAGATTCAACTTATTGATCTAGTTCCTACTAGCAACGATCTTGGAGGCCTTGGACGAGCTACACATTCTATCGGCAACCCTAATCTCCTTTCGTATTTATACTGATCTTATTGTTCTAAGACAATCATTAGTATTAATTCTTACAGTTGTTGATTCATAGTCGCTCTTTTACAAGTCAGACCAAGTTTGGGGAAAATGTAATGTTCAGGACACTTGATCTTTAAAGTGTATTTTAACGAGGTAGTTTAGCCTTTTATAAATTTAACGATCTGTTTTCAATGATTTTGGGGATGGTTCGCCTACCGGGAGATAGTGTAGGTGTCATCATGATCCGTGATTTGGGTCGTGACAGAATGACTTTAGGTAAAAAAAATTGTAATATATATGATTGCAACTTCAAAATAAACAAAATTATAAATCCGTAGCTAGCTACTCCCATCTCTCATTTATGATATAATATTTGACTGAGCCTGAAACTTAAGAAAGAAAGAAGAAATAAAATTTAAATTTATGGTCTAAAACAAGTCATATACATTTGTGTGGCTAGAAATTATTTTATTAAGGATAAATAACAAGTTTAAAATTAAATTATTTTTAAATATAAAAATCTATCAATCTTTTTTAAATAAACTAAAAGAAAATGTCACATAAATAATTTTTATATGAATTTGTTGCTAGCTATTGTAATGATGGTTCACGATAGTATTCCAGACATGCTTTTAAAATTTTGAATTGGCCTCCGATTAGTTAATAAAATAAAAAGTGAAACATAAAGAACATGAAAATGGGGCAAGTCCGCGTGCAATGCCACGCTGAATTGACAGCAAGTATATGGTAGAGGAGGGGAAATATCCAATCAAAAAGTTTGATTATCTGTTGGAATGGGAAGCTAATGATTAATGGACAAGACAGTTCGCAGAAGTGGCTCCCCTAAATTGGGTCATTCAAGAATTAGGACCATATTGCCATGTGAGAGCATCGTATATACTTGAGATAAAAAAAAAAACAGTTAAGAAAGAAGCAACAGGTGACAACAAAATAAGAGACCACAAAATTGAGATGGACTACTCGTGGTCCTTTTGATTTGAACCAAAGTGCTGATCAACGATTGTGATGCTTTACCCTCAATTTTTACGTGAAAAGCATTTCATTTTGCGCAAAGGTTTAAAGTACTTATTCGGGCATTTTTTCAGGGAAAAGGGGGGTCCGTAGAATTGTATTTTGGTCCCTCTATTTTGACACTTCTTAATTGAGCTTAAGTTATACCATGTGCTAACGGTGAAAAGCATTTTTATAATACCAGTGCAATTCAATCAGTTATAACAAGTAATTGCATTACATTCTATTCTCTTTTTTTTGGTTGCTACTGTATTACACTAGTTATCAAAGTTACCATACTCAGGCTTGATATATATAGTTCTTTGTTTTTGTAGGTTAATTTAACCTTATCGTATTTCATTTAGTTCTATGCCCTCATAATGTAAAAGTATATTATACTATCAGGTTAGTTAGAAGACAGTTATTGCTAATCCTTTATAATAATATAAATGTGTGTGTATATATATATTACGCAACCAAATACATAAGTTTTTAAAAGAAAGTAAGAAACCATACATATAATCAAAATGCGAACTCTTTTCCAGAAATAATATTTCCTATGAATGGTCTAATTGCCATACCATGCTGGCGTTTGGCTTAAAAGCATATTTAGCTTTTACGAAATACGTATATTGAATTTGATTTTAGCATAATATTATCTTAATAATATTCTAGGATAAGGCTTATTAAGAAGATTACATTTTGACAGCAACGTCAAATTGATATCAAGCAAAATGTTATTATACTACTTTGTTTTCACTTTAAAATTGAGCAGGTATTTTTAATTATAAATATTATTGTTGAGCAGATTATCTTTCAAACAACGATATGTCAGACGGTCTTGTTATAAGCATTTGATGCAACAAAGTGAAACAGTATACACATGAAACACCTTTTGCCCTTGTCTCGTGTAAAAAGATGTTTTTTCTGGTACAAAGTAAAAAGATGTTGAATATTCAAAAGAATAACTTTTTAAGGGCTTAAACTGTCAGACTAAAAACTATACATATAATCATATACTTTTGGCAAACAGAATTATAAGTTGATTCCACTTTAAATTACAATAAAAAGTATTTTATGAAAAACGTTCAATTTTTACTATATTCATCCATGGGGCACTCGAAAAATTCTAGATGGAAATAAGGAATAGTGTCTCTTTACATAGAAACAAAGTTGTAAATTTATTTTCAACAACTATGTGGAATTATTTTACTAACACATTATTGTGTGAGTGTCCTTTACATTAATTTGTAGGATAATCGATGTTTCATGCATTCTTTTTTTTTTTGGTATAGATTACTCCATCTGTCCCAATTTATATGACACATTTTTCTTTTAATCAGTCCCAAAAAAAATGACACGTTTCCTTATTTGGCAACAATTTAACTTTAAATTTTACTTCCTCTGTCCCAATTTATATGACACACTTTCGTTTTTAGTCAGTCCAAAAAAGAATGACACGTTTCTTTATTTGTCAACAATTTAATTTTAGATTTTATCTTTTACGCTTAACGAAATGATCTATAACTACACAAATATTTTTGAACTGTTTTAGACCACAAGATTCAAACGTCTTTTTCTATTTCTTAAAGTCTGTGCCCAATCAAACTACATTACATAAATTGGGACGGAGGGAGTATCTTTTACGCTTAACGAGATGATCTATAACCACACAAATATCTTTCGTTTGTTTTACAGAACAAGATTTAAAAGTCTTTCTTTATTTTTTAAATATCATGCTCAGTCAAACTACATAATAAAAATTGGAACGGATGGAGTATGATATTCAATGAGCTGGAATGAAAAATATTTGCTGCTTAGCGTGACACATTTGAAGTTGCACCATAGGACGGAGCTATACTAGTAAATCGAAGAGTACTGAAAAGTACATCTTATTCTGTTGGAAACAAGATACTCCACTGACATTTAAAGTATTTAGCATTTTAAAATAAAACATGTTTCATGTCAACATAGGAATTTATTGGGTTCAAAACATATAAGTAAAGCACAGTAAAAATTTAAAAAATTGTTTCTTATTTACCCCAACAACATTTCTGGCATAGTTATACAACAATTAAACTTGTAACATAAAGCATAAACTTACAAGTTATAGTATCTGGAATCTTTGTCTACAATAAGGTGCACACCGTAGGATTTTGTTGGGTACAAATACATAAGTAAGGCACACAAGAAGTTTAAAAGTATTTCTTACTTACCCCAACAATATTTTTGTGATGGTTATACAACAATTAAACTTGTAACATAAGGCATAAACTTACAAGTTTGAATATCTGAAATCTTTGTCTACATAAGGTGCACACGCGGTTGCCCTTCCAATTGCAAGCTCCAAGCTTCAATGTATTTCTCATTCGGAAAGCTAGGAAATACGACAGAGGTTCGAGAGAGTGTTTGATTCTAAGTCTCTAAGGCTTAAAATGATTTTCAGAAAATTAGTGTCTTGAATAATGAGGTGAATGCCTCTATTTATAGTTGAAAAATAGGTCAAAATTGAATTAGGGTTTGACCTTGGGCCTGGCCCCAAAATCGAGGCAGAGGCGCCGCTGCCCTAGGGTATGGGGCCCACGCTCGACGTGCTTCTGCATTGTCTCGATTTATTTTTCAGCGCATTCTTAATTAAATCCAAAATCCAATTTTGACTTAATTAAAATAATCATTATTCATTTAAATATCTCGATTCCAAATCGAACATTTAATTACTCTCTCAATACATCCTTAGATCGAAACGGACAATCGACATAGTGTGACCCTACAGGCCTTCTCATATCGACATTAATCAAACTAAGGTCTACACGGAACTCCTAGACGGCGCAGGAAGATGAACTCAATATGTGAAGTACATTTACGCGAAAACAATAAACTTAACCTTTATGTGGTAAGATAAAATCCTTTCATTCACGACACACCCGATCAAGCTTAGGATTTGTCAAGTGTCTATCCAAATGGCTTAATCATTGTATCTCATATATATTAGTTGACGTCTAGACCATATTCTAAATATGTTTATTGCGTTGGCCAACGACTTAGTCAACATAATATCACTGAGAATCCGAGTGTTCTCTCGAATATACATTCGAGGAATGAATCCTAACAACTACCACATTCAATCCACATCGTAATGTACCCAATACAAGTCGTATCTCAACCTATAAGACATTTGAGCTTAGGACGGGATCAAAGTACATTACTTTGTAGACAAGGCGCGTATTGACCTTAATTCTAAGGACTTCTATCTCCCATACACTTATCATACTTTATACAAGTATAACAAACAATATATCAGCATGGTATACCAATACTTCGAAAGTATCCATGTGTCCATCACGAGTAGCCATTACTCATAGCAGGTGAGACATACTACATCCTCTAAGGATGTGATGCAGACCACATGTCGACTTATCACATACCATCGATATTCCATTATCGATGATCATTAGTCGAGGCTATTTTAAGAGTTACGCTCTATCATGAATATCTCACTCTATTAATGATAACGTAAGCTCAAGGGATGCACATTAATGAATAATTACAAATAATCAAATAATAATTCAATAATTGCAAATGTCATAATATTAATCTCCATTAATAATAATATGAATGTGTATAAAGTACATTTGTCCTAATACAGATTGTCTCTAGAACATAAATATACTTTCAATCTCCCACTTGGCCTAGAGCCAATCTCCAACATATCTAATGTCCATATTTTCAAAATGACCATTATGCTTGAGTAAGCTTAATGGTTTAGTGAATGGGTAAGCTAGATTATCGTATGTGGAAACATAGTCTAATCTAATCTCTTCAGTCTCACCATCTCCCTGAGTATGTGGTACTTCATTGGTACATGATTGTTTCTATTGGTTGATCTTGGTTCCTTAGCTTGCACAATCGCACCAGTGTTGTCACAATAAACTGTTATTGGAGAAGTGGCGCTTGGAACAACCCCTAGTTCCTTCAGGAACTCAAATATCATGACAGCTTCTTTTCCAGCTTCCGATCCAGCAATGTACTCAACTTCTATTGTCGAATCAGCAGTTGTAGCTTGTTTGGAACTTTTCCAGCTTACTGCTCCACCATTGAAAATGAATGTGTAACATGATTGAGATTTATAGTCATCAACATCTGTCTGGAAGCTAGCATCAGTGTACCCAGTACATATTAGCTTATCTTCCCCACCATAGACTAAGAAGTAATCTTTAGTTTGTCTAAGATACTTAAGAATACTCTTGACTGCCTTCCAGTGTTCTTCCCCAGGATTCTACTGGAACTTGCATGTCATACTAAGTGCAAAGGCCACATCTGGCCTAGTACAGGTCATGTCATACATGATCGATCCTATAGCCGAAGCATATGGGATCTTTTTCATGCGTTCAAGTTCTATAGAATTAGAAGGACTATCCTTCTTAGATAATTTGATGCCTTGTCCCATAGGTAGACCGCCTTTCTTGGAATTTTCTATAAAAAACGTCTAAGCACTTTGTCTATATAGACTGACTGTGACAGCCCCAACAATCTGTTAGGTCTATCTCTATACATCATAATCCCTAGAATGTAGTAGGCTTCACCTAAATCCTTCATCATGAAGGTACTAGACAACCACTCTTTGAATGATTGTAGGAGAGTCTTATTGTCTCCCATTATTAATATGTCATCTACATATATTATAATGAAGGCAATACTCCTATCCTTGCGTTTACTATAAACACATGGATCATCTTTGCTTCTGACGAAATTAAATGACTTGATAGCCTTGTCAAAGCAAATGTTTCAACTCATCGAGGCTTGCTTAAGCCCATAAAGGACTTTTGTAGAACAACATTTGGATTGGACTTGATTGAAAAACCCTCAGGTTTTTTCATATACACTTCCTCAACTAGATTACCATTGAAGAAAGCAGTCTTGACGTCCATCTGCCAAATGTCATAGTAATAATATGCAGCTACTGCAAGCAAAATCTGAATGGACTTGAACTTAGCAACATGTGAAAAGGTTTCATCATAATCGACCCCATGCCGTTGATTATAACCTTTAGCCACCAGTCTTGCTATATAAGTCTGTACCTTGCCATATGCATCAATCATCTTCTTGAAGACCCATTTGCATCTTATGGGTATAACCTCTGTTGGCAAATCAACCAAGTTCCAAACTTGATTTACGTACATCGAGTCAATCTCAGATTTTATAGCTTCTTGCCATATCTGCGAATTAATGTCTAACATAGTTTTGTTGTAGGTTGTAGGTTCATCGTCATCAGGAATATCTATCTCATTGTGTGTTTCAACAAGGAGATTAAGTTTTTTAGGTGGATGATGAGTCCTAGTGGTCCTACGGAGTTGAGTACTCTGCGTTTCAGTGTTTGTTGCATTCTGATTATGAGAAGGTCTTTGTGTGTTGGACAATCCATCACCTTGAGATCTTTCAGGAATGTCATTTTCATGTATTTCCTGAATGGAATGAGGTACAACCATTATATCATCTTCCATTGGTTGTGTATGAGAGCCTTGCATTTCTGCACTATCTCTCACAGCACTACCACTGGCTGAAGGGCGTACTCTAAGTACCCAATCTTCACGAGATACTCCCACTGAATCGTTGTTTAGGTCATTCGACAAGGGTTCATTTTCTGTGTTATCTTGTGGTTCTTGAATTTCTTCAAGTTCTATCTCTGTGCAACTATGTTCCTTGTAGACATATTCTTCTTCAAGGAAAGTTGTGTTCCCGGAAACAATGACCTTATGTTCTCCAGGAAGATAGAAGTATTATCCCTTAGTTTACTTTGGATACCCCATGAAGTAACATTTCTCACTTTTAGATTCCAACTTGTCAATGAGCATCTTCTTAACATATGTAGGGCACCCCCAGGGTCTCATATGTTTAAGAGCTGGCTTCTTGCCACACCATATCTCATAGGGTGTCTTTTCTACTAACTTGGAAGGAACCCTGTTCAGAACATATATAGAGGTTTGTATAGCATGTTCCCAAAGGTTTGTAGGTAGAGATGAAGAGCTCATCATGGATTGAACCATATCCAACAAGGTTCAGTTTCTCCTTTCGGCAACACCATTCATCTGCGGCGTTCCTGGAGGTGTCCATTCAGATTGGACTCCATGCAACTTTAAGTAATCTAGAAAATCCTTGCTCAAGTACTCACCTCCTCTATCCAATCAAAGGGTCTTAGTACTTGTTGCAATTTGCTTCTCTACTTTCGACTTGTACTCCTTGAACTTCTCAAAAGCCTCAGATTTGTGCCTCATAAGATACACATATCCATACTTTGTGAAGTCATCAGTAAAAGTGATGAAGTATGGGAAGCCTCCTTTAGCTTGAGTCGAGAATGGCCCACATACATCAGTATGGACCAACTCAAGCACCTCATTGGCTCGTACACCTTTCCCAGAAAGTGGTTTATTAGTCATCTTTCCTTTCAAGCAAGATTCACAGTTACCATAAGACTCCAAGTCAAATGGTTCGAGGTAGTCTAACTTCCTCAATCTTGCTATCCTTGATTCGTTGATATGACCAAGTTTGCAGTGCCATAGGTAGGTAGAGTTTCTATTACTTGTCTTGACTTGTTTATTTTGTACATTAAAAATCTCTCGACTACAGTTCAGTGTATATAATCCATCCACAAGAGGAGTAGTTCCATATATAACATTATTAAAAGACAATACGTGACTGCCATTATAAATATACGAGGAAAAGCCCTCCATGTCCAACACTGGGATAAAAATAATATTCCTCGTTAATGAGGGAACATAAAAATAATCATTCAACACTAAACAATAGCCGGAAGGTAAATTTAATCTATAAGTCCCTACGCGCTTAGCATCGACTCGTGCTCCATTTCCAACGCGTAGGTCTACCTCTCTCGGTCCAACCTTCCTGCTATCAGTTAGCCCCTGCACATTTGTACAAATGTGTGAGCCACAAGCGGTATCCAATACCCAGGAATGACAGTTATTTATAGACATATTTATTTCAATTACGTACATATCTTGTCCACCAAAGGCAGGAGCACCTAGTGATTTCCCTCCTCCTGGTGTCGTGCAGTCTTTTTTCCAATAACCCCTTCCTATGGCAGTTGAGGCATTCATCCTTAGCCGCACTCACATTCTTCTTCACACTCCCCTTGGGCTTCATAGCTGAAGGCGCAACGATTTCCTTGCCCTTCTTTTTCTGTCATTCCTTGCCTTTCGGCTTGGATCGGCTAGAAGAGCTCACCATGAGCACAACTTTGCCTTTGAAAGTGGAGGACTCAAAGGTCTTGAGCATGTTGTGCATCTCTAGCAAAATCGCCTTCGTTCCATTCATGTTAAAATTCACTATGACGTTCTCAAATGAATGAGGGAGAGAGTTCAGGATGAGGGTGGTAGCGACATTCTTTTCAAGCTTTGTTCCAATCGAGGCAAGCCTCTCTATCAGCCCTATCATCTTCAACACATGCTGCAAGACCGGGCCCCCTTCATTGAGATTACACTTGAAAAGTTCTATTAGCAACTCATATTCCATTATCTGGGATTGAGAGTAATAGAGACTCTTCAAGTGTTCGAGCATCTCATTTGGCCCCATGTTCTCATGCTATCTCTGAAGTTCCATCGACATGGAAGACAGAATTACGCATTGCGCCGAAGTGGCATCATCTAGATGTTTCTGGTAAGCATCTTTATCAAAGGAGGCATATTCTTCAGAATCTGTCGCATGGACTGTTGGGAACACCGTGTCCAACACGTATTCTATTTTCTCTTATCTGAGTACTATTCAAAAATTCCTTAACCAGTCAAGGTAGTTCAGTCCAGTAAGTTTATTCATCTCAATCAATATTTTCAACGACATGCTCGACATATTTTATAATCTGAAGAATTAGATAGATCGGAAATCAAATTCAAAATCCATTTCCTATTATACACATTCATTTAGGCTAATCAACAAGGCCTTTTGTTTAATTAGCTCCCACTATTTTAACATACTTCTACGACCCCATGGTAGAATACTGACCTATATTAATTGAGGTCATAATGGGCCAAGATCCAAGCCTATGCTATCTCCGCATTTGCTTTGACTGATAACTTCAATAACATATCTTGGTAGGTTCTAAACCAATTATAAAACTTTATTCGCAACTCTTGGTTGATCAAATTATTACATTTAATCTTGCGTCCTTAGATTAGTCCGACACTTTGGTGCCAAGATTTGTCTAAGCAAGTCAACCCCATTACACTACTGCGTTTATGTATCTAAGCAAATTTTGGCCTTTGTGAGCAAACACTTTGGTGTAAATACACCCAAAAGTTTATCATTTACCTTTACATTAAAACACATCTATGAAAGAGTTTGGGTCCTCGTAGACTTAGAGCAAATGCTTTGGCATAAATACTCGTATCACCGAAAAGGATTTTGTACTCTAATAATTATAATGGACGACGCGTTTTAATTTAGACTTGTATTTAAAGTTTTGGGGAACATTTTAATTCGGGGTTTTAACCAAGATCAACTCTTTTATGCCATATCCAATACGACATCTTAACATCATGCAAAACTAATAACACATATAGTTTGGGAACCGTCAACCCAATATGCATGATAGAAGATAGTTTAATCAAACACTGGGCGCCGTCTGCCCAGACAGTTATAGCGGACACTATTCTAAAAATGTAAATGACAAACAATTTGACATTTAGCACATCAACAATATACTTATCAAATAATATATTGTGTAATAATAATGTTGGGTTAAACATTTTGAACTCAATTTGTTTTTGTGTTTCTGAACAGGTGGGGTCGCGGTTCCAATCATTAGCGTCGCGGCGCCATTGAGGCAGTAACCCCAATTTTCTAAAAATGCATTAGCGCTGCGGCGCTTCACCATGGAGTCGCGGCGCCTGTTGTCCAGTGAATTCGTTTTTTTAAACGAAGCATTAGCGCCGCGGCGCCTCCTTGAAACCCTAGTCAGCGCCGCGACGCGCTACCATAGGGCCGTTGCGCCGACGTCCTTACAAATATTTTTGTGTTGATTTTCAGAAAATCATTCAACCCCTAAATCCAATTTAGGGATCAATTAACAGCTCTTTATCATCACCCACCATTATCAATAACGCTCATATCGACCATTATTCGTTATTTACTCATTCTTAGCCGTGCACCGTGGAATGAGCTGGACAACACACTTGTCTTAGTTCGAGTTAGAGCGGAATGACTTCCTCGAGTTAGCGTAGGGGATAATTTAGGGTGATTCTAAAAGGTCAACATTCGTTCAAGACATGTATTATTTCAAGAAACCTCATTTTAATCTAATTTTATGTTTAACCCATATTATTATTCTATTCAATTGTTATATAACCATTTAACCAGCCTAAGCTCTGATACCACTGTAGAGATTTGTTGGGTTCAAAACACATAAGTAAGGTACATCAAAAGTTTAAAATTTTTGTTTCTTACTTACCCCAACAAGTGTTCTGGTATGGTTATACAACAATCAAACCTGTAACATAAAGCATAATACTTACAGGTTATAGTATCTGGAATCTTTGTCTACTATAAGGTGCACACGTGGTTACCCTTCCAATTGCAAGCTCCAAGCTTCAATGTATTTCTCCTTCGAAAATCTAGGAAATCCGACAAAGGTTTGAGAGAGTATTTGATTCTAAGTCTCTAAGGCTTAGAATGATTTTCAGAAAATTAGTGTCTTGAATAATAAGGTGAATGTCTCCATTTATAGTTAAAAATAAGTCAAAACAGGATTAGGGTTTGACCTTCGGCCTGACCCAAAAAATTGAGGCAGAGGCACCGCGGCCCTAGGATATGGGCGTCGCGGCGCTCGACATGCATCAACACTGCGCCGCGGCCCTAGGGTATGGGCGTCGCGACGCTCGACATGCTTCTACACTGTCTCGATTTATTTTTCAGCGCATTCTTAATTAAATCCAAAATCCAATTTTGACTTAATTAAAATAATCATTATTCATTTAAATATTTCGATTCCAAATTGAACATTTAATTACTCTCTCAATACATCCTTAGATCGAAACGGACAATTGACATAGTGTGACCCTACAAACCTTCTCATATCGACATTAATCAAATTAAGGTCTACACGGAACTCCTAGACGGTGCCGAAAGATGAACTCAATATGTGAAATACGTTTACGCGAATCCAGTAAACTTAACCTTTATATGGTAAGATAAAATCATTTCATTCACGACACACCCGATCAAGCTTAGGATTTGTCAAGTGTCTATCCAAATGGCTTAATCATTATATCTCATATATATTAGTTGACGTCCAGACCATATTCTAAATATGTCTATTGCGTTGGCCAATGACTTAGTCAACCTAATATCACTGAGAATCCGAGTGTTCTCTCAAATATACATTCGAGGAATGAATCCTAATCTTGGCTCAACTACCACCTTCAATCCACATTGTAATGTACCCAATACAAGTTGTATCTCAACCTATAAGGTATTTGAGCTTAGGACGGGATCAAAGTACATTACTTTGTAGACAAGGCGCGTATTGACCTCAATTCTAAGGACTTATATCTCCCACACTCTGATCATACTTTAGACAAGTATAACAAACAATATATCAGCAGGGTATACCAATACCTCCAATGTATCCATGTGTCCATCACGAGTAGCCATTACTCGTAGCAGGTGAGGCATACTACATCCTCTAAGGATGTGATGCAGACCACATGTCGACTTATCACATATCATCGATATCCCATTCTCGATGATCATTTGTCTAGGTTATTTTAAGAGTTACGATCTATCATGAATATCTCACTTTATTAATGACAACGTAAGCTCAAGGGATGCACATTAATGAATAATTACAAACAATCAAATAATAATTCAATAATTGCAAATGCCAAAATATTAATCTCCATTAATAATAATACAAATGTGTATAAAGTACATTTGTCCTAATACAGATTGTCTTTAGGACATAAATATACTTTCAGTCAAAACTTTTTTCATGTTAGAATATAGATATTTAACTCATAAATTATAAAATTATAATTACGGTATACTACGTTGGCGGTATATATGTATATCAAAGAGTCTAGGAGAATCATTTTAGCACAGCTGATTAGTATAAGACTTTGTATTTAATGAAGTCTCGTTTATTCGGAAAAAGATATTTATCAAGTGTGACCTGAAATTGGCACATTATATTTCTGCCTTTAAAATTGCCCGTAAATTGTAATGTTCTAAAAGAATTCTTCGAACCAATCGGAAAAAAGAAAAAGATGATGAAGCCTGGAAAGTTAATGAGGTCCCATATAAAATGCTTGCACGGTTGCACCTATACCTAGACCTGTTTGACATGTCCTGTCTCGAAACAATACGCAAAATAAAAAAAAATCGGGTAAAATAGACATTCGAGCGCAGAGTTATGACCATTTAAAGTTTCACCAATTTACAATTATTTTCTCTCCCTACATTATGCTTCCGTGATATTAGAAGTAAAAATAAAAAATAAAATGAAATTCAATATGGCAATAGCGCACTTCTCTGCCTTCTCAGATTTTTTTTTTGCTGAAACTAAGAATTTTTTATAAAGCAGAAAGTAAAAATTTTACCTTACGGAAATAGATTTAAATGATGCTACTTTGCTATTATCGATGGTTGACTGACAAAAAATTGTCAGCATTTCAAAAAAATTCGTCCGTCTCGATATGATTATCGGAAACCCGTAGGGAAAAGGCGGTCGAAAATCCACCTAATTTTAGTGATGTCACAAGGCCATAAATATTATTCTCTGTTTTAAGTTATGTGACATCATTATTAATATAATTAGTTCAATAATTTAGTAAATCAATAATGAAAATAAACTGAAAAATAGAATGAAAATACAAAACTATTTAAATATTTGAGATCACATAATTCATTGTGTGTCCTTAAAGAATTTTTTTCACTCACTGTACCCGAGGTTATGAATTATTTCCTCCTATGATAAAACGGATATACCCGTTGATGGCGTAGCGGTACCTCAAACCCACCAACTTCATCGAACGAAAATTCGGCAACAAATCACACAAAGACTCGATTTTTTATTTGTAAAAAGTATGCAGAAGTTCTAAAATTCAATGCAGAAAATGAAGTTATTCCTCTCAAATTTATAGAGGATGAAAGGGTGAAATGAATAGTTGTAATCCAAAAGGTTCCTTTTGAGTGCATTCTCAAATGTAGTTCTTCTCATTTTTCATTCACACTTTAAAATCTCAACAATCCCCCACATGAATGGGGAATGACTCTATAATTAAAACATGTATGAAAAATGTGTGATTCGTAAGCAATGATTAATTGCATTTAGATAAGTAGGTTTTCCTTTGAACTTTTCCTGGTGAACATATGTCGGATATACTCGGTCAATCGTTAGATTTGATATCTTTGAACTATCGAGCTTTTGTGTATACCTTAACACCAACATATCACACAATTAACCCTTTAACCGTCTTTGGTTCTCACTGTTGTGTTTGTTTCAGCCATGAACACTACCTGATTTCATGAGTTCGTAGAGCATGAACCTTTATCTATCATACTCCTTGAAGCGGCTTACATTTCATAGTCACATACAAGATTCCAAAACGTGTCATCCCGTAGTTATACTATCTGGTCATACCTGCCAAACTTAGAAACCATTAAAAAGCTTAAGCTTTATTAACTTGTTAAAAAGTCTTAATGTTCTTTCCTTGTTTATGAACATTGTCTTCATCATGAGAATAAGTTGAGTTATTGACAATGTTGAACCGTCATTCATAACTTTGTTTAATCTCTTTGAACCTAGCTCTTGGGATCTCCAGTATACTAGGTAGAGTTACTATCATGATGACTTGTCCTAGGCCTTAAACCCATTTCCCTCGATGATCTTTGAACTGCCTCTCTAGTTAAGCCTTTTGTAAGTGAATTTGACACGTTATCTCTTGACTTTACATAGTCAATTGTGATAACTCCATTAGAGAGTAGTTGTCGAACGGTATTTTGTGTCTGTCGTATGTGATGAGATTTACTGTTATACATAGCGATCTCTGCCCTTCCTATTGCTTCTTGACTATTATAATATATGCATATAGGTGCCACAGGTTTGGGCCAGAATGGAATGTCTTTTGAGAAATTTCGGAGTCATTCAACTTCTTCACCTGTTTTTTCTAGAGCTATGAACTCAGACTCCATTATAAAGTGAGCAATACATGTCTGTTTGGATGACTTCCATGACATCGTTTCTCCACCAATCGTGAATACACATCCACTTGTGAATTTGGATTTTGTTGATCTGGTGATCCAATTTGCATAATTGTATCCTTCAATAACTGCAAGATATTTATTGTAATGCAAGGAAAAGTTTTGGTATGTTTTAAATATCCAAGAACTCGTTTCATTGCCATCCAATGCATTTGATTGACATTACTCGTGTACCGACTTAGTTTACTTTAGCACAAGCTATATCTGATCACGTACAGTTCATGATGTACATTAAACTTCCCAAGTATCATTGTTCAATATGGATTCTATCTCACTATTGATTGCCACTTTCTGAAATTGAGCTTCCGAGGAAGACATAGCTTCTTGAAACGTTCGAGGCTCATTTTCCAACAAAAATGTTAGAAAATATAGTCCAAAGGAAGTAGATATCTTTTGATGTTTGCTACGTCTTGGAGTTTCTTCATCAGAAACATCTTCTTTTGTTTCTTCCCGAGGTCGTTTAGATCCTTCGCTAGACGACTCACATTCCCTTTTATATAGATAAATATATTATCTCTTCAATTACCATATTCACATGAATGTTAGAATTTTCTGATTTGTGAAGCAGAAATCGATATGATTTACTATTTGTGGCATATCTTATGAAAACACAATCAATAGTTTTAGATCTTATTTTTACCCTTTTAGGTTTAGGAGCTTGCAATTTAGTCAACACCCCCACATTTTAAAGTATTTCAAGTTGGGGTTTTCATTCCTTTTCATTTTTCATATGGAATAATTTGTGTTTTTCTATGGGTCACTCAGTTGAGTATTTGAAGCCGAGAGGATGACTTTCCCCCACAAATTTTAGGATTAACCAAAACTGCAATTTCTGATTTTGTTTTGCAACGATTGTATTATACTTTGACCAATCCATGGAACTTTCGCCTAGGAAGCACAAAACAAAATCTAGAAACAGCTCGGGCTCAAAACTCCAATAAGACTTGTTTCTACAATTCCATGTAAGAATGGAAATATTTACTGAAATTTATGGTCATTGTTGAGTACGTACACTTCCAACTGAATGCAAAACAAACATATTCAATAAATTGATAAAGTTTTTATATTTTGAAATCAAATACAAAATAAATAAATTTAATAAATCGATGAAGTTTTTATATCTTTAAACCGAGTTTTAAATTGGACTAAATAAAATCACGCAGATTTTAATCTCCAAACATAGGAAGTAAAAACCACTAAATTTTAATCTCTTAAAAGAGTAACTTTCTTCTTTATGGAAAGAACAACTTTCTTTTCTCTTATATATAAATCATGATCTCAAGAATAATTTTCAAATATTCATGTAAGCCTAATTCATGCCTTACAACCTTGAACATAATCACATAATCTCATACATGTGACCAAGTTGTATACCGATTAATCAATTTTATGGCATGTGGATAGATTATACTTTGATATTATCAAATAATAAATATCTACCTTAATATTTATAAAAACTCAATTTCATAAAATCAGAGAAAGAGAAAATTGAACCCGATTTTATCATCACCGAACCATTTTAATCTTTCATAAATGTATCTTTGAATCCATATGCCATCTCAAATTTAATTGCCACCTATAAATTTCTTTGCAATGTATGGCTTGATCATAGCGACCAATAGTCGCTCCGTTTTACAATGACTTCGCAATTTTATAAAATGTGATCCCATGTTCAACCAAATATAGAAGAGAGAAGTTTTTCTTTATTTGTTGGTCTCTGACCATACTTCAAAGCATTATCCATGCAGATTTCTTTGTTTTCAGTCTAAAGATGGAAAAAAACACCATTGAAGATGAAACAAATTCAGTTCATCTTTGTTAAGATAAGCTCTTTCCTGAAGAGATCACCCAACCATCAAGTCTAAATCCACCCTTTCATGATCTTTTCTTCTTATATCACTGATTTTCCAACATCAGTTGTCCCTTTTGCAAACTGATTATATTATTAGTTAACAGTAATAATAAGAATGAAACGGTGTCTTGGTGATAAAAAATTAATCACTTCCTCTTTGAATTTCATCCAGACAGTATTCCAAAGAGACATTGTGTCGGATGAGGGTCTATACGGTTGGAAATTTACTAATGTGGAATTAAGTTTATTTCGTTATTTATGACTCGAACAATTGGGCCCCGAACGTCGGAAATATCATTTCCACACACGTGCAATCTTAGTGCCAAGTATCGTAAATTTCGTTAATGAAAGAGATATTGGTACGTAAGTGAAATGTTTCAGACATAGAATGATGGATGGTTATTGGATGAATAACAAGTGTTCCACGTTGGTAAACGAAGGAAGGATTGTGCGAGGTGTAAAATGGAACGGGTCGGAAAGGGCCGCGGCGCTTCCCAGGCAGTGAGTGCTCGACTGAAGTCCAAAAGTTTGGCTGATTATGGAGAGGTTTTGGAGCATTAACTTGATAGTTTTCCTCCATAAATCAGCCATTATTTGGCTGCATTAATTGGTGGTTTAAAGGTCCATTACATGGCATTTAATGGGCACTTGAAGGGACTATCTTGCACACCTATAAATTGAGGCATTGGTTCAATTCTATAGATTACCATGAACAGAAAAATAAGTTAACAACACCACAAAAAGATCAGATTTTCCTGATATCAATCCTTCTCTTAGCAATCTTCATTATTCGTGTTCTTCGCTGAGATCATTTGTGTAGGCTTTGCACACTTGATAGTTTGCTATTTTATCTTGGGAGACTATTGTCCACACTTCCGTAAAGCCTATATACGGGGGCAATCTTGTCTTAAAGACAGAGAGCCATCTCTCGACTCAGTCGGTGGTGTTGTGGTTTATCTAATTGGTTGCTAAGTGTTTCAGGTGTTATCTCAAAAGATGAAGGACTCTAACCTTTCATATTCTCAGCGGATCTACAAGCCAAAAGAGTAGCAGTTCATGTTCTTGTATTTTCGAATACAAGTTCTATATTTGAAGTTTCATTCAAGATCAAGATATTGATAACTTGTTGTTGTCCTCTTTGTTGTTTATCCTTTCGATCACTGTAATAGTTATTTACTATTTTCGTTGTTGCTTTACATATTCCAACAATTTTAAGACAAGATTTGTATTAGTGATTCGAAAGATGTTGGTCGACAAGTGTGTGGTCAAATCTGGCTATGGTTTTCTTCTTGAAAACAGTTCTGTTGAGAGTTTTGCTAACAGTTCAAACCACATCCGTGCTTTCAAGATTGGGCCTAGTTATGGTTCTCTCTTTGACGACAGTTACAAATCTGTTTCCGTCAAAGGAGGGATCTCTGAATCTGATGTTGAGCTTCAAGATACTGCTGATAGTCATGCTAGTACGGCTAAAGATCAAGGACGAGTTGGTGTCACCGCTCCCGAGGGTGGTGGAAACAAGCGCCCACGAGAGGCTGAGGATGTCAACTGGGACAAGAGGAGAAGGCTGAAGATGATGTTCTATCATATAGCAAAAGTCCTATATCTGTCCCAGACAGAGGATCCAAATTATGGTAAGGATGATATGGACACTCAGTCTAACTGAAGTGGGCCAGAATCCAAAAAGGTCTAAGTTAATCCTTCTTTATCAATAATATGTTTAGTTAATATCTGAATAAAAGTGTGTAAAGCAAGGCTGAGAAAATGAAAGTGTTTTCATTAAAAACTTATATTCCCTACACTCTAAAATCAGATATTGAATCTCCTTCCTTCCCGGTTAAAGATTGGACTATTGTAAACAAAACTAAAAAGATCCGTTATTTTGAGTGTATTTATTAAAAGTGTTTAAAGTATGTTCGCACATACGAATGAGAGAGTTTCACAGACTGTGCGAAAACTATTACCACTCTTAAGTAAGCGCCATGGATTTCCCTGGGCATCAATCACAAGGGAAGAAGACTAAAATATAATGGCTTATCTTAAAACGTTGAACCTGTCACACTATCTGACAGAAGATCATTCATTTGACAGAATGATATTGGACACTCAGTCGTACAAAGCCTATGTGAGACTGGAGTGGGCCATAATTCAGTTGATAAGATGATATTGGACACTCAGTCGTACAAAGCCTACGGGCGACTGAAGTGGGCCAGAATTCAGTTGACAGAAAAGTAATGGACACCTAGTGAGGTGGGCCAGAGTTTTCCAGGTCTTAAATGATCTGAAGGCCAAAAGAAAGGCAGAAAAGTAATTAGACACTCAGTCTGCCAAAACAACTGGAGTGGGTCAAAGTATCCAGATCACATATGATTCGGTTACGCCATAACCACGGGCAAGAGGTTGTTCATGTGAAGCAACGCCACCTCTAAAGTAGAAGGGGTTGGAGATGTCTCAATAGGACTTCAGGGAATGGGATCACTCTAAAATGAGGTAATACATGTCCCAAACTTGGTTTAAGGGACGTTGTTGGTCAAGCTGGTTTGAGACTAGTCCAACAGGTCTATAATAACTAAGAATGGTATATATGTCTGTAGCTAAATGAATGATATATTTGTAATCCGTGCATATATGCCATCATAGATTAAGACACGTTAAATAAAAAGTCATTCAAAAGCTAACGAAGTTGAGATTGTTGCCTCCTGTCAACATAAACCCTCAAAATGAATGTGAGGTAGGCGAAGAGGCAAAATCACCTTTCCATTCCGTCAAAGGAATATCGAAAGAAGCATCGCTCCTCTAGAGCTTAGTCATATCTACATGGGTGATTTGAAGTTTATACAAAATATATGGGGGAGACAAGTACTTTGTGACCTTAATTGATGATGGTACAATGTATTGCATCTTTTATTTGTAGAAAAGCAAAGATGAAGTTGTTGAAGCGGATAAGCGCTACAAAGCAGAAGTTGAAAATCAACTAAGCCTACGGATTGAGGAATTCGTAGTGATAGAGGGGGAGAATGTGAAGCATCGTTAATTAAACGACTGCTCATTACTCACCTCAATCTAATGGTGTTAGCCAAGCGCAAAGTCGTACGCCCAAAATATGTGGGGCAAGGCGATCTTTACCGCTAATGCGATTCTCAACAGAACTACGCGCAAGGATAATGATAACCATTCGTGTGAAACATGGAAAGGATCCCACCTAAAAATGTTGTATTGTGGGGTGGCTTGGTAGAGGTTGGAATACCGAAACAGGTCTAGTTGGACCTAAGACTGTAAATTACATATCTACTGGATCTGTAAATAACAGTAGTGCCTATCGCCTCTTAGAGTCAAAGAATGCTGAATTCTTTGAAGATAAATTTCCTTGAGAAGGGAAAAAGAAGTAATTGCTTGAGGTTAACAAGAACCCGTGAGTGCCTGACTGTCCGGAACTAGACATTCCAGAGCTACAAGACTCGGAAGTTGCTGATTATCCGAAACTTAACATTCCAGATCTACAGAACTCGGGGATTCTAGATGTTGAACCGAGATAGAGCAAAGAAGGGACAAAGACTTGTTCCAGACCTTCTAGCTCGTGTGGTTGAGAACGAACCATGGACAATTAACAGAGAATTGTCATCTCCAGAAGCGCTGCTTTGGAAAGAAGCTACAGAAAGATAAATAGATTCCATCATATAGAACCATACTTGTGTAATGGTTGATCTTCCTCCGGGAAAAGAACCTTTGGGTTGTGAAAGTGGATACTCAAAAGTGAGTACAAAGTAGATGGATCTACTGACGAGTATAAGGCCTCAGCTAGTTTACATGTGCTCTCTTGTGGAATAGCTTAACATCCAGGGCCATTGCAGTCTTGCATGGCATGGATGTTGAAACAACCTTCCTAACCGGAGAGTTGGAATCAGAGGATCAGAGTTGGTTTGCTGGACTGTTGAGCTTCTTCCTGAACTTTCATTTTGGTCCCTGAAATGTTTACATTTTGGTCTTGGAAGTTTCAGATAAAACAGAAATAATGAATCTGACAACAGAAACATTGACTCTGAAGTTAGAAAGCCAACAGTTAGGAAAACCAACAGTCTGAAAGTGGAAGTTATATTGAAATGAAAGATATGGGTATCACAGATGACATTTTAGGAATTGGATTTCTAAGACATCTAACGGACTGGTCTAACTCCAAACTCAGTTGTGAGATAATTGACAGTCTCATTGAAGCCACCAATGGATATGGAACTGATTGGAATCATGGTACACCCATATACAAGGAGCAATATATGCATGTCACATGTAATTCAATGTATTGTACACACTATAACCGACCTGGTATCGGCTTAAAAAGCAGATCAGTTGAACTAAGGTTCACTCGTGATTCTGAAAATGATCGATAGAAGGCGTTAAGTCGGATATGACGATATCTGAAATATTCGCTTATATATGGATTATGATATTCTGGTTGTCCAGTGGTTCTGGGAGAAAACAGTGATGCAAACTGGACATCAGATATGAAGAACACCAAAGCCACAAGTAAATGTGTATGGTGGGTCTTGGAAAATCCTCCAAGCAAACTTGCATCAGCCAATTCATGTTGGTATCGGAGGTTATCGCTTTATACAAAGCATGAAAGAAGTTGAGTAACGTCACGACTCCTTAGAGGAGGTCCCTTATTGGGAGAAACCCGTACCTTCAGCAGTTATACACTGTGGCTAGCCGGTAGGCTTCAGGAAGGGCACGGATGACTGCGTCTGGACATATCTGTCGGATCTGTCAGAGACATGAGACAGTATGACGTTGATCATCACGGGTGTCACTTCCTTGATTACTAATCAAAGGATATATTGGACCCTTAACTAAGGGACTACCTGAAGATCAAGAGTTCTGCCTATCTAGGGGAATGGGCTTAAAAACCCAACCAATGTGAACCTTTGCGATGGTAACCCAACCATACTGACTGGAGAGCCTAAGAATTTGGTTCAATGGGAAAACTAAGCTGCAAAAGGTTCAGTTGAGCGCTTTGGTGAAAGCAAGAGCACTTTGGATTATGGTTTCTGTTTAAGAAACATGAATCCAAAGTCATTTCCGCGATAGACATTAAAGTGCTACCTGCATGATGGGTAAAAGTTAAGCTTCCAAACCTTTAAAGATCCTCAAACGATTGAGGTTAAGGTTGGGGAAACTTTTAATGATTCCTAACACTTGTGAAGTGGGGTATAGAAGGATACCTTGTAGGAGATCACCTATTTAAGTGCGAGGATAGGCCGCCTCAAAGGAATGCACTTAAGAATCCAAGTGTGTCCACGGCCACAACGGACAGAACAAAAGACGAAACGAATAAATGGGATGTATTATGTTGGTACCGTTGTCTTGGCTTACATTAAACACTGACGGTTTAAGACATCACGTTAACCGCACAGTAAGTAAGTCCGACGGTATTCAACTAGGAAAGGTTCAAAGCGGAAGTTACCTCTCCTGATGCAATATCTTTTCGCTGAAAGATTGCTAAAAGTAGGCACCTTGTGTGTGCGCCAAAATCTCAAGAGGGGATTGTTCAAAATTTATTATTGTTGAATTAAGTTTATCCCATTATTTACAACTCAAACAATTGGGCCCCGCACGTCGGAAATATCGTTTCCACACAATTGCAATCTTAGTGCCAAGTATCATAAATTTCGTTAATGAAAGAGATATTGGTACGTAAGTGAAATGTTTGAGACATAGAATGATGGATGGTTATTGGATGAATAACAAGTGTTCCACGTTGGTAAACGAAGGAAGAATTGTGCGAGGTGTAAGATGGAATGGGTCAGAAAGGGCAGTGGAGCTGAGAAGGGACGCGGCGCCTCCCGATTGGGCCGCAGCGCCGCAACGCTAATTCCCATTTTAGTCTCTGGAGTCGCGGCGCTAAATGTTGCAGCGCCGCGACACTTCCCAGGCAGTGAGTGCTCGACGGATGTCCAAAAGTTTGGCTGATTATGGAGAGGTTTTAGAGCATTAACTTGGCAGTTTTCCTCCATAACTCATCCATTATTTGGCTGCATTAGTTGGTGGTTTAAAGGGCCATTATATGTCATTTAAATGACCATTACATGGGCACTTGAAGGGACCATCTTGCACACCTATAAATTGAGGCCTTGGCTCAATTCTATAGATTACCATGAACAGAAAAATAAGTTAACACCACAAAGAGATCAGATTTTCCTGATATCAATCATTCTCTTAGAAATCTTCATTATTCGTGTTCTTCGCTGAGATCATTTGTGTAGGTTTTGCACACTTGATAGTTTGTTGTTTCATCTTGGGAGACTATTGTCCACACTTCCGTAAAGCCTATTTACGGGGGCAATCTTGTCTTAAAGACAGAGAGCCATCTCTCGACTCAGACGGTGGTGTTGTGGTTTATCTAATTGGTTGCTAAGTGTTTCAGGTGTTATCTCAAGAGACGAAGGACTCTATCCGTTCGTATTCTCAGCGGATCCACAAGCCACAAGAGTAACAATTCATGTTTTTGTATTTTCGAATACAAATTCTATATTTGTAGTTTCATTCAAGATCAAGATATTGACAACTTGTTGTTGTCCTCTTTGTTGTTTATCCTTTCGATCACTGTAATAGTTATTTACTATTCTCGTTGTTGCTTTACATATTCCAACATATACTTCAATATTGCAACCGCCACTATAGCCATATTGTGTAAACTCATGTTCGTATCCAACTTTCTGTTGATTCTCCAATAAACAGATTTTAAGATGAACATAGTAAATAAAATTATAAAAGCATTAAATTCTTTAAGATTGTTAGTATACTGTGTTCAATAATTCAGTAAACCAGTAATGAAAATAAACTGAAAAACATAATGGAAATGCAAAACTTTAAATATCAAACCCCACCAACTTCGTCGAACGTAAATTAGGGAACAAATCACACAAAGACTCAATTTTTTGTTTGTCAGAAAGTATGCAAAAGTTCTAAAATTCAGTGCAGAAAATGAGTTGTAATCCAAAAGGTGCCTTTTGGGTGCACTCCAAAAGGTACCTCTTCTCATTTGCACTCCAAAAGGTACCGCTTCTCATTTTTCATTCATACTTTAAAATCTCAACAACTATTTCCTTTTTAGTATATTTCAAAAAGAATGTCACATTTTATATTTAGAAATAATTTTACTTTATTGGATGCTTTATAGCTATATAAATATCTAAAGATTTGTTTTGGACCAAAAATTTCAAAATGATTTCTTTCTTTGTTAAACTCCGTATCAAGTCAAATGATGTCATATAAATTAAGACGGATGGGATACTCCTCAATAAACAGATATTTACACTTAGCCATATTAAACTAAATTGTTAGTTTTCCTTTTCTTCTACTAATATAATATCACAGTAAGAAAATAATATCACTGAAGTGTAAACTCAGTGAAGGCCATCTCCACAGATGCAGTAAAAGGAAACATCATAAATGAAAAAGGAATTCTAATATGACAACTAGTAATGAAATGACTCCCTTATATTGATAAAAAAAAAAAGATTTCAGGTCCTACATACATCAAAAGTGATGGGAACGTACAGAGAAAAAGAAATTTGTTCGTAACTAGGATTGATAATTCTCAAAGCTTGCTTTTTCTTAAATCCTCTCTATCTAAATAGTAAATAGTAGTAGTAGTAGTAATGTTTTCACGTGTACCACACGTGATAAAGTGGGCACTGTTCATTTGACCTTCTCAAATATTTAATCTACATATATTAAGATCAATTAACAACTAAATCCAAATACGTAATGCGCCACCATGTCCTAATGCTAACCTAGATTCCCGTGCCTTCTTTTGAAAAAAATAAACGTTTCTCCAAGCGAATAAAGTAGCTCAAGCTCATTAATATTTGATAATAAAAAATAGAAAAAAGAGCTAAAATTAAAGAATATAATTATATGCATTGACATTATAATTCTTTTACATTATTAATATAAATTAACCTATTATAATAATTTAACTAGCATTTGTTCCAAATTACCAACTATTATTAATATCACTAGCTAGAAAGCACATATAATTATTGTCTATGTAATTACTAATTATGCACGGTTAATATACTTCTTCCGTCCTAATTTATATGGTGGTATTTGATTGGGTAACAAATTTAAGAAGAAAGAAATGTAGAAAAATTGGTGTATTCGAAAGGTTAAACAAAACAAATGATTTGCTGAGTCGAGAGATGACTATCTGTCGTTAAAACAAAATTATCCCGTATAGATGCTTTATGGTGATGGACAATAGTGACCCGAGCTCGAGCCCGAGCCCGGATGGGATGGGCGGGCGGCGGTGGCGCGCTTGTGGGGCTTAGCCCCGAACCTAAGCTCACCTAGGTCATCTCCCTTCTAAACACATTGGTTACCCCTTGAGGTCCCAAATCCTTACTCAAACGTAGAGTTTATATATTGCATAAACTCTCCATCTTCTACCAATGAGGGAGATTTGTCATTTTTTACCAAAGACTCTCCATCTTCTACCAATGAGGAAGATTTGTCATTTTTTACCAAAGACTCTCCATCTTTTTATGTCTCAGACACCTTACTTTGTTTATCAATATCTCTTTCATTCCTTAACGAAATTTGACGATACTTGACACTAACATCATCTAATCACTTAGTAGATTAGGCATGTGCGAAGAAACGATGTTTCCGACATGCGGGGCTCACGTGTTTAAGTCATTAAAGACGAGATAAATTCAATCCCACATTTAGTAAATTTCCAACAATCCCATCTAGAAAGAGAATTGGTGCACACAGGGTGCGAAAGTTCAGCAATCTTTCAGCGGAAAGATATTGCATCAGGATAGGTAGCTTTTGGATTTGAACCTTCCTTAGTCGATTACCATCAGATTTACTTACTGCGCGGTGAACGCGATGTCTTGAACCGTCAGTGTTTAGTGTAAACCAAGACAATGATATCAACACAATAACTCTCTTTATTCATTTCTTCTAATTGTTTTGGCCGTTGTGGCCATGGACAACACTTGGATTCTTAAGTGCGTACATTTGAAGCGGCCTGTCTTCGCACTTAAATAGGTGATCTCCTATAAGGTATATTGCTCTACCCCACTCGCAAGTGTTAGGAATCATTATAGGTTTTAGAAACTTATCATTTACCCATTATGCAGGTAGCACTTAATGTCTATCGCGGGAACGACTTTGGAGTTATCTTTCTTTAAAGAATGATATCTGAAATGCTCTTACTTCAAGTGAAGCGCTAAACTGAACTTTATAGTTTTGTTTTCCCGTTGAACCAAATTCCTGGGATCTCCAGTCAGTAAGGTTGGGTTACCACCATAAAGATTCTTATTGTTTGGGTTTTAAGCCCATTCCCCTAGACAAGCAGAATATTTGATCTTTGGGTAGGCCTTTAGTTAATGGATCCGCTAAGTTATCCTTTGATTTGACGTAATCAATGGAAATGACACTGGTAGTGATGAACATCCTAACAGTCTTATGCCTTCGACGAATGTGTCTAGACGTGTCATTGTACATATTACTCTGTGCCCTTCCTAAAGCCGATTGAATGTCACAATGAATCATCATCGAAGGTACGGGTTTATCCCAACAAAGGATATCCTCTAAGAAGTCGTGAAGCCACTCTGCTTCTTCTCCTGCTTTGTCCGAAGCGATAAACTCCGATTACATCGTGGATTGGGCGATGCATGTTTGCTTAGAGGATTTCCAAGACACAACCCCACCACCAATTGTAAAATCATACCTACTGGTGGATTTGGTGTTCTTTATGTCGGTTATCCAGTTTGTATCACTGTATCCTTCCAGTACTACTAGATATCTTGAATAATGTAATCTGTAAGTCAGCGAATATTTCAGATATCGTAGTATCCGATTTAGCGCCTTCCAATGATCATTTCCAGGATTACGAGTGAACCTAGCAAACTTATTGATTGGATAAGTGATGTCGGGTCGGGTGCAGTTTGTAATGTACATTAAACTATCAATGACTTGTACATATCACTCGTGGGATACGGGTGCACCACGATTTTTATTAATTCTATGATTCATATCAATTGGTGACTTCATAGGGGGACTGTCAAATACATCAAATTTCCTCAAAACATCTTCAATGTAATGAGATTGAGATAAGACCATCCCGTCAGATGTCTTAGAAATCTTAATTCCTAAGATCACATTTGCAATACCCATATCTTTCATGTCAAAACATTGTTTTAACATGTTCTTGGTTTCCAGGATCAAGTTTAGACTACTTTCAGTGATGAGCATGTCATCTATTTAAAGGCATATCATGACAAATGAGTCAGAGTTCCCTTTGATATAGATACATTTATCACATTCATTTATAGAGAAACCTTTTGATAATAAAGTATTATCAAACTTTTCATGCCATTGTTTCAGGGCTTGTTTGAGTCCGTATAAAGACTTAACAAGACGACATACTTTCTTTTCTTGTCCTGGAATTACATACCCCTCGGGTTGTTCCATATATATTTCCTCTTCTAATTCTCCGTTTAGGAAGGCTGTCTTAACATCCATTTGATGTATCTCAAGGTCACGCAAAGCTACAATGGATATGAATACCCTTATGAATGTTAATTTAGACAGAGGGGAGTATGTGTCGAAGTAATCGAGACCTTCCTTTTGTCTGTAGCCTTTGACTACTAATCTGGCCTTATACTTGTCAATAGTTTCATCTGTGTCACGACCCAAAACGTAAGGCTGCGACGGGCACCAGGACCCCACCCGGGGTACCGCAAATCATACATCTAACATCTAATCATAATTAAATACAGACTAAGCCAGAAAATATTATAGAAAATCTTAATCAGAAATCAGATTTTCATATATACATACCCATACTAAGGCCGACAAGGCCACACATGACAACTAACCACATGACACCTGTCTATAAGCCTCTAAAGAATACATGACATCACAAGAATGGGATATGACCCCGCCATACCCATATGCGTATGCAAAAATATTGTACCACGACCCGACTGCAACTTTGAAACAAATAGAGTGCTCCAACATTAGCTGAACTAGCAACCTACTAGCGTGAACCGTCACCTTCTTTAAGTGAACCTACGGGCATGAAATGCAGCGTTCCCCGACAAAAGAGACGTCAGTACGACTGATGTACTGAGTATATCAGTCATGAACAATAGTATAACAGGGATATAACAACAACTGAAACAGAAACAACTGACTAGCAGTAAATGCCTCTGAGGGCCCTAACACACGTGCCTAAATGTTATGCACAATGCAATATACTTATACATCGGCCTCATCGGACATCTTCCTTACCATAACAGCCTCTGTGGGCACCATACCACGTAATGATTAATGAATGAATGCATAATGCAAATGCAGTATAATACTGTCCACACAGGAATCCTCACATAACCGCCTCTTTGGGCATCAAGTAATATCGTATTGGCCCTACATGCATTCATATCGTCTTAGCCACACAGGCATCCACTTTGACCGCACAGGCTCGATATGTGGCCTCTTAGAGCTATTTTGTGATAGTCTGTACCAGTTGTAGGTGGTGTGCGTATATAACGCCTTTCCCTTTTCCCATATCCCCTACATATATATACAATATTTACCATATAGTAGTGTGCATAACACAAGCGGGCCAGGGTAATATATGAATGCAATGCAAATGAAAATGTATGAATGATAATAAAACCTTCTTTGAATTTACTAGATGACAATAATATCCTTGCCCCTTTGGCTAACATTGAATAATTAACATGTACCTTCAGCTGACATTGTAAATATTAACATCTTTTTCCACATGCCTTAATAAGGAGTTAGACACATATTTAGATATGTTTTTAACATAGGAATCAATAACATGAATATTCTTAACTATTAGGAGTAGAATAAATTATGGAGCAATATTACGATTATATTTTGTTACGTGGAACATGCCAAAAGAAAGAAATAATTTGCCTTAACATACCTCGATATTAGGGATTAATCACAACCTTAAGTTGTGAGCTCATGGCAGGAAAATGGGGCATAACAACAGTCATAAGAACAAGGTCTAGACTTGGGCATTGGTATATTTTTCTGAAATAAAGTTTCACTGCCTGAATGAAAATGGATAAATTGGAATGTTTCTTTGGTCTTCAAGAACGAATTCTCAACAAGGATATGCTTATTAAATAGTGTGAATGCTACATTGGCATTAATGATCATTCATGATTTGGTCCCTCACTCAATTTATTCTTGGCGGTTGAGTCCTTCATTTCACGCCACCAACTCAACAACATGCCACCTTGCTCCGTTAATTAAGTGACATGGTTCCGTATAAAATATCAATCACACACATAATTAATTTCGTGATCCCAATTCACTTAGATCTTATTAACTTATAAGACCTTCGTATACTCAATGTCATAATTCTTGTAATATGATACTAGTCCATAACTTCTTTGTGCACGCACCAAATTTATTTCCGCTCCCCGTCGTCACACTTGTTATGTCCAAAATTATTTCAGGACTTCATCCTTTTATATGCCAAACTCTTTATTAACATACGTAAATATAACATAAATTTTCCCAACGCTCGGGTATATTTACACACGCCTAGCGATTTTACATACGCCTAGCGGTTCAAACCGTGACCCGAAAGTACGGGATGTTACATCTTTCCCCCCTTAGAAACATTCATCCTCGAATGTTGGGGTGACATATGTAATCATTGTCACGTCACCAGCGAATACAACTACCTTCATACATCACTATATCAGACCTCTCACTCCCTTCCTGAACACCCGAGAATCGCCACCTTTGACCGAAGAGTTCCTTCTGCCCCTCCTCCACCATTGATCCTTACGCCGTTCTAGAATAATCATACCTTTGTGAGACCTGTATAACCATAATCTCATTCACCTTTATTCTTCTTATTGTAATTCTTCGTTCTATTCATTACTAAGCGGAAAACATGTCTACCTTGATACTTAATCATATCATTCTATTAACGTTTTTCATATTCCCTACCACTATCCTTTGATTGACATACTTCTCATCCTCAATGGTCAGCATAACACTCGTATTTACACTCAATCCAACTTCAATCTCCCTGCTAATCATAATCCTTCTGGAAGAAGGTACTGCTGTACTCGTAAATACGATAAGGCCTACAAAGAAAAATCCTTACAATCTCCTGCGTTCCGATGCTTAGTACTTCATTTACCTTACTAAATATTTTGCTTTCTAGGCTTGCATTATATCTTCCATCTTCCGTATATGAGTGAGACAATTTCTCATAATCTCGAATTTTAACAATAATACTGCCCCTTTCGGCGTATCTATTGTCTTGGTAGAAATCGCTTATTTACTGGCTACGAGTACAAACTAACAGAAGTCTTTTTGGTAACCGTCATTACCGAATCCGTAACAGGCACGAGTTAACTCAAATTCTTAAAACTCAGCTCTATTGCACGATCTATGATATGAAAGAATGGAAACCATCCCTAAATGTCAGGCAGCCTCCTGCTTATAAGTATGGTGCATAACATACCCATAAACAAGACTCTACTAGACACAACTTGTAAACTTCCTAGGACAGACATGCTCTGATACCAAATTTGTCACGACCCAAAACGTACGATCGCGACGGGCACCCAGATCCCACCCGTCGGGTATCGCTAATCGTATATCCAACACCTAATCATAATTAAATATGGACTACGCCAAAAAATATTATAGAAAATCTTAATCAGAAATCCAATTTTCATATATACATATTCATACCAAAGCCGATAAGGCCACACATGACAACTAACCACAGGACACCTGTCTACAAGATCTAAAGAATACATGACATCACAAGGACGGGACAAGACCCCGCCATACCCATATGCGTATGCAAAAATATTGTACCACGACCCGACTGCAACTCTGAAACAAATAGAGTGCTCCAACATCAGCTAAACCATCAACCAACTAGCGTGAACCGTCACCTTCTTTAACTGAACCTACGGGCATGAAACGCAGCGTCCCCCGACAAAAGGGACGTCAGTACGACTGATGTACTGAGTATGTCAGGCATGAACAATAGTATAACATGGATTTAAGAACAACTGAAACAAAAATAACTGACCAGCAGTAAATGCCTCTGAGGGCCCTAACACACATGCCTAAATGTTATGCACAATGCAATATATTTATACATCGGCCTCGTCGGGCATCTTCCTTACCATAACAACCTCTGTGGGCACCATACCATGTAATGATTAATGAATGTATGCATAATGCAAATGTAGTATACTAATGTCCACACATGAATCTTCTCATAACCGCCTCTGTGGGCATCAAGTTATATCGTATTGGCCACACAGGCATTCATATCGTCTTAGCCACACAGACATCCACTTTGACCACACAGGCTCGATATGTTGCCTCTTAAGGCTCTTTTGTGATAGTTTGTACCAACTGTAGGTGGTTTGCATATATAACTCTTTTCCCTTTTCCCATATCCCCTACATATATATACAATTTTTACCGTATAGTAGTGTGCATAACACAAATGGGCCAGGGTAATATATGAATGCAATGCAAATGAAAATGTATGAATGATAATAAAACCTTCTTTGAATTTATCGGATGACAATAATATCCTTGCCCATTTGGCTAACATTGAATATTTAACCTGTACCTTCAGCTGACACTGTAAATATTAACATCCTTTTCCACATGCCTCAATAAGGACTTAACCACATATTTAGACATGCTTTTAGCATATGAATCAATAACATGAATATTCTTAACTATTAGGAGTAGAATAAATTATGGAGTAATATTACAGTTGTATTTTGTTACGTGGAACATGCCAAAAGAAAGAAATAATTTGCCTAAACATACCTCAATATTAGGGATTAATCACAACCTTAAGATGTGAGCTCATGGCAGGAAAATAGGGCGTAACAACAGTCATAAGAACAAGGTCTAGACTTGGGCATTGGTATATTTTTCTGAAATGAAGTTTCACTGCCGAATGAAAATGGATAAATTGGAATGTTTCTTTGGTCTTCAAGAACGAATTCTCAACAAGGATATGCTTATTAAATAGTGTGAATGCTACATTGGCATTAATGATCATTCATGATTTGGTCCCTCACTCAATTTATTCTTGGCGGTGAAGTCCTTCATTTCACGCCACCAACTCAACAACATGCCATCTTGCTCCGTTAATTAAGTGACTTGCTTCCGTATAATTTATCAATCACATACATAATTAATTTCGTGATCACAATTCACTTAGATCTTATTAACTTATAAGACCTTCGTATACTCAATGTCATAATTCTTGTAATATGACACTAGTCCATAATTTTTTTTGCACACACCAAATTTATTTCCGCTCCCCGTCGCCACACTTGTTAGTCCAAAATTATTTCAGGACTACATCCTTTTATATACCAAACTCTTTATTAGCATACGTAAATATATCATAAATTTTCCCAACGCTCGGGTCTATCTACACACACATTTTACATACGCCTAGCGGTTCAAACCGTGACCTGAAAGTACGGAATGTTACAATCTGCTTTGTACTTTTTTTTTGAGTATCCACTTACAACCCAAAGGTTTGCTTCCCGAGGAAGATCAACCATTTTCCAAGTATAGTTCTGCATGATGGAATCTATTTCGCTTTCTATAGCTTATTTCCAGAGCGGTGCTTATGGAGTTGACAATGCTTCCTTAATTTGTCCTCAGTTCATTTTCAACCATATAGGTTAGAAAATCTGGACCAAAGGTATTTTCCTTTTTGGCCCTTTTGCTCCGTCTTGGTTCAACCTCTAGAACCCCTAAGTTCTGTAGGTCTGGAACATTAAGTTCCGGATAGTCAGCAACTTTTGAGTCCTGTAGATATGGAACGTCTAGTTCCGAATAATCAGAAACTCTCGGGCCTTGTTGATTTTGAGAATTTTGTTCATAACTTCATTTGTGCGAAATAATTTTTTTTTCCTTTCTAGGAAAGATCTGTTCAAAGAATTCAGCATTCCTTGATTCCATTATCGTACCCTCGTGGATATCAGGTATCTCTGACTTATACAATAAGAAGTGATAAGCACTACTGTTATTTGCATATCCGATGAATATGCAATCTACAGTCTTAGGTCCAATTTTGACCTGTTTTGGTTTAGGTACTTCGACCTTTGCCACACTGCCCCACACTTTCAAATATTTGTAAGTGGATTTCTTTCCTTTCCATGATTCATATGGAGTTTTATCCTTACGCTTATGCAGAACTCTATTGAGAATTGTATTAACGGTAAGAATCGCTTCGCCCCACATATTTTGGGCTAAATCGAAATTGATATGTAAATTATTCATCATTTCCTTTAACGTACGGCTTTTGCGCTCGGCAATACCGTTGGACTGAGGCGAGTAAGGAGCGGTCATTTGATGAATAATGCCATATTGAACACAGTATTCTTCAAATGGTGCTACGTATTCTCTCCATCTATCACTACGAATTGCCTTAATCCATAGGTTTAGTTAATTTTCAACTTCTTCTTTATAACGTTTAAATGCTTCAAACGCTTCATCTTTACTTTTCAACAAGTAAACATAAGTTCTAGAGGAGCGATGTTCCCCCCTCTAGTTTGCACAAACTTTAAATCACATATGTCGGTGTGAATAAGTTATAGAGGAGCGATGTTTCTTTCAACTGAATGGAAAGATGACTTGGTTAATTTTGCCTCTACGCACACCTCATATTTATGATCATGGTTTATGTCGAAAGAAGGCAACAATTCCAACTTTACTAACTTTTGAATGGTTTTGTAGTTAACGTGTCCTAATATATGATGCCATAAATTAGAAGACTCAAGCAAGTAGGTAGAAGGATTTATTTCATTAGGTGAGAGGATTACAGACATAACATTCATTTTGAAGAGACCGTCACACGCGAAGCCTCTTCCTACAAATATACCATTCTTAGTTATTACAAATTTGTTGGACTCAAATACTAGTCTAAAACTAGCATAGACCAACATGGCCCTGAAACCAAGTTCTTGCGGATGTCAAGGATGTGCATCACTTCCTTCAGAGTAAACTCTTTGTCTGAAGTCATTTTGAGGATAGCCTTCCCAATCCCTTGCACTTTAGAGGTGGCGCCGTTGCCCATGAACATCTTCTTGCCCGTGACTGGGGCGTAAGAGGAGAATGTATTTTTGTCAGAGCAGATGTGATGGGTTTCACCCGTGTCTATCCACTATTCCCTTGGGTTCTCCACCAGATTTGCCTCCAGCACCACTGTCAAGAAATCCACAATCTTGTAGTCAAGATCCGGAGGATTACCCTCGTCTTGTACAACGTTAGCCTCTGCCTTGCGTTTGTTCTTGGCCTTCATGTCATTTGTGACCTGGGTATTTTGGCCCACTTCAGTCGTTGTGTTATACTGAGTGTCCACTGCATCCCCACTAGAAGAAGGATCTTTTGTCTGAGATCGTGACAGGCTCAACGCAGTAAGATAGAACAACATCTTTAGTCGCATTCTCTTGTTGTAATTGTTATCTAGAACCTTACCTGGGAGTTTGCTTTGGAAACTATCAGGAGCATCGATAACAACATTTTCTTGAGCAGCGCCAGAGATAACAATATTTCGTTGAGCAGTGGCAAAGACAACAATATTTCCTTGAACAATAGCAGTGCCTTGAACAACAACATCAGAACTAGAAATAAAATTGTAGACAGTAATAGAACCAGAACTATCAACGTAATTGTTAACAGAACTGTTAACAGAACAGTTGGCAGAAACAGAGCCAAATCCAGAGTTAGAACCACAATCGGAAACACAATTGTTGACATACATCTTTCAAACACTTAGAAAATAGCAAAATTTATCTTAAAGTTGTAGGAAAATTGGTGTATTCGAAAGGTTAAACAAAATAAATGATTTGCTGAGTCGAGAGATGACTCTCTATCTTTAAGACAAAATTGCCCCGTATAGATGCTTTTACGGTGATGGACAATAGTCTCCCAAGATACAACAACAACTATAAACTATACAAAGCAAATATAGTTGATTTTATCGAAGAAATAAATAAGAACAGATTGCTTGTTTGAGTTTTTGTTTATGTCGAATAAAACAGAAGACTGATTTTCTGAATAGAAGAGAAGATTTTGTGTGTTCTGCGTTCTGCCTCCTATGTAATTTGAACAGAACTATTCAATTTATAAGAGCATAAAAGGGAGGCAAACAGTCATGTCTGTTGGTGTCTTCAACGTTCTGTTTAGTTGAACAGTCACACTTGTTGGAGTCCGTTGTAATGTTCTGAAAACTTCAGGGACCAAAATATAAATAATTAACATTTCAGGGACCAAAAAAGAAAGTTTCGGAAGAAAGCAACAGCCAAGACCCGTGACCCGTGACCCGAGCCCGAGCCCGAGCCGAGCCCGAGCTCACCTAGGTCTTCTCCATTCTAAACACATGGGTTACCCCTTGGGGTCCGAAACCCTTACTCAAACTTAAAGTTTATATATTGCATAAACTCTCCATCTTCTACTAATTAGGAGATTTGTCATTTTTGGCCAAAGACCTTCCATCTTTTTATGTCTCAAACACCTTACTTTGTGTACTAGTATCTCTTTCATTTCTTAAAGAAATTTGAGGATACTTGACACTAACATCATCTACTCACTTAGTAGATTAGGCATGTGCGAAGAAACGATGTTTACGACATGCGGCCCCCACGTGTTTAAGTGATTAAAGACGGGATAAACTCAATCCCACATTTATTAAATTTCCAACAAGAAAGACTTCATGAAACTTGTGGTCTAAAACAAATCATAGAGATTTGTGAGACTATAAATCATCTAATTAAGGGTAAAATGGTCATTTTAAGGTTGAATTGTTACTAAATATTAAACATATTTTTTATTGGGGTGGGGGTGACTAAAAAAGAATGTGTCAGATAAATTAGACCGAAGGGTGTACTATACAACTTAGTAGGCGTTTGGCCATAGAAACTAAATATTTTTAACTTTATTTGGGATTCTTGAAATTGAAATTGAAAATGAAGTTGTGTTTGGTTATATTTTTTGCAAAGAATATTTGGTTGTTTGAATGAGATATTTCTCAAAAAAATATTAAATATGATTTATACCTCCAATTTCTAAAAATTAACAAAACCACCAAACTTGATTAATGTACCTGAAATTTGACATACAACCAAATTAGCTCTAAAAGAGTAATATCTCATAATGAATAGTCACATAATGTAATAAATTGAATCTCGTATTTTTTTAAGTACAAAAAATCGCTTCACCAATTTAAATACCATGATTAATATATTTTTATTCTTTTAATCTATCTAATATATAAAAATTATATTAAAAGATCCGACCAAAAGTTCAAAGTGGAGGAACACTTGATCAAATTGAAGTGGCTCATTTTATAAAACCTGAGATGAAAAAAAATAGGTTTTCAAATACTGATTTTTAAATAAAATAAAAGAAAAATTCTAAAAAAAAAAAAAATGAATATATAATTCTGGTGCTCAAACAGCTCCTTTAAGTCCATATAGAAAAAGTTAGAGAACAAAAAGAAGATTCTATTCTTAAGCCGTGATTCTCCAACCCCAAGTCGAACCACCTAGGTGAGATGGGATAGTACGTGCGCTCTCAAATGAATACCCCATGGGTGTCTTTGTCTCTTCGAATTTTATCAAAGGAAGGTCCCACAATATCTAGATTCTACACTATAGCTAAACAAGCCTATCATCACCTATCTTTTCACCCCACTTAGAGTATTTCCCCCTTGTTTTATCTACCTCTTCACTTGTATAAATACCCTCCAAATCTCTCTCACTTTCCACCAACTCATAACCACCATTTCTCTCTTCTCCATTAATCATCAATCCATTCTTCTTCATTAACCTAGCTAGTTCTAGCACATATATCTGAAAAATAACACACAAAAATAAATAAATCATGTCTGGAGTCTGGGTATTCAAGAATGGGGTTTTCCGTTTGGTAGAGAATGGATCAGGAGATCAAGCTCAAAGAAGAAGGAAGGTTTTGGTACACTTACCAGGTGGCCAAGTGGTGTCATCCTATTGTTCTCTTGAAAGAATTCTCAATGGTTTGGGATGGGAAAGATACTATGGAGGTGACACTGAACTTTATCAATTCCACAAGCATTCTTCCATCGACTTGATTTCACTTCCTAAGGATTTCGCCAAGTTCAACTCCATTCACATGTACGATATCGTTGTTAAAAACCCTAATGTTTTCCATGTTAGAGATGCTTAACTAACCATCTTTTGTTTAGATTTCATCTTTAATTTGTATAGGAAAGCTAGCTAGGGTTACTTTTTCATTTTTTTTTCTTGCTTGTTGGTGTGGGGGTTGGTTAATTCGAGTGTGCTTTTGCATTGGTTTCCATTGCCATCGTTGGTGATGAGTGAAATGTTAAAAATGATTTCTATATGTAGTTTGAGTTCATTTGGCTAGTTTATGTCTTTAGGGTTCAAGAAATAGTTCTTATCAAATGGCTGTGGAATAAAAGTAAGTTTTGTGTCTGTGCTTTCTCCCTTCAATTTTGTAATGCTTTTGGCAACTATGAATGTATGTATTCCTTTTGATGGATTTACTGAATATATATAAAAATCCCATTTCTCATAAAGTATTATATGGTTAAATATACACAGTATACATGTGTATATTATGTATATTAGGTCTCGGCTTTGCTCACGGATTGGCCCTCAGATGGGCTGATTATTATGTGTAATTTATGGTAAATATTTAGTATCCTAATTTAGGTAATGTTGTAATATAATTAGTATTGTATTACCATAAATGTATAGTTAGAATAAAATAAGATTTTAGGAATAGAATAGGAATATGATTCTCCTATTATGTAACTTGTATATATAGCCTTTCAATTAATGAAAAATAATCAAGGGATTATTTCTTTCATGGTATCAAGAGTCTAGGTTTATTTTCTCTCCCAAATTTTCCCAAATTCCGTCGAAATCCCTAGCCAAAATCCGAGACCTTGCTCTCGGGTTTCGTGCCGACGAGAACCTCCTTCTTCCAAAAAATCTCTACCTAATCCCTCAATCACATGTTCTATCAATATGTCTACATCCCGGAACATGATTCATTCGGCCCTTACAGTTTCTAACATCAAGAATAGCATCCCTCTCATTCTTGAAATAGAAAACGTCCAATATGCGACGTGGGCCGAACTGTTCAAAATTCACGCACGATCGCATCAAGTCATCCATCACATAATCCCCGTGGCTCCTGAGGATACGGAGGTGCCAAAATGCGAGGATGATCCTAAGTTGTGGACGACTATTGATGCTACCGTTCTTCAGTGGATATATTCCACCATATCTACCGATCTTTTGCAAATAATTATTGAGCCTGACGCTACGGCACAAACAACTTGGGATAGACTGTGTGATATATTCCAAGATAATCAAAATTCTAGAGCTGTTACCCTTGAGCACGATTTCTCCCACGTCAATATGGAAGATTTTCGTAATGTTTCGGCTAATTGCAAAAGATTAAAGGAATTGGCGGACCAACTTCGCAACGTTGGCGCGTCGGTTTCAAACGATCGTTTGGTCCTCCAAATGGTTTCTGGCCTCTCCGAGGCCTATAGTGGTGTGGGAACACTTCTTCGGCAAAGCAATCCGCTTCCGTAATTTTATCAAGCGCGTTCTATGCTTACACTAGAAGAAGCAGGCATGGCAAAATGAGCGGCTACCGGTACTAGTCCTATAGTCATGATGACCGAGTCCATGGTGTATCTTACCATTTTGAACAACTCGGGCCAAAACCGCATTAACGGTGGCGGCAAAAAGGGTGGAAATAAGAAAAATGGCAAAAACCGCGGCGGCAAAAACCGTGGCAGCCGGCAGAATGGTGGTGGCGGTGGGGGTCCTCGAGGTGGTCAGCAGCAGCAACAACAGTTCTGGGGCCCACAATGGACCCCTATGCAGTGGCAGTGGGCTCCACAACAGTAGTTTGGGCCCAGCCAGTATCCCTTCCAGCGGCAGTGGAGCAGCAGTCCAGGCCCAATTCGTCCTGGTCCGATTCTGACCGGCGGCGATGCTCTGGGCCGAGACCGCAAGCAGTGGTGCTTGGGCCTCGGCCCCCGCAAGTCCATCACGCAGCAGCACCAACACATACCGACTTCGAAGCCGCAATACACACGCTTGGTTTAAATCCACCGGACCAAAATTGGTATATGGACACCGGGGCCACTACCCATATGACATCCGATTCAGGTATGTTCTCGTCTTATTCCAATTTGAGCAACCCCGCGGTATAATTATTGGTAATAGTAATTCTATTCCAATTCGTGGGTATGGTAATAAAACGTTGTCTCCCCTCATCCACCCCTTATCTTGGAAAATACCCCTCATGCCCCCAAATTGATTAAAAATTTAGTGTATGTCTGTAAATTCACTACGGACAATTCTATTTCTATTGAATTTGATCAATTTGGTTTCTCTATGAAGGATTTCAAGATTGGGAGTCCACTCATGAGGTGTGATAGCAGGGGGGATCTTTATCCTATCACACCCAGTTCCGGTCCATCGAGTCAAACCCTCCCGTCAGCTTTTGCAGCCATTTCTCCTTCCTTGTGGCATGCTCGTCTTGGTCATCTAGGTTCCTCTATTTTGTCATTTTTATATAAAAATAGTTTTACTTCATGTCAGGGTACGAGTCGTACTCAAAATTGTCAATCGTGTTCTTTAGAAAAAATTGTTAAGTTGCCATTTGTAGAATCAAAATCTCATAATTTAATGTCATTTGATATTATTCATAGCGACTTATGGACGTCTCCTGTTCCTAGTTCTGTGGGTCATCGGTATTATGTTCTCTTTCTAGATGATTATTCTAAATTTCTATGGACGTTTCCAATAGCGAAGAAATCTCAAGTTTTTTCCATCATCCTAAAATTTAGAGCATTCATCAGAATCCAATTCGACCGTGAGATAAAAAATATTCAGTGTGATAATGGCAAATAATATGACAATGGGGTGTTTCGGGAATTCTGTGCTAATAATGGCATAAATTTTCGTTTCTCTTGTCCTCATACATCGTCACAAAATGGGAAAGTCGAACGTAAAATTCGTTCCATAAATAAATTGTCCTCACTCAATTACTTCATGCTTCCGTACCCCCATATTTTTGGCATCATGCTCTTCAAATGGCTACATATCTAATTAACATAACTCCTTCAAAAGGTTTGACATATATTTCCCCCCTTCAAATTTTATATAATAAAAATCCTTCATATTCACATCTTCGGGTTTTTGGGTGTTTGTGTTATCCGTTATTCCCGTCCACCACAATTAACAAACTTCAGGCCCGATCGACTCCATGTGTGTTTTTGGGTTTTCCATCAAATCATCGTGGCTATAAATGCTTTGATTTATCCTCAAATAAAATCATCATAAATCGCCATGTCATTTTTTATGAATCTCAATTTCCGTTTGCTAAAAATCATACTCCCGTGACTAGTTCGTATAATTTTTTGGATGAACAAATATCTCCGTATATTATTCAACATTTTTTTAACATCTCCCGTACCCAGAATTCTCCAGCGGGCCCACTGGCCCGTCACAGCCCCCTCTGCCCAGTTGTGTCACTCGCCAGTCCAGCCCAATACTGGAACTGGTCTAGTTCCTATTTCTACCGCTGTTACTGCATCTCGAGTTGGGCTAGCAGGCCCACCGCCTGCTGGCCAGTCTAACCCAAGCCCAGCAAATTCCCGACATCCACTCAATTCTTCCATGAGTCATAACCGGTCACTCGTAGTCAACGGGGTATTTTTACACCAAAGAGACATTTTAATTTACATTTGAATATCTCTAAATCACCATTGCCCCGTAATCATGTGTCTGCCTTAAACGAACCGAATTGGAAAATTGCTATGACTGATGAATATAATGATCTTATTGATAATAAGACGTGGGAGTTGGTGCCCCGTCCTTGTGATATTAATATTATTAGGTCTATGTTGATTTTTGCTCATAAAGAGAATTCAGATGGTTCATTTGCTCGACATAAGGCGCGACTTGTGGGTGATGGTAAGACTCAGCAGGTTGGTATAGAATGTGGGGAGACGTTTAGCCCGGTTGTCAAGTCGGCTACCATTCGCACTATGCTTAGTTTGGCTCTTTCGAAGGCATGACCTATTCATCAGTTAGATGTCAAGAATGCTTTCCTACATGATGATCTCAAGGAAAAGTCTATATGCATCAGCCGTTGGGATTCAGGGATCCCAACCATCCTCATCATGTCTGTTTGTTGAAGAAGTCCTTATATGGGCTTAAGCAGTCTCCACGGGCCTGGTATACAAGGTTTGTTGACTATGTTTCGACTATTGGGTTCACTCACAGCATGTCAGATAATTCCTTGTTCATCTACCATCGTGGTTCATCCGTGGCCTACATTCTGTTGTATGTGGATGATATCATTTTGACTGCCTCTTCCGATGCCTTACGTCAGTCTATCATGACCATGCTCGGATCTGAGTTTGTTATGAAAGACTTAGGGCCCTTGAGTGACTTTTTGGGGATTGCTGTCAAGCGTCATTCAGATGGCTTGTTTTTATCTCAACGAAAGTATACAACTGAGATCATCGAGATGGATGGAATGTCATCCTGTAAGTCCACTTCCACTCCAGTTGATACGAAGACCAAGCTGAGTGCCACGGCCGGCGTACCCTACGAGGATCCGACCCGCTATCGCAGTCTTGCAGGGGCCCTTCAATAGCTTACATTTACGACACCGGATATTACGTATGCTGTCCAGCAGGTGTGTTTTTTCATGCATGATCCCAGAGTTGAGCACATGAATGCTCTCAAACGCATCATTCGGTATATTCAAGGTACACTTGACTATGGGTTGCATTTATATCCTTCCTCGACGTCCACACTGGTCTCGTATATAGATGCTGATTGGGGTGGCTGTCCCAACACCAGACGATCTATGTCAGGATATTGTATGTTTCTTGGCAACAACTTGGTCTCCTGGTCTGCAAAGCGTTAGTCGACTCTATCCCGCTCGAGTGCCGAGGCTGAATATCGAGGGGTAGCTAATGTGGTCTCAGAATCATGTTGGTTACATAATTTGCTTTTGGAGCTTCATTGTCCCATTCAGAAGGCAACCTTGGTATATTGCGATAATATTAGTGTCATCTACCTTTCTGGTAATCCGGTTCAGCACCAACGCACTAAACATATCGAGATGGACATTCACTTTGTTCGTGAAAAAGGTTGTCTGTGGTCAAGTTCGCGTAGGCCATGTCACGTCGAGATATGAAATTGCCGATTTCTTTACAAAGGGTCTTCCCTCGGTCCTTTTTGAAGATTTTAGGGACAGTCTATGTGTTCGAAGACCGCCTGCTATGACTGCGGAGTGTGTTAAATATACACAATATACACACAATATACATGTGTATATTGTGTATATTAGGTCTCGGCTTTGCTCACGGATTGGCCCTCGGATGGGCTGATTATTATGTGTAATTTATGATAAATATTTAGTATCCTAGTTTATCTAATGTTGTAATATAATTAGTATTGTATTACCATAATTAGTGTATTACCATAAATGTATAGTTAGAATAGAGTATGGTTTTAGGAATAGAATAAGAATATGATTCTCCTATTATGTAACTTGTATATATAACCTTTCAATTAATGAAAATAATCAAGGGATTATTTCTTTCATATATATATCCCAAGATTTTCAATTATGAGAAATTAAATACAAATAGAATATATATATCATTAAATGATTCATCTGCAGTCACTTTTTCGTTACCTAAGGAAATAACTAGGGAGAGAAAAGAATCCTTTGAATTTTAAGGTACTCCGGGTGGAAAATTCAGAGGATCTTATAGTTCAGAGTATTTGAGCGCACCTGACCATGAATTACGATGTTGGTAGTTCCAATCAGATCCATCCTCGTTCGTTACTGACCCGAAAGGGAAATGCGTACCTTTTCATTTGAAGATAGTAAAATCATGATAGGAATAGCAAATCAAATTAATATTATGGAATTATGTGTCTAGGTCTTTTGTCGAATAAACAAACAAAATTCAAAATGTTAGAAGAAAAATTCATTATAATAGTAAATAATAGTACTATTCCTTCTTTCACTTATTCTTTTTGTGGGTAATTTTGTTTTTCTCTTCCGAGTGTGACATATAACAATGACCAAATTTGTCAAGGACTCATGATAAACAATCTGCCTTGGATCTCAAAAGTAAAAGGGAAATTATTTTATCACTTTGTAGAAAAAAATTAATGAAGGTTATTCACAGGATCACTTGTTTGGGAGTTAAATGCGCAGGTGAATTTATTTGATACTTTTCAAATTACATGAATTTTTTATTAATATTTAAGATGGATTTTTTAATCAAATTGATATGAGAAAATTTGTAACTTATAGTACTCCATCTGTCCCAATTTATATGACACACTTTTCTTTTTTTTTAGTCAATCCAAAAAAGAATGACACATTTTCCTACTTTGCAATAATTTAACTTTAAACTTTATCTTTTACGCGAGATAATCTATAATTACACAAACATCTTTGGATAGTTTTAGACCACAAGATTCAAAAGTTTTTCTTTATTTCTTAAACTCCGTGTCCAATCAAACTAAATTATATAAATTGGGACGAAAAAAATAGCAGTTTTCAAATATACTAATCTTAAAATATTAAGTTATTTAATCCAATCTCTTTCTAAAATAACCACTAAACTCGGAGAAGACAGGATCTACCTCTCGCATCAGCAACTTCCCTCTGATGTTAAAGGTCCTTTTTTATTGGAAAATGGCAACTGCCAAAAAATAGAATTAGATATGATCACAAATCCAATCTTTTTGTAAGTTGAGCTGTATAAAAGAAGAGGAGGGAGAAGTAATTATAATTTTTTTGTCCATATCATCCCTCTCTCTGTGTTTTGCTTGATTTTCTTTAGCAACCAAATTGGAGTACCTGGAGGTAAGGTCTGCCCCGACCCCCTTCCATTGGATTTTAATACAACAAGAAAACATCCAAAAAAAAGTGCTCTAGTTCAATACTCCCTCCGTCTCAATTTGTTTGACATTTTTTGCTTTTTGAGAGTCTGTAACTTTTTCATATATCTTTTAAATATTTTAAATTATTAATTATGGTAATTTATAGTACTTTTTACGTACTTTCTGAATATATAAATTTTATGTCTAAAAGTTTAAAGATTTTATGTTCAAACACACGGTCAAAATTAAGAAGTTTGACTATCGAAAAATGAAAAATGTAAAACAAAGTATAGAGGGTGTAACATTTTCTACCAAATTATTATTCAAAGTATTAGTTGATGTTTAAAAGTAGTTCTTAGAATATCTTCACATACTGCCTTATTTGCAAACGCTGGAGAAACTATCAAAAGTTTGATGCGAAAAAAACATTCTAGCTCTTTTCTTGACGAGGAGATCCACAATTCCGTTTTGCTCCCGGCCGTAGCTATGGTTTACATCTTGATATCCCATATTTTGCATATCAATGACCAGCATTCACATATGACAACACTGTAACTTGTGAGGAGTATGAGATTACATTAATTATAATTAGCTCTAAAGAATCTGTAGTAACTTCCAAAGTGTTGATCCATGCATGATAAAATTTCATACCTTTTCCACTAAAATTTATTAGCGAATATTCTGTAATTATAATAGATGTATATTTAAGGTAACAAAATTCTTATTGTATTAGGAATCAACCATTTAAGGTAAGTAAGGATTCGTATTGTATTAGGAATCAACCTTTATACAACTATATATATTGTGAATAATGAAAGGAATCCCTAAGGGAAATTATTCTATCTTACATGGTATCAAGAGCCTAACCCTAATCCCTACTCTCCTCTCTCTCAAAACAGCCGCCGACACCCCCCTCGAGTTTCCGTTCGGTCGACGGCAAGACCAACAGCCACCATGTCTTCCCCCACAAATTCTGGTTCCTCCACTGACACTTTTGACATCTCCTCTCAACGATCATCGTCTTCTTTTCTCCCGACTTTCGCCGTTACAAACATCAAGAACTCTATCCCTATAATTCTTGATCAAGAAGACTGTCAATATTCCATGTGGACAGAACCGTTCTATATTCATGCATGTGCGTACAACGTGCTCGACCATATTGATGACTCTGTTCCTCGTCCCACCGATATTGCCGAATCAACATGGCGTCGCCTTGACGCCATCGTCAAACTGTGGATATACGGCACCATCTCAAAAGACTTGTTGTGTACTATCATGAAAATAGGTGCCACGACACGTGACCTTTGGGTACGGTTGGAAGAAATCTTTCAGGACAACAAAAATACTCGGGCCGTGTATTTGGAAGAACAATTCAACAATACGCGCTTCGAGAATTTTAACAACATGTCTGAATATTGCAAACAACTGAAACTCATAGCCGACCAACTTTCCAACGTCGGGGCATCTGTTTCTGAAACCAAGATGGTACTTCAATTAGTTGTTAGTCTACCGAAAGGTGAATACGATACACTTGCAATGATGATTCGACAGGCCGACCCACTACCTAGTTTCACCAAGGCACGTTCACAACTATTATTGGAACAAACCCGACGTGCTAAACAAGAGGAGCATAATCAAAAGGCGTTAGCTATTGAAGGGATGACATCACCGGCGACCAACACCACCCCGCCACTACCGTAAGACCACCAGCAGCAGCAGTCCAGCGGCGGAGGTCGTGGCGGCAGAGGCCGCAGCAACAATAACAAAGGTAAAGGCCGCGACAAGGGCCAACGCAACCAACAGCCACGCCCAAATCCTGCCTATTTCTAGTGGGCTGGACAGCAGCCAGTATGGCCCAACCAGCAGAACCGGGCCTCGCTTGCATGCCCATACCCAACTACAGAGGCCTAGTTCCATCAGCCTGCATGGTCGACTGGCCTATTGGGCTATGCCCCAGCCACCAGGCAGGCCCACCACCAGCAGCAGCAGGCCCACTGTGTCTTGGTCTAGCAGCAACCGCACGGCAGCAGCCTGGCCCCCACTGATTTGGGCCAGGCCTACAACACCGTGAACCTTCAACAGCCTGATGAAAATTGGTACACGGACACCGGGGTCACATCTTACCTCACCCGATCGTCAGGTAACTTATCTCAACTACTTCGGTTAAAGTGTCCTCAATTTATTACTGTCGGCAATGGTCATCGCATTCCAATTGAAGGTTACGGTAACACACACACCAAACATCCACACCCGCCTTTCTCCCTAAACCACGTCCTATACATCCTAATATCATTAAAAACTTAATCTCTGTTAGAAAATTCACTTGCAATAATTTTGTGTCTGTCGAATTTGACCCTTTTGGTTTTTCTGTGAAGGAACTCAATATGTGGAAAATTCTTACGCGCTGCAATAGTGTGGGAGACCTCTACCCCTTTACTCAATCTTCCGTTGTCAAACGCAAACACCTCTATCCCTTGCGGCGATCTCTCCCTCAACTTGGCACAACAGACTCGGACACCCTAGAGACCCTGTGTTTTACTTTTCTTAGGACCATTAAGCGTATTCAATGTAATAATGGGAAACTTGCCCAATACTATTTTTCTTGCCCGCTCGGCAAACATACTCGTCTTCCATTTATGTCATCCAACAGTGTTATTTTTTCTCCATTTGATATTGTTCATGCTGATTTGTGGACATCTTCGGTCGTTAGTTCTTTAGGTCACAAATTTTATCTAGTGTTTTTAGATGATTTTTCACATTTCGTCTGGCTTTACCCACTGAAATTCAAATCTGAAGTGTTTGCCAAATTTCTTGAATTTCAAAAATTCATTAAATCATAGTTTGAAAAATCTATCAAATCTTTCCAATGTGATAATGGACTTGAATTTAATAACTCGGCAGTTCACAATTTCTGCTCTAAGCAAGGCATGGTTTTCCATTTTTCCTGTCCCTATACTTCCTCCCAAAACGGAAAGGCTGAACGAATTATACATACCATCAATAACATGGTTCGCACCCTACTGTTTCATGCATGTCTTCCACCATCTTTTTGGGTCTATGCTATTAAAATGGTAGAATCCCTCCTTAATATTTTACCAACTAGCACTCTCCAAAATAAGACCCCTACCGAAATCTTATACCGTAGGTTCCCATCCTATGACCATCTCCACATTTTCGGTTGCCTATGCTACCTCAACATAGCCTCCACTGCACCTCACAAACTTGCCCCTCGCACCCTGCCTTGTATCTTCGTTGGTCTATCTCCTACTCATCAAGGCTACCTATGCTATGACATTGCCACTCACAAAATCATCATCTCCCGTCACGTCACATTTGACGAGACGACCTTTCTATTTTCAAACCTTTAAAAATTTCAGACCACCGATTACACCTTCTTAGATGAACCAAGTCTGTCCTCAGCTATCCAATCTATGTACCAACAGCTGCCTACTATTCCAACAGAACACACTGTTCCGTCCTCGCCACTGTCCGACACCAACCAGACACATCCCTGCTCTCGGTCGAACACCTCACCAACACCCTTATTGCCTTCTGCCGTGTCTCCAGCTCCCCCAACACCACTGCTGCCCCACAGTCCAACACCCATAAGCCTGCAGCCTCCAAGTCCGGCAGCACTGCTGCCTACCAGTCCAGAAACAGTGAGCCTGCATCACCCCAGTCCAGACCTCCCATTGCTACCTACCCATCACATGGAGATTCATGCACAACACGGGATCTTCAAACCCAAGATTCACTTCAACCTCTCCACACAAACCGTATCACCCATTTCAAAAAATCCAAAACTCGCAAAACTGGACCCTAATTGGAATGCGGCCATGTGCGAGGAGTTTAACGCTTTAACCAAGCAGAACACTTGGGATTTGGTACCTAGACTAGACAGTGTGAATGTTATCTGGTGTATGTGGAGATTTCGTCACAAGTTCAGAGACAGTGGTGACTTGGAGCGGTATAAGGCAAGACTAGTTGCAAATGGCACAAATCAGCAGGAGGGTATTGATTGTGGTGAGACATTCAGTCCGGTTGTTAAACCGGCCTCCATTCGGACTGTTCTCAGTATTGTTATGGGCATGCATTGGCCGATTCATCAGCTTGATGTCAAGAATGTATTTCTTCATGGGTATTTAAAAGAAACTGTATACATGCATCAGCCCCCTGGCTTTGTTCATCCGACAGTTTCGCAGTTTGTATATCATCTCAGGAAGACATTGTACGGCTTGAAACAGGCACCCCGCGCTTGGTATGATCACTTTGCCAGGTATCTTCTGCAGATTGGTTTTATATGTAGCAGGTGTGATAACACTCTATTCGCTTTTCATCGAGGTAGCAACACTGCTTATTTGCTATTATATGTCTATGCCATTGTTCTTACTGCCTCATCTGATGGTTTGAAGAATTAAATCATTGCTCTACTCAAAACTGAATTTGCTATGACTGACTTAGGCAAACTGAGTTATTTTTTGGGTATATCACTGACCAGATCTGCAGCCACTATGTTCTTGTGTCAGCGTAAGTATGCAGAATAGATAGTGTACAGGGCTAAGATGGAAAATTGTAAAATTATGCCAACTCCGGTGGACTCAAAATCCAAGCGTAGTGCCAATGACAATGCGCCAGTTTCTGATCCCACTTTATATCGGAGTCTTGCAGGTGCCCTTCAGTATCTTACATTCACTAGGCCTGATATTGCATATGTCGTTCAACAGGTGTGTCTGTTTATGCACGACCCCCGACAGTCCCATTTTTCCGCCCTCAAACGTATTATCAGATACATTAAGGGCACACTAGACTTTGGATTACATCTCTACCCCTCTGCCCCAACCTAGTTACTCGCCTAAACGGATGCAGATTGGGCAGGATGCCCCGACACACGTCGCTCCACCTCAGGCTACCGTGTATTTCTTGGGGATAATCTTATCTCATGGTCTGTCAAGCGGCAGGCCACACTATCCCGTTCGAGTGCTGAAGTAGAATATCGCGGAGTTGCTAATGCCGTTGCTGAGATTTGTTGGCTCCGAAATCTTCTTTTGGAGCTCCAGTGTCCACTACGAAAGGCGTCTATAGTCTATTGTGACAACATATCTATCATCTATATGTCTCATAATCTGGTCCAACATTAGTGGACTAAGTATATTGAGATGGATATCCACTTTGTGCGAGAGAAGGTTGCCCGTGGTCAAGTCAAAATATTACACGTGCCTTCCTCTTATCAGTATGCAGACATTTTCATAAAGGGACTACCGAGACAGCTCTTCACCGACTTCCGATCCAGCCTTAGTGTTCGGCCTCCTCCCGCTCCGTTTGAGGGGGAGTATTAGCGAATATTCACCGTATATTTTGTAAATATGATAGATGTATATTTAAGATAACTTAGGATTCTTATTGTATTAGGAATCAACCATTTAAGGTAAGTTAGGATTCGTACTGTATTAGGAATCAACATTTGTACAATTATATATATTGTGAATAATGAAAGGAATCCCTAAGGGAAATTATTTTATCTTACAAAATTAAATCGTCATTTTAACGGCCAACAAGAGCGGAGAGAAAATAGATATGTTAGGGCAATGGAATCGTTAAATTAAAACACACGAGATTTTTATTTACTCATTTTCTTTTATTTAAATTATAAATGATTTATAGAACAATAGAAGATTATTTCCTTGAGTAAATAGTAAAAACATAATTACGCAAGTTTCGGGGAAAAGGAAAGAAAGAGCTTCAGTTAAAATCTCATATAGTTTGAGATTGTACATGGAGTAGCGGTTCAAAAGCCATTTGAGTTATGAATAGGATTTACGATTGTAATTTTATCTAAAAAATTAATTAAGCAGACAAAGTCAAAAAGCTAGCTTGATATAACAAAGGATATGGAAACAAAGGAATAACAAAGAAACTAACAAGCAACAAAAAGAAGATAACTAAGTTGACATAAGACCAACTTAATTTGACAATTAAAACACTAGATTAGTCAAAACTTTCAAATTAATATTAAGTCAAACAACAATCTCTTAGATTGACCTCAAGGCTAATCAAGTACCCAAACAACCAACTCTCACAACCAACACACAATTAAAAGCTTGCTTTCTAAGACTCAAGGAAATATTTGTCATCAATTATCAAATTAGTCTACTAGGGAAAATAAAAAATACTACTATTTATACTAGGATAAAAAGAAAGACAACTATCTATTACAATTATACCCTTAATGAAGTAAGAGTCTTGTTTGGTTGTCTTCCTTGGTGGTGAAATCTTGAAATTCAAGAGATAGCCACTTTGCATGCATGACCATCCCCTTCACTCTCATGGCCATTTTGTGACTCATCCTTTCTTCCATCCTCCCTAGCTATCATGAACACATGGCATCCCCGGAACGGCTCCATAATGCACTCAAATGCATTTCTTTTCACGAACAAACCTTGAAGCACTTGGAGCTCATGAGCTTGGCTCCGTGTGAAAAGTATTGATGCACCTTTGCTTGCATCATTCTCCCCTTCTTGAAAAAAAATTATCCTCAAATTTAAGGGGACACCACCAACCACATCCATAGGAGAGAGATCACACATGTTGAAGGTGTTATGAACTTGGTATTTTGAAAGTAGGTCAATCTTGTATGCATCGTCATTGAGGCGCTCAAGTACCTCAAACGGACCATCTCCCATAGGCATCAATTTGGTCTTCCATATATTGGGAAACCTTTCCCTGCAGAAAATGGACCAAAACCCAATCAGACGGTTTGAGTACCACTCTATTGCGGCCTTTGTTTGCTCTTTTGGTCGTCTCTTGATTCTTGTTCTCATGGCGAAGCCTCGCATTCTCATGCAACTTTTTCATGGCCTCGACCCTTTTGTTACCATCTAAACTACAAAAAACATCTTGAGACAAATGGGTTAGATCAAGAGGGGTTAGTGGGATAAAATTATAAACAACCTCAAATGGTGACATGCGAATGACTCGATTATATACAAATTCAACTAAAGGCAATTGATCTTCCCAAGCTACTAATTTTCCCTTAACCATGGCCCTAAGCATAGAACCTAAAGTCCTATTCACAACCTCGATTTGGCCAGCAGTTTATGGGTGGCAAGAAGTAGAAAATAACAATCTAGTTCCAAGTCGTCCCCACAATTCCTTCCAAAAATGGCTAAGAAACTTAGGGTCCCTATCACTCAGTCCATATTTTAAACAAACAAGGATGCAACATGAAATGCTTCATCACACTTATGACATGCACTAAAATGAGCCATCTTTGAGAATAGGTCAACAACAACAAAAATGCTATCTTTCCCCTTTTTAGTCCTTGGAAAGATCAACACAAAATCCATAGAAATGTCAAGTCAAAGTCTTTGAGGGGTGGGGAGAGAGGTATACAAGCCATGGGGAAGAAGTCTAGACTTAGCACTTCTACATTCCATACATTGACCACAAGTTCTTGCAACATCATTACGCATTTTAGGCCAATAAAATTGTTCCTCAAGAATCTCCATGGTTTTATCAATACAAAATGACTCATCAAAACCCCATCATGTGCCTCTCTCACAAAAAGTTCCTTCCAAGAGCTCATGGACACATATAGTCGTTTGTTCTTGAAGAAGTAACCATCAAATTTGGCAAAAGGAGTAGAACGTTTATCCTTAAGCCCACATTCCCTTTCCCATTCTTCGCAATCTAGATAGATTTTGGCAAAGACGGGGTCCTCGGGATACAATATCTTCAAGCTTTCAAAATTCATCAATTTGGAAGATAAAGTATTAATCAAAATATGTTTGTGGATAAGGCATCCACCAAAACATTATCCTTCCCCTTTTTGTATTAAATTACATAAGAGAAAGTTTTAAGGAATTCAATCCATTTGGCATGCCTTTTGTTTAAACTTTCCTTGAGCCTTGAGATGCTTCAAGGACTCATGATCGGTCCGAATAACAAACTCATTAGGCCACAAGTAATGTTGCCAATTACCCAAAGCTCTAATCAAAGCATACAATTCAAGATCATAGGTGGAGTAATTCAACGTCACACCTTTAAGCTTTTCACTATAATATGCAATGGATTTTTGGTCTTACATTAAAATGGCACCAATACCTACTTTACTAGCCTCACATTCAATCTCAAAGATTTTATCAAAATTGGGCAATTGCGACAACGGTGCGGAGCTAAGCATTTATTTCAAAGTTTCAAAGAACTTTGCTTGCTCCTCACCCTAAGGAAATGGCTTATCCTTTCGGATTACCTCGATCAAAGGAGCGGCTATGGTGCTAAATCCTTTAACAAACCGCCTATAGAAACTAGCCAATCCATGAAAACTTCTCACATCACCAAATGATTTAGGAGTTGGTCAATTCTTAATAGCGTCTATTTTGGATTCATCAACCTCAACCCCCCTTGAACTCACAACAAACTCAAGAAAATAACTTTATCAACACAAAAAGAGCATTCAACCACATTAGCATAAAATTATTCTTGCCTAAGCACTTCAAACACACATCTCAAATGATCAACATGCTCATCCATAGTTTTACTATACACCAAAATATCATCAAAGTAAACAGCCATGAATTTTCCAATGAAAGGCTTCATCACATGATTCATTAAGCGCATGAAAGTACTAGGAGCATTAGTGAGACCAAATGGCATCATCAATCATTCATAGAGGCCAAATTTGGCCTTGAATTCGGTATTCCATTCATCTTCGGGTTTCTTTAAGATTTGATGGTACCCACTCCTTAGATCAATCTTTGAAAAGACACATAAACTATTTAATTCATCGAACATGTCATTAAGTCTAGATATGGGGTGGCGATACTTTACTGTGATCTTATTGATGGATTGACAATCAATGCGCATGCGCCATGTTCCATCTTTATTTGGAACCAATATCACAGGCACAACACATGGACTCATGCTCTCTCATACCACTCCCTTCTCAAGAAGTTCATCCACTTGCTTTTGAAGCTATTTAGTGTCCTTCGGGTTGGATCTATAAGCCAGTTTGTTTGGAAATTGATATCTTGGGACAAAGTTAATTTGGTGCTCAATTCCCCTTAAGGGAGGTAATCCTTTTAGGAGTTCTGTGGAGAACACATCATCATAGTTCTGCAAAAGAGAAGAAATAAAATTAGGTAAAGAAGAGGTTAGTTCATTAGTGTGCAAAGAGTAGTCCCTGTGCATGATAAGGACTACTGGTTGTCACTTCTCCATCTCCTTTCTAATCTCCCTTAAACTTGCCAAGAGGGCCACCTTAGCCTTTCCTTGTGACTCCTTCCTTTTAGCACCCTCATTTTGAAGACTAGTTTCCCCAACACTCACTTCCTTGTTTCCTCCCCCACCCTTGTGCTTCTCTTTCAATTCTCATATTTTGGTAAACTTTATTCACTTGCAAGGGTGTCATAGGACATAGAACACGTTTGAGGCGATTATGCTGAAGTGTATACCAGTTGGTCCTCCCATCATACTTGGTGGACCTATCATATTGCCAAGGCCTTTCCGAGTAAGAGATGACAAGCTTGCATGGGAAAAATGTCACATAGGAGCTCATCTTAATACTTCCCCACATTGAACCTAATTATTTCTTGTCGATTTACCTTCAATTCATAACATTAATTTAGACATTGGAGTTTATATGGATGTTCATAGTTAGTTGTAGGAATTTTCAATAAGTCAACCAACGTCGCGCTTGCCACATTTGCACAACTCCCACTATTAATGATCATGTCACACATATTTTGATGGATGACACATTTAGAATGGAAAAGATTCTCCCTTTGTCTAGGATCATCCATAGACTTGCTTATCATAGTTCGCCTCACCACATAGTTTGGAATTGTAATATTCCCTTCTTTAGGCATGGACATACATGTTAACACTCTCCTTGATAAAATCATTTGGAACAGTGACATCATTTTGCTCATCTTCATCATCTTCCACAAGTTCATCATTCTCATGATTATCTCCTTTAACCTCCCTCTCGTCATCATTACTACAAACTTTTTTCATAATAAAAGCTCTACAATTAGGACATTCACTCATCCTATGACTGTAATCTTGAAATTTAAAGCATTGGAGAGGTTTAACATTATTACCTCCATCTTTCGGAACTTTGGAGGTTGCTTTTCAACTTGATAGTTCTTGACAAAGGGCTTCTTGGAATCTTGCATGTACCCTTTGTTATTTTTCCAATTGGAGGAAGAAGTCCCCCCTTCTTTGGTGTTGTTCCATGAACCCTTGTAACCTTTCAACTTGTCGATTTTATCTTCCTTGAGCCCCTCATCTATCTTAATAGTCGCTTCAAGAGTTTTATCAATATTATGATAGTTGTGAAGTCTCATTCGGGAAGCAATTTCTTTATTCAACTCGGCTCAGAATCGAGTCATGGCATTCAAGGGATCCTCCTCAAAGTTGATTCTCATTTTCACAAGATGGAACTCATTGTAATATTCCTCTACACTCTTGTTATCTTGTTTCAAATTATAGATCTTCTTGAGTTGATCTTGCTTGTATCTTTCGGTAACATATTTGCGTCTCAAGATAGCCTTTAGTTCGTCCCACGTGGGAGTTGGAGCTAAACCATGCATCCTTCGTGCTTTCACTTGAGTTTTCCACCATGATGAGGCAAACCCCTCAAATTGAGAATAGCATAAGACGTCTTTCTCACCTCAGACATTTTATTGGTCAAGAAGATTCTATCGCATTGCATAACCCAATCAAGGATCACTACCCCCATTGAAGGTTGGAAGAGTTACCTTGATGAAGTTAAGACTCGTGTCTCATCCCCAAATATTCCCATATTGCCCTTGATCCCCATATGGGTCATCTCAATAGTGACCACCATAGAAATTATGGCCTTGGTGTCCATCTCTCCCTTGATAACCACCTTGCCCACCCATTTGTGTCATAAGACCATTCTGTCCACCTCTACCTCATTGAGAACCTTGATATTGCACTTATTGTTCCCCCATTTGATTGTCATAATGATCACCCCAACCTCTAAACTCTTCTTGTAACTCATCATCCAAGGGTTGAACATGTCAGATTGGTTGACAGACATTTGGATATGGTTGACGTGGGTAAGGTTCATTTGGTGGTGGAGGATAAGGTTTATTTGGTGGTGGTGGACGAGGTTCATTTGGTGGTGGTGGAGAAATGAGATTGCCATCACATATGGGTGCTGGTGGTGTGGTATTTAGTGGACTAGGTGGTACATTTGATGAAGGGTATCGGGTGACAAAGTGGATGAAAAGTCTCGACGCAACCCACTTGTCATACCATGGAAAGCCCCATTTGGTGTTAGAGACAACTCTCTTGTCCGTGCTTCCACACTCACTATCCTCGCATCCATACTACTCATTTGACGGCTAATAGATGCCAACACACTCATCATGTCATTCAAAGATGGTTCCCCAGTGGGAACTTTTGTTTCGTAGCCTTGATTAGCCATTGGTACCTATTAAAGATACTCAAAAAATCAAGTAAACACGTTAGGTTAGTTAAATTAACTCACAAAATGCTCAAGTGTTGCACACCTTTTGATTGTATCACAAATTATCTCGGCTAATGATTGTGTGTTCGTTTATCATGTTGAATTCACAAGGTCCTATTTACTACTCGAGGTCAAGAGTATATTCTTATTGACTCGAAGAAGAAGGACGACTCAAAATGAACGCACTTGAATCAAGAAAGTATTGATGAAGTTTGAAAACAAAAAAGAAGTAAAAATCAAGAATTAATTAATAAATAAATCAAGAATTAAATAATAAATAAATAGGATTAATTACTACTTGTTTCTTAATTAGAAGTATTAAAAGACAAGAAATTAGAAGAAGAAATCAAACAGGAAGACATTTGGATGAAAAATGACTTAGAAAACGAAGTGGGGCAGTTTCGGGCCTTTCTGGCGCTATAGCACAAATAAGGCGCCCCAATTTTTTGAGAAAGCAAAATATCAAGCTCAGTGAAGTTGACCAACACGCGGCATCAGGCTGCGAGTGGGATTCGCCCCAGGCGCGTGGCCTACGTGGCAGACACTGTGAGCTGACTGTGCGGCGTCCTGCATACGTGGCGCTGAGCTGGCTGGGTCCCTGCTGACATGGCCGACTGATGTGGTATTTGAATTTTTTTAATAATAAATCTGAAATTAGATGAAATTGGGACACCATCAAACCTAGGAACCTTCCTTTTTTGGCCTTAGAAATACCTTTTCGCAAAGTTGACTTGAAATATGGATCAAAACCCCCTTTTTTTTTTTTTATCTATTTCCACATGAAGATATGAAGATGACTCAAGAGCATAAGAACACTCAAATTTCAATAGGGGTCCAAATCAACTCCAAACGCCATCAAATTTTATATGCAATCTCCCTTTGATTAGGAGAACACAACCGACTAATTTTCTAAGCCAATAGAGCCTTCCTTCACCAAACCCACTTTTCAAGTTTCAAACCTTCAAACAACAATAATGGTGGATGACTCTAGAGGACTCCAAATGACTTGAAACATGAGATTGTGACACTAAAAATATTAGGGAACAAGAATCTAGTGTCAAAACAATAAAATAACACAATTTTTTTTAGGGTTTTGATTTTTGATTTTTTTTAGACTATGTTTGGATTATTTTTTGACTATTTATTTTTTGATTTTTGTAGTAACAACAACCAAGATTAGATTTGTAAAAATAAATCTATGACCAAGCTCTTGATACCAATTGATATAACAAAGGATATGAAAACAAAGGAATAACAAAAAAAACTAACAACCAACAAAAAGAAGATAACTAAATTGACATAAGACCAACATAATTTGACAATTAAGACTCTAGATTAGTCAAAACCTCCAAATTAATATTAAGTCAAACACCAATCTCTTAAAGTGACCTCAAGGGTAATCAAGTACCCAATCAATCAACTCTCACAACCAATACACAGTCAAAAGCTTAACAAGCTCTCTAACACTCAAGGAAATATTTGTCATCAATTATCAAAGTAGTCTACCTAGGGAAATAAGAAATACTACTATTTATACTAGGATAGAAAGAAAGACAACTATCTATTACAATTATTCCCTTAATGAAGTAAGGGACTTGTTTGGTTGTCTTCCTTGGTGGTGAAATCTTGAAATTCAAGAGATAGTCACTTTGCATGCATGGACATCCCCTTCACTCTCATGGCCATCTTGTGACTCATCCTTTCTTCCATCCTCCCTAGCTATCATGAACACATGGCATCCCCGGAACGGCTCCATAATGCACTCAAATGCATTTCTTTTCACGAACAAACCTTGAAGCACTTGGAGCTCATGAGCTTGGCTCCATGTGAAATATCTTGATGCACCTTTGCTTGCATCATAGCTAAACCTATTAAATTTCTTGAGCTTGGTACAACTGACTAAAGGAAAACACTTACTCACACACGAAGTTTAAGTCGAATTCAATAATTTAACCTTATGAGTCAAATATTAAAATGAGAATATATAACATTGTTTTGATTTTTCATCCGGTGTTCGATATTCGTATTGAGCCTCGACTAATACGGATTCTCATCGTGTAAGACCAATTTAAGGAGAAAACGCTTCCTAACAAGATTTTTTCATACCCCAGGAGTCAAACCCAAAACCTCTTATTAAGGGTGTAGAGTTCCTGATCATTCCACCACAATCCTTATTTAGTAATAATAATTAGTAGTGATTAAGATTTATATGCAAGCTAAGCACATATTTTACATTTATTAATTCTGTGTAAATATTATGCATGAGGCAATTCTATTCTTACAATAAATTCAGTAAACGTTCATTCTAGAGTTAGTTTTCACAAACTATATGTAATTTACTAGAGTAATGAAGTGTCAACTACCTAGCTGCGAGACAAAATAACCAAATCTACTCATTATACTTTTGCAGTAAAAAAGATTATATAATAACTGAAAGATAGTGATGATTGCAATCATTGTTATATATGATGAAAAGTATGAGATCTGTTCGCGCTTCAACTGCATTACTATAATTTTGAAAGTGACTGTAGAAATCTGGGACATAACATTTAACTAATGATGTTTGTAGTACTTGATAAAGAAGAGACATGCATCTTCCTCCAAAGGAGAGTTTTAATTTCTAGCCCAATGATAAAAAGTACATTTGATTAGTTTGGCATGTCGGTAAAAATATATATGAATCAACAGCCAAAAATTAATAATTTCCAAGAATAATGGATAAGAAAGAAAGAGAGAGGTCCCCTAGAGTGGAGCCAAGAAAACAAGAGGAGAAGGGAGTTCACGTGAAGTGAATCATGGGCCTTTATCATAGGCCAAGTGTACATGTCCACGTGTCATCAGGGGTTGTCCTTGGTGTGTCTGCACGTGGGACATACTAGTATCTTGTCAATCCTCATTGTAGGTGAGGCATGTGAGATGCGACCACTTTGAAATATTTTTTACACTTTCAAGACTTGAAACACGCTTTTCTTATATTTATTCGTCTCAATTTAAGTGTCTTATTTTCTTTTTTTGATGTAACCCAAATCGCTCCAAAATCGTCTATGAGGAGTCAAGTCAAGAAGCTCCAAATATCACAAGGATTGTTCATGAAGTGGGACGTTCTTCAGTACACCCCAGCGTCATCTTGGGGAGTCCAAGTGTTGATGATTGCATGGGAAGACGGAGTGGAGAAGGGAGTACTGGCAGGCGCCAATTGCGACTCGCAGAATGAGTCTGCGATCCCCAAAATGGGAGGCAGACCGCATAATGACATAGTTGAGGAAGGATTGGCGGACACCATCTGCGAGCCGCAGAAGTAACCGCGGAATGGGTTTGCCATCGTAGAATGAGACTGCGAACCGCAGCTCGGCGTTTTGGCTATTTTTGCTATCCAAGAGTGTCACTATTGTGCTTCTTATATAATAACTTAGGACTAGACTATAAATAGGGAGCCTAAGTCATTTCATTCCTTAGACAATTTTGATGAATTATACTTTGATACTCTTTGAGAATTGTGAGCTTGTGAAAGCCTTTGACTGTGTGATTGTTGAGAGGATTGGTTGCTTGGAAACTAAATTCTCTTGAGGTCATCCTAAGAGGTTGGTGCTAGTTTGTATGCTCAATTGATTGTCTTAGTTAATCTAGAACTTTGGTTGTCAATTGGTGTCTTACTTTGGGTCAATCTATCTATCCCTTTACTTTTTCTTGTTGACTTCTTTGTTTATGCATCTTATATTGTATCAATTGGTATTAGAGATGAGCTTAGATTTATTTCTACAAGTCTAATCTTAGGTTTGTTGCTACAAAAAAAAGAGTCAATTCAGAAAGCACAAAATAATATTTTGATGTTTGTTAATTCTAACCCTAGACTCGAGTTCCCTAATGTCAATAGAGTCTACAGCTCAAGTTTCAAGTCCTTTGAGTCATCTAGCGTTGTTGGAGCTTGAAGAACTTGAGGTGAGTCGTGTTGAAGAAGGGAGAATTGAAACTTCTAATATAATGGGCTTGGTTCTTCTAGTGAAGATGGATTGAAATCTGAAATTTGGGGTGAAATAAAGAAGATTTGAAGGTCTAAAATTTTATGAATGTTCAAGGTGCTCTTGAGGAAAAAGAAGCAAAACGGTACCATTTGATCTTCTAAAAACCTAATTTCAAGGTGAAAATGTGTTTTTGGGCCAACAGAAGAAAAATATCTCAAGAAGTGGGCTCAGTTAGTTATAATATTCAGAAAAAAGGTCTAGGGCACGGATCCCTAAAAGGATTTGACATCACAAACTTGTAGAGCGTTGGGCCATTCTGCAACCCACAGTCGGTCCGTAGATCCAGCATGTGAGCCGCTGAACAGCCCTACAGATCGCATAAATTTTTTGTAAATTCAGAAGATTTAAGAAACTGTGCGACCGTTCTGCGACCCAAAGTGTGGGCCACACAACTGGACAGCGAGTTGCAACACTGATTTGCAAACTGCAGATCTCCCTACTCAGGTCTTGACTCAAAATTTCATTTCATTTCAATTTGTTTGATAATCTAAACTAGGTAAGTCTTGTAACTAATCCTACTAAGATGTTAATTAGTTCTTGAGCATTAATTTCTTTTGTACTACTTCTTTTGTTCTTTTCTTGTTTTAACTTCATTGTTCAAGTCCAATAGTTTTGAATTGAGTCATCCTTTCTTCTAAGTTGAACAACAATCTATTCTGGCCTAGAGTAGAAATCAAATTCCTTGTGACTAATCGGATCAAAAAGAGTACAATCATTGGCTGAAGCAATTTGTTAGGCAATCAAAGGTGCGCATACTTGAGGGTTTTGTGAGTTATTTTGACTAACCTACTGTGTTTGTTTGCTTTGTTGAGTGTCTTAAACAGGTACAATGGCGAATTTGGGAGATGAATCACAATTTTCCACCGGGGAACCAACTATGCAATGATGAGTGCGTTGGCATCAATTAATCATCAAATGAGTAGTATGAATGCAAAATTAGGGACCGTTGAGGAGAGGACTAGGGAAGTGTCCTCAACTCCTCGATCCCTTTTCCAAGGCCATACAAGTAGGGTGTGACATGAATCCTCATCCACTATATCACCCGAAACTCTTCACCGAATCTACAACCCCGCTCCAAAAAAGACCATACCCCCGACACTACTGCGAGATGGAAATCCCACCGCACCACCACCGAATGACCCTCAACCCCTACTAAATAACCCTTACCCACCACCAGATAACCCATATCCACCACAACCACTTCAAATACCCTTCCAAAACCCCAAAATATCTAGCCATTTGGTGATGAGTTACAAGAAGAGTTAGGAGAATTGGCTGAACAATAAGGCAATAGAATGAGGGGACAACGATTGTAATTCCAAGACCCTTATCGAGGAAGAGGTGGAAGGAATTCCACTATCCCTCGAGTAGGTAGGCAAGGAGTCTATCAAGATTGAGATGGTCACCAAGGCTGAGATTTCTATGGAGATAACCATGGTGAAGATCCTTATGGGGATCATGGCAATTATGGGAACAATGGAGTCGAGAAATGAGTATTAACTCCATTAAGATGTCTCTTCCAAGATTCAAAGGGGGTAGTAATCCCGATGTGTTTTTTGATTGGGTGATGCAATGTGATCGAATCTTCTTAACTAATGACATGTCCGAGGTGAAAGTGGCATAATATGCGATTGCTCAATTCGAAGGATTCACCTCCACATAGTGGAAAACTCTAGTGAAAATGAGAAGATTATATGGGCTTGCTCCCATACCTACTTGGGAAGAGTTGAAGAATATCTTGAGGCGCAAATATGTCACTGAATGCTATAAACAAGATCAACTCAAGAAAAACTACACTTTGAATCAAAATAATTAGAGTGTAGAAGAATACTATGATGAGTTCCAACTTGTGAAGATGAGAATCGACTTTGAAGATGATCCAATGAATGCCATGACTTGGTTTCGAGCCGGGTTGGATAGAAAGATTGCTTCTTGGATGAGACTTCACAACTATTGTGATATTGATGAAACTTTTGAAGAGGCTATAGAGATATATGAGGGGATCATGGAATACAAGATTAATAAGTCGAGAGAATACAGAAGTTCGTGGAACAAGAACAAGGAAGAGGGAACTTCTTACTCTAATTGGCAAAAGAACAAGGGCACCATTCAAGAAGCCAAGAAGCCTTTTGTAAAGGACAATCAAGTTGAGAAACAACCTCCAAAGTTTTTTCCAAAAGAAGGAGGTATGAACACCAACCTATCCAATGCTTTAAATGTCAAGGATATGGTCGTTTGATGAGTGAGTGTCCCAATCAAAGAGCCTATGTTGTGAGGTTTGAAGAAACTTGTATTGATGACGTTGAAGATGAGTGTAAGGAGGATGAAGAGAGTACTCATGAGAATGATAACTTTGTGGATGATGATGAAGAACGAGATGATATGGGGCATGATGGTGATATCACCATTCTAAATTACTTGTCAAGCAGGGTGTTGACATGTATGGCCATGCCCAGAAATGATAGATCACTGTCTCTAACTATGTGGTAAGAAGGGCTATGATAAGCAAGGCCATGGATGATCCTAGCCAAAGGGAGAATCTCTTCCATTCTAAGTGTGTCATTAATCAAAATGTGTGTGCCATGATCATTGATAATGGAAGTTGTGTGAATGGTGCAAGCGCAACGTTAGTTGAGTTCTTAAATATTCCCACAACCAAAAATGACCATACTTATAAACTCCAATGGATAAATTAATGTAGAGACTTGAAAGTGAATCGACAAGTTACAGTTAAGTTCAAAGTCGGGAAGTATCACGATGAACTCCTATGTGATGTTGTTCCCATGCAAGCTTGTTATCTTTTACTTGGAAGGCCTTGACAATATGATAGGCCAACCAATCATAATGGGAAAACCAATTGGTATTTGCTTGTGCACAATGGGCACAAGCATATTCTATATCTTATGTCACCTTTGCAAGTTAGTGAAATTTACCAAAAGATGAATGAGTTATAGAAGAAAAGCAATGGTGGAGGAGGAAGTAAGAGTAAGAAGAAAGGTATTGAGTAAGAGGGTACTCTTAAGTTTTTGTTATGTGCACTCGAAATGTGTTTCTTAATTGACATGCATGACTCTCTTTGTGACATTGAGAGTATTGTGTTACCTTGTGTGATAAATGCTTGATGAGGAAGTCAAATCGAGTTAGTAGATCAATCCTTATGCTATAACTTGACTGGTTAGTTATGCTTTATTTCTAAGGATAGTTGAGTTGTTGAAATGATCTTAGGCTTTGTTTGTATAATTTTGAACCTTTTTCCTTTTCATGATGTAACCCGTGTACATAAAGTATCCTAGTCTCCCATTCTGAGCCTTTAAGCCTATTCTTTGACTAGCAGCTAATGACCTTATACCCTTATTGAAATAACCCTATTTTTGTACCCCCTTCCCTCATTGACACTTCAGAATGATGAAAGAAGAGGCTAAAAGCCTAAGTTGGGGTATTGTGTGAAATATGGGGAAAATGAGGTGTAAGACTAATGTTTGGGTTAAATGCGAGTTTCCTAGTAAATGCGATAGTGTGGTTGTTGTAAATAAGAAAAAAAAAGATAAGAAAAATGCTGAAAATGTTGTACAAAAAGAGATAGAAACAGATTAGCAAATAACCCACACCGAGGTAACAAGATCAAAAGGGAGGAAAGAAAGGTCGTAACGAGTGAATAAAGTGTAGTGTTCAAGGATGGTAAGTCACTACTATCCAAATATATATTCTACTCATCCCTAAGCCTATATTACAAGCAAGAAAAAGTCCTAATGTGATCGCAGCCGAACTGTTCGAAGTCAAAGGCATTGAAAATAAGGGTAATCATATGGTATTTTCATGTTTAGTTTGAGAAGTTCTTTGTGAGTGTGAGTGTGAGTGTTTCTCTTCTCTGTAGTCTCTCGTCCAATGTATTTGTATATATGTGTGTTGGGACATTCTTTGATCTATGTGAGGGCATAAGGGTTGGTAGATTCGTGAAATTGATTGACTTTCCATAAATTAAGATTCATGTGCACAATGGTTCCTCTAATAACTCTATGTCATAGATTGAAGCTTCATCATGAGTTGAAATAATATTTAGCCATACATCTTGTGTTAATGAGGATATGGGAAGTCACATGTGTACGAAGTATGTGCCGGTAGTTACTTGCCAAAACCACTGTAGACATTTTTACTTTGTGATATCTGAGCATCTTTGTGAGTAGAGTGTGTTGTGTTACTTGTTTGCAGACAAGTAAAGACTTTAAGTTGGGGTGTTGATGTGCCATAGATTTATAGCACATTTGATGCCTTTTGACGATAAGTTTTACTTATTTTAAGCAAGTTTATATTGTTTTGATGTGTTTTGTTTATGTTTCAGGTAAATGACAACTAAAAGGCAAGATTAAGAAAATTTCATCAAAGTCCCCCTGATTCAGAGTTGTACGGACTGTACAATTGGAGTGTAATTGGTGGAGGTGAGGCATAATGTTGGGAATCTGAGAAAGATGCCGACGGTGGATTTGTGTGGACCGTACATATTTGTACGGACCGTACAAACTTGGCGTAGAAGATGACCGTAGAAACTTATACGGACCGTACTTGTACTGTCCGTACTTTGTAGCGATACAGACAGTTTTGTCAGATTTTAATTCTTAGATTTTGTACCTATATAAATACTTTTTAGGATTTTTATGGTCATTTATCATTCATTTTAAGACTTGTATCGATAGTAGTTAGTACGGAGAATATTTTGAAGCTTTCAAGAACAAAGATTTCATCTTTTAATCTTCATTATTCAATTATAAGTTTCAATGAATACTTTATTGCTTTACTTTATCATCAATATTATGAGTAGCTAAACTTAATACTAAAGTTGTGAACCCAATGATGGGTGTTTAATCTTGATATATGAATACTGGCTTGTTAGTATTTATTTATCTCTTATTTGTTCATGTTGGTTAATTGTTGCAAATATTAGCTTAAGCCATAGCCTTTATTTTACTTGGAAAGGTGAGTCGGGTTTGGTAGGGATAAGTAACAAGGACTCAAGATGTTAACTCTCATTTAATAAACTCAATTAGGGATAAGAAGACTTGGCATAATTAATCATTCTTAATTTCACTCTTTTATATTTGGAAAAATCATAAAGAGAAATATGTCCTAACTATTGGGATATATTAGGAATTCACATAGAGATTAAGTGTGTACAATACAATAATCCATTAGAAGTATATCACACTAATACCTAAAGCATAACATCTAATCTAGTGGGGACACAACCTTGGTTTTTTAATCAACTTATTTACAACCAATTCAAGATAGTTAGTAGAAACACATCATCTTTTACAACCTTAACGGAATACGAACAAAGACCTATGTTAAGTATTACACTACGATAGTAACCTTTTCGCAGCCTATTCCCTCTGAGGTTCAACCCCAACCTAGTTGAATTACTATATTTGTCAACGTCCGATTTACGCCTTTTAATAGGTGTTAATTGAGCGTATCATCTGTGATGTCAAAAGTATAATCTACTAAAAAAATTAGCTAGCATGTTTCCCTCTCTGAAAATATGTATGATTTGAGCTTGAACTTATACCTTAGCCTCTAGAATCTCCTAAACAATGTATGTTATTGCCCAAGGATGTATCCCATTTCCTGACAATGATTTGTTTGAGAACCAGTGAGTCAGTCTCAACTTATATATTCATGTAAGTTGCTATTTGACAATAGTGAAGAGTTTTCTTGATTGCTACTGCTTCTACTTCAACATTAGTAGTCATATGAATCTCTTTAGCTTATGCATATATTATATCACCTCTGGAGTCTCTTAAGAAAAAATCATATGCACTTTTCCCTAGATTTCCTTTGTTGGCACCATTAGTATTGCATTTCCATGTAATAGGCAGTTTTCGAGTTACCTTCCCGTAGAAAATCTTTGGCTTGTAACTTTCCAAAAATTTGATCAAACTTGGTCAATTTGTAGAAATATTCGTAATCCAATGATACGATATTGGGGGCCACATTTATCTCAAGATCCTTCACACAAAGTCAAGCGAAGGAACTCCAAGCCATGTTCATGCATAAAGGAACCTTGACAGCTCTTGAGGAGCTGCATTCACAAGTATACAACATTTAGAGGATGACTTAGAGTGAAGAGGATCCCGGAATGTAGGCTGCCACAGTCTGCAATTTGATAGAGATTCACAAACACAATTTGTGACATGGTCTGTGAATCACAGGTCATGCTGGCGGATGACTTTTGGCCAATTTTAGCTATTCTTGTATTTTAGAAGGTTTGGTCACTTTTTTTTATCGAACGAACACATTTTATTGCAATACCACAAGAAAAACCAGCACCTTACATCCACAGTTCTTATGCAAAAAAATAAATCCTAGTACCTCCCGACCAACCCTACACCATAACTCACCTGTTGTCTAATGTCCTCTATACCACTTTGGTCACTTTTGGACCTAGCTTGTAATTAGGATATTATAAATAGATGCCTTAGTCATTTGAGAAGGCTTAGCTTAAATATGAATGAGAACGCATATGAGTGATATTGTAGTTGCTAGCCTAGTTTAGTGATAATCTTAGTCTAGTGTAGTGTAATTGCCATGTTGATTGAAAACCTTGTATTGATTCACACATGAGCATTATCACTTGTGGAATCAAACTTTCATAGGTTAGATGGTTTTATAGATTTATTCAATTGAGGTATTTGGTTTCATATACCATTGGTTTCTTTTGAATCTTGGGTTGTGTTAATTATGGGTGTTATGACTCATGAAGTATATGACCAAAGAGAGAACTTCTTTCATGCTAGACGCAAAATCCAGGACAAGGTATGTTCTTTTTTTTATTGATTGTGGTAGTTGTACCAATGTGGTGAGCACAACCTACGTTGAGCGTATGAATTTTCCTACAATGAAGCATCCTAGTCTTCATAAGTTGCAATGGTTCGATGATTTTGGATAGGCGAAAGTATCCAAGTGGGTGAGTGTTAAGTTTAGCATTGGAAAGTACCAAGATGAGGTAGTGTGAGATATTGTACCAATGCAAGTATGCCATATGTTGATTATACGTCCTAGGCAATTCGATAGGGATGCACCACATAGTGGAAAGACCAACACATACTCTTTTGTGTTTGGGGGTCACAAGCATATTCTCACTCCACTAACACCTTATCAAGTGAGTGAGGACTATAGAGTCATGAAGGATCTTTGGGAGAGAATGCAAAAAGGGGCTAATGAGAAACAAGAAAGGAAAGCTCTAATTGTGCAAGAAGAACAAATGATGGTTCATGAGAGTCCCAAGATTTGTGCGCTGGCCAAGCCAAAAGTAATTGCTTGAAAGGGGTTGATGAGAGACGCTAACCATGCCACTAGCATTTTGTCTAGTGTTGTATCTTCTCTTTTGCAGGAATATGATAATTTATTTCTGGAGTAGATGCCCAAGGAATTTCCTCTTTTGAGAGGAATTAAGCGCTAAATTGATTTTGTGTCGGGTTCGCAAATTCCAAACAAACCATCTTATAGGAGCAATCCGGAATAAACTAAGGAGTTTCAAAGGCAAGTTGAAGAACTACTTGACAAAGGTCTAGTGAGGAAAAGCCTTAGCCCGTGTGCCATCTCGGTGATATTTGTTCCAAAGAAGGATTGTACTTGGAGGATGTGAATTGATTGTAGAGCCATCAACAAAATAACGATAAAATATCACCATCTTATTCCTACACTTGATGATATGTCAGATGTTATATGGCTCAAGTGTGTCCTTTAAGGTTGACCTTAGAAATGAATATCACCGAATTTGGTCTATATGAGTGGCTTGGTATGCCAATTTGTCTCCCCGATTCACCTAGCACCTTCGTGAGGTTGATGAAACATGTGTTGAAATATTTCATCAACAAGTTTGTCATAATTTATTTCGATGAAATTCTTATCAATAGAAAGTCTATTGAAGATCATGTGTGCCATTTGAGGGAAGTATTGATATCTTGTTGCGTGAGAGGTTATATGCCAATCTCAAAAAATGCTCTTTTTATGTTGACGGGGTGGTACTCTTGGGGTTTGTTGTGAGTGTGAATGGTGTAGAGGTTGACGAAGAGAAGGTTGAATCCATTAGAACTTGGACAACTCCTAAAAATGCAACCGATGTGAGGAGTTTCCATGGGTTGACAAGTTTCTATAGTTTATTTGTGACGAGATTTAGCACCATTGCCGCTCCCTTGACCGAGTTGATAAGAAATAAAGTTCCTTTTGTTTAGGGAGATGATCAAGAGAAGGCCTTTCAAGAGTTGAAGGCAAAGTTGAGTTCTTCTCCATTGTTGCAATTTCCAAATTTTGAGAAAATATTTGAAATTAAATGTGATGCTTCGGGTTTTGGCATAGGTAGAGTATTGATGCAAGAGGGAAAAGAATTGGCCTACTTTAGTACAAAGATAAACGGAACTTCTCTGAATTATTCTACTTATGATAAAGAGTTGTACGCACCTGTGAGGGTGTTGGCTCATTGGTAACACTATTTATGGCATAAAAAGTTTGTGATTTTCGGACCATGAATCCTTGAATCACTTGAAGTGTCAATAGAAGCTTAACAAGAGGCATGCAAAATGGGTGGAGTTCCTTGAAACATTTCCTTATGTGATCACTTACAAAAGGGAAAAAGAGAATGTCATGGCGAATTCTTTATCTAGAAGGTTTGTATTGCTAAACACTATGACTTCTAGAATGATAGAATTTGAAAGCCTAAAAGACTTCTACTCTAAGGATTCCAACTTCCAAGAGACTTGTAAAGAATTAGCCCTAGGGAGAAGGGTTGACCGGTTCTAATTGGTTCATGAGTTTTGTTCAAAGATGACAAAGTGTGTGTTCCTAAGAGCTCATGGATAAAACATGATGTGGAGAAGCTTTGCAGATAATGCTTGGAGTGCAAACAAGCTAAATCGAAGACTCGTCCTCAAGGTTTGTATAGTCCTCTTCCTACTCCTATTGCCCTTGGATAGACATTTCTATGGATTTTGTGATGGGTCTTCCAAGAACCAAAAGAGGTCATGATAGCATTTTTGTTGTGGTAGATAGGTTCTCTAAAATGTATCATTTTATATCATGCCATAAATGTGATTATGCTTCTCACGTAGCATCATTGTTTGTTGCTAATGTGCTTACGTTTCATGGAGTACCTCGCATTATTGTTAGTGATAGGGGTTCCAAATTTCTTAGTCATTTTCGGAAGAGTCTTTGGAGCATGCTTAGGTGTATGAATAGAGGAAAACCCACATCTTAGAAAGACCGTTTTCCTTTTATTGAATTTGCCTATAATAGGTCCCTCCATTCCTCTATTGGCATGACTCCATTTGAAGTTTTTTATGATTTTAATCCTTTGATTCCTTTAGCCTTAACCCCCCTGTATAGTGATGTTGTGAGCTTAGATGCAAAATAAAGGACGGCCAAAATGATGAAAATTCATGATAAGGTGATGGAGAACATAGAGAAGATCAACACCAATGTGCCCAAGAGGCAAAACTATAGAAGGAAGAATGTGGACTTACAACCCGATGATTGGGTGTGGGTTCAAATTAGAAAGGAAAGGTTTCCTCAAATAAGGATAGGAAAAATGTGCCCAAGGGGCGATGGTCCCTTCAAAGTTCCTAAAAAGATCAACGACAATGCATACAAGATATACTTACCAAGTGAGTATAATGTTTATAATAATTTTAACGTAAGTGACTTGTCTTTTTGTGTTGTATGTGATCTTATGGATTGAAGGATGGATCATTTCCAAGAAGGGAGAATGATACAATATCGGGGCCATATCTATCTGAATACCCTTCACACGAAGTCAAGTGAAGGAACTCCAAGCCATGCAAGCCATGTTCATGTATAAAGAAACCTTGGAGGCCCTTGATGAGCTGTACACACAAGTATAAAATATTTGGAGGATCACTTGGAGTGAAGAAGAGCCCAGAATAGAGGATGTCACAGTCATCGATTTGACTACTATTCACATACACTATCTGTGACATAGTCTTTGAATCGCAAGTCATGCTGGTAGATGACTTTTGGCCAATTTTGGTTATTCTTGCAATTTGGAGGCTTTGGTCACTTTTGGACCTAACTTGTAATAAGCATACTATAAATAAGTGTTTTAGTCATTTGCGAAGGCTTAGATTGAATATTAATGAGAATTCATATGAATGATGTAGTTGCTAGCCTAGTATAATCTTAGTCTAGTGTAGTATAATCACTTGGTTGATTGAGAATATTATTTTGATTCACACATGCGCATGCTCATTTGTAGAATCAATCTTTAATAGGTTAGGTACTTTTATGAATTAATTCAATTGAGGTATTTGGTTTTATATACCACTAGTTTCTTTTGAAGTTCTATTCTTGCGTCTACCTTCTATCATTTACTTTTCTGCAATTTCTATTCGAATTCTTAGAGTTACGCTTTAAGAATTTTATCATACAATGATATCTAACTTTCACCAGTAGGAAAATAGTATGTTGAACCTTATATAGTAACTTATTGTAAGTGACGTTTATCCATGTTTTATGTTGTATTTATCAATGTCAAAGTTCTCACATAATGATAGATGGTAATGCACAATATAGTAGTCTGAGTTTAGAACATACTTTTATACTCCACCATATTGTGATTACTTGTTGAAGTTGTAGTCCTTCAAGATTTAAACTTGCACTCGATGAAGTTATTTGAATATGGAAGAATGAGGTTATAGTGTCCAAGTGTATGTATTATGTTAATCCTAGTCAAAGTAAATGAGATTCATAAATGAATAAGATGTCGGACAAAGGTAGATGACCTACTACTTTCACCTTTGTATTTCACCTACTTTCTTAGACATCCTATGTGCTTCATCTACTTTCTCACACGTCATACTTGCTTGCACGTCCTATTTGCTTACATGTCCTACTTGTTAAATGAGGACAATGCACGTGTTTAGAGCTAATTAGTAAACTACTTGCTCAAGTAAGTGACAAGTAGGTGACCCACTTACTTGAAATAAGAGGCCCAAATTAAAGTGCATAAGTGGTCCAATCTGAAAGGATAAAGTGAGGCCCATTAGGGGCAAAGGTAAGTCGGCCATAGGGATGTTTTAAGACTAAAATCTGGTCATTTATCCATATCCGCATAAGAAAATACATTAAGAAATGCCTCTCTCTCTATCCCAGTACAACCAACCATTTATTTTTTTCTCTTAGGTTAAGGTATAAAGATCAAGTCTAAAGCTTGGGTTATCTTTCCCACTGTCATGCAATGTTTATGCTAATTTGTCTTTCATATTCTAGTTATTTGGGGAAAGTTAAAGGGCAGCGAGTTGAGACAAAGTAAGGAATTGGATAGAAAGGTAAGATTTCTCCCTTCCCCCCATATGTATAACTTAGTTTAAGCTCTAGATGTGTTGATTTGTTAAAAGTTGGTGGTTGGATATTGCAGGTGAGTTACTGGATATGTCATGTAGTATGTTTGGGTTGATTTGATTGTATAAAGGTGCTGGAGATATAGTTGTTGACTGTTGTTGTTGTTGTTTTGAACTTGAGAAAAGTAAAAGAAACAAGGGACATACTGTCTGATTTGTCATAAAACGAGCTTGTCGCTCATTAGCTAGTTTGTAAGTTGAGATTGATTGATGTAGTTGAGTTACTAGTTGTGTGGTATAGCATATTGGAATTTCTTTTGGTGTGTGCAGGTGCTGGAAGTATTAGCATGTTGTATATAAGTTAGTTTGATGATTTAAATATGCTTAGAAGATACAAGTTGTAAGTTGAATGACTAGATAATGTGGTTGATTATGCTATATAGTGTGTTGGAACTGGTTTGGTGGTAGAGTTGGGTGGTTTTGTTATATGAATTGGCTAGAGATGTTTATGTATGTATTTATATGTTGATTTAGGAAGTTTCAAGGATTGAAAAAGAGCTAGGTGAAGATATATGTTAGAGAAGCTTGTATAGCTTAGTTTGTCATTCGTCGGTTAGTTCTTGTGTTTTTGGTTGTTAACAATAGTATCGTTTCCTTATTGTAGTTGATGGTAAAAAAAGGATGAGTTCTTCATTGGTATCCGAGGGCAGAAGTTAAAGGTACGTAAGGATATTTTATTGACTCGCCACTACGACACTATATAAGACATTTGATTTTTATGTAAACCATGAAGTTTAGAGCATCCAAAGTGTAGTAGTTCCATGTTGCAAGTATCATGAATATCTAAAGTAAAGCTATGTGTTTGTAATCAGTAGTTATTCAAGCGTTTCCTCCAAAAACTCGAGTTCCCAGTTGCTATGGTGGGATTGGAATTCCCCTTAAGTATGATGACGTTGCTAGCTCACAAAGTGAAATAAAAGAGATGTTATGTGCTCACACCTGGTCGTTACTCAAGCATACATCTCATAAATTAAGTAACGAGTTGTCACGAAGAGGATATAGTTTTCCTCTTAGGTGGGACCACACTAGTAACATATAGAGTACGATTCCAAAATAGAATTCTAGAGGTGCTCTACATATGCATTTCATAGTTTCATGTACTCCATGTTTGGTGCTGCCTCCACAATATGAGTTTTATATATCTATTAGAAGTTTTTACGCTTCTTAGAAAGTGTGTACGAGCGACCGTGGCTCCATCGTGAAAATCCCGATAGCATAGCGACGGTTAGTAAGAGTTGCTCCACTTATATGTTTAATAGCTTCATAGATGTCCTAATTGGTATTTCCCCAACGAGTTGAGTTTCATAAGTGTATTAGTAGCCATGTTTTCCTATGAGAGAGTAAGTATGAACCATAGTGTCACCCTCAAAATAACTCCCGTTGTGTGATGACTAGTTGATGACAAAAAGGGGAGCCTTGCATATTGATAGTTTATTGTCTTTTCTAGTGACTAGTAGCAACCAATGAAGAGGGTTTACTAGTTCATGACTACTAGTTTGCAATGAGATGGGAACCTTACTTGTAAACGAAGGTGATAGCCTATAAGTATAAACGAAGAAGTTACAATAGGTTGTCTAAGATAACTATGTTAGAATGACTATAAGACGACTCTCAGATAATAGTTGGAGGATCAAAGATCTAAGGTTAAGGTATGATATGTACGGGACTACACCATGTTGCCTAATGTAGACGATATCTTACGGCTAATGTCTAAGTAAATGTTGTGGGGGGTGTATAGCATAAGGTAAGATGAATCACGTAAGTAGTTTCAGATGTTTGTCGATGGTTTATAGGTCCTAATGAAGGTGAATTATGTGGATGGGTTCTAGATTATTGTTGATGGATTATAGTTCGTTAATTAAGATAAATGATATCAGTAATATCCAAATTACCATTAACGGATTGTAGTATTTTACTTAAGAAAGATTACGTGTTGGCTTCCAGAGTATCACTAATGGATGATAGATTACTACTTAAGATGAGTTATATGATAGCTTTTAGGTGTACGTTAATGGTTTATAGATTGTCACATAAGGTGAACTAAGTTGATATAAACGTTATTGCCTTCTTGAGGATAAGACAACATAGGGAGTAAGATTACAGGCTTGGGGAAAACCCAATAAGGATTATAGTAAAGAGAGTGCATATGTCCATCTCACATTTAGCGAGATAAAGTCTTATCAGATGTTCCCTTCCTATTTGAGTTCCTAGGAGTAAAGTATCGCGACTCTATTGTTCATGCTCAGGTGTTCCTTTCACGTGATGTCAATTGTATAGTAACAAGTCATCATATGGTTAAGAGTTCAGATAGTCGTTAAAGGGGTCATAGAACATAACGTAAGAGAAATTATGTTGTAAGCATCCAGATGACCATTGTAGGGTATAAAGCTTCTTTTAAGATAAACTACATTGACGGAGATGATCATAGTCTATCCAAGGTAGAATGGTCCACAAGACTAGATAATAGTTTCTGAAGGTATCATAATAGGGTCGTAGAATAGTAGGTATATTCCTATCATATCCAGCGGCATAAAGTCTTATCATTTGATTCCTTCCTTTAATGGTGAGTTCTAAATAATGAATTATTGCAAGTCTTCTACTTCTACAAAGTTGTTCCCCTCGTGTGATATTATTTGTGTCATATCAAGTCCTCGACAATGATCCAACTCTCTTTATTACGAGTCTCACATGTTTCCAAGGATCGTAGGTAAAAAGAAAGCATCGTAGAGCAGTAAGTTTATTAAGGCTACTCTTCCTTTTTTTGGCATGATTAGAATGAAATGAACGTCAAAGAACATGTAACACCCCATACTTTCGGGCGATGATTTGAGCATCTAGACGTATGCAAGTAGACCCGAGCCTTGGGGAATTTATGTCATATTCATGTATGCACCTAATGAGCTTAGTATATAAAAGGATGCAGTTCCGAAATAATTTAAGGATTTTAAAAGTGTGACAACGAAAATCGGAAATATTATTTCGTGTAAGCCAACAGAGGCTATAGACTAGAATTATATCACATGACTATGATAATGGAGATAGGAAGTGTGCTAAAATAACTATTATCTGAGTGAATTGAGATTATTAGATAAATACTATATGGACATAATCCATATGGGTCATTGACAAGTGGAATTAAATTGTCATATGTGTATGGATGAGTTTAGCACATAAGGTGCATGCATGACACTTGTAAAGGGATGGAGACTTTGATCAATTTATAAATTACTTAAAGTTTTAAGATAGTCCCAACCGTCAATTTGTATAGTGGCCAAAATTGTTGGGCACTTCACATTTTTAATCTTTCAAGTTAAAAGAGGCACCGCCACACCCTTCATGTTATGTACACGACATACATTCAACAACAGTGAGTGAGGAATCCTAAAAAGGGAAACATTTATATTAAACACTCCTTACATACACAAAAAAAAATGCACGGAGTAGTAGTAGTACTAGAACACCTTTGCATCAGTTGTATCCAAACAATTCTTGAATGATCCAGTAGAAAGTAGTTGTTGAATCATGGGAAAACCAACGTCAAGTGGCGATGATTGATTGTGGTAGCTAAATATCGAAATTTCACTTCGAGTTATTAAGCTTGGATTCAAGATATGTTAAGGCAAATTATTTCTTATTTTGGCATGTTCTAAATACGAAACGTAAACGTAATATTGTCTCATAAATGATTCTACTCTTAGTATTTAAGAATGTTCATGTTATTCATTCTTATTGTAGAAGCATGTCTAAAAATGTTCCTAAATCCTTATTGAGTTATATGAAAAAGATGGTAGTATTCATAATGTTCGGAGGTGAAACGATATTACATTACTCCGACAAACTTATACTGTCTTATTATCATATCATTCATGCATTATATTCATGTACATATCTTGACCTCGAATGAGTTATATACTCTACTATATGTATGTTTTATATATGTATGAGGTATGGGAAAAGGGAAGGCGTTATATACGTACCACCATCTGCAGCTGGTACATATATATACGATGATGATTATGCCCATAGAGGCCGATATGATATGATGGGATGCCCACAGAGGCTTGATGGCGTTATATACGCATATGTATATGTATGACCGCATTGTGCATGGCATTTAGGCATATTATGGCCCTCAGAGGCATTCTGCACAAACATGGTACTTAGGCATATTATGGCCCTCAGAGGCATTCTCTACTGGTTGGTTGTTTCTTGTGTCAGGTTACTTTTAGGTCTCTATTATGTTATTCTTCATGCCTGACATACTCGGTACATTATTCGTACTGACGTCTCTTTTGTCGGGGGTCGCTGGGTTTCATGCCCACAGGTCCAGGTAGATAGGGCGACGGTCCGCACTAGTAGGTTGACAATTCAGCTGATATTGGAGCACTCCATTTGTTTCGGGGTTGCGGTCTAGTATTGGTACAGTATTTTTGCATATGCATATGGGTATGGAGGGACCCTATCCCGATTTTGTGATATCATGTACTCTTTAGAGGCTTGCAGACAATTGTCCTGTATATAGTAGTTGTGTATAGCCTTGTCGACTCGGTATGTATATGCATATAGGTTGGACCCTTCTAGTTGTAGGATTTTACATAGCTCTTTCCCTGTTTACTATTTTCATATATCAACAGGGTATCTCGTGGCGACCTCGTAGGCCATGCAAAATTACGGATATATGCTAAACATATGATTAGTAGTACTCAGCAAGTAAGGTTAGGGTGCTCATCATGACCCTCCGGTTTGGGTCGTGACAAACTTGGTATCAGAGCAGGTATGTCCTAGGGATGTCTTCAAGTCGTGTCTGGTAGAGTCTTATTTATGGGTGTGTATCCTGCCACACTTATAAGCAGGAGGCTACAGGGCCTTTAGAATTATCTCTTCCATTCATAACCGAGATCATTCGATAGAGATGAGACATAAAAAAAAATTGTTCCTAATCTTATTTTCCCATTTATAATTGCAGCGATGTCTATGACGAGAAAGACCTAGGTTAGTAAAAGTGTGGGTATTGCTGTGAGCTAAGATATTAGATAGGTACCACCCGTTGGTACGGGTCGAAGGGATATGGAGGTAGAAAAAAGAGACATAAGTTACACTATTGAGTCAGACCCGTCAGAGATTATGATTTCTATTGAGGAGGATCCCTATGAGTCACTCGCTCGAACAATTTCGGTTCTACCAATGGAAGATGGGGTGAGGGGAATTCTGACCTCATCGAGGCCCTTAGTTTCAGTATCGGCCCCATTGATCATAGTATAAGTAGGGCAGCACAGGGATTGGCATAGTCGGGTTCCCCTCAGGTGCAGGGCCATGACAGGGTATTCATTTCATTCACTGACATCGACTCTTCTGAGGTTCTGGATTGTCCACAATCTTAGGAGTCCGTTAATCAGGGCTCGTCAGTTTATGTCATGAGATACGCAGAGGAGGAGGAAAGTAGGAAGGCCAAGAGGATGCGAGTCGTTAGTAAGGATAGGAGGGTTCCACTTCAAAGTGTGTCTGATCAAGGCTCATATATAGGAATGAGACAGGACGGTACAAGTACACTAACATGATCACAACAGTGTCCTAGCGCCTATCCTAATAGACCATAAGATCCTTATATTAGTCACCTTTAAGCAGATCATGTATTGTGCTTAACCAATATGTGGTGATATGTTTGGATTAATCGAAGAAGTATTTGGATTCTGTATGTGGGTTGATAAGATTGTTGTACAGTTTAGTGTTGTGAAGATATGTGTCTGTTTTGTTTCAAATTACTTGTGTATGCATGAATAACATGCATATAGGCTAAGATGGTTGAAGAACTTAACTAGATTATAACATTGGTGTAGTTTTAACTATTTGTTTGACTGGTCCATTTTGTTCACATGCTTGGTCATTGTTGTCCGATTGATGATTAAGAGAGGATTAATATGAGTATGAAATAGCTAGTTTGCTTGTTAAGCCAAATCTATTTTGGAAGTTCTAATATGGCTAAAGGATGTGTGTTAAAATCTAATTTTCTTAATTACACTTCTTTAGTGCAGTTGGGTTTCAAATGACTAAGTTGCTTGTCAAAAGGGTAGAAAAAGTTTAAGAGAATTATGTGTGGTCACTGTTTTGGTAGTGAAAAATGATTTGAATATGCTCTCTTTTTGTTATTCTTAAAATGAGGTAGAACAATAGTTCAAAGATTGATAATGGTTTTCCCTTCCTTTAAGATTCAGTTGTAAATATGAAATTCTACTTAAATTGATGCTTGTTTATGTGTTTAAAGAAGATATGTCTTCCTAAGAAATTAGTAGCAATCTCTGCAACAACCTTATGAGTTCTGAGATAGTTACTTAGCTTTAGGGCAATGCTAACTCTTGGAATGATTTGTTACCCTTTTCTAGAATAATTAAGGTTGTCTTAATTTAAGCATTGTCCTTTTTGAGAATCTCTGTCCAATATCGTTATTGGTATTCACTTACAAATTTTGTTAAGTTTAGAACATTTTCAGCATCTTTAAATTTATCCCTTTGATGTGATTTCCTTACTTGCATCTTCACTGCCTTTGTTATTATCTTACTGGTTGAAACCCAAAGCTTTCCTTGAAATGACACTAGTAAGCTTGGTAAGGTAAGAAATACCTGCCACAGTCAGATATAATATGTGTGTATGTACGTGTCCCTTCTGAGCACCTAAATGACGTTGAAACTGTCGTACTATAAGGCGTATATCTTAATAGGGAAGTTAAGTCCAAAGAAAAAGGAAGTTGGATGTAATAAATCAATGTAAGGGGGCAACCGTCTAAGGATCTAAGGTAGTGATTACACTCACCAAAGAAGGGGAGAACGACGCAATGATATCCAGCAGACTGAATCTTCCAACAATCAATCGACAAAAGGATTATAACAAAGTTGACACAAAAGGCCATAAAGTTCCAATGGTCTGATGCCTGTGAGCAGAGTTTTCAAGAATTAAAGGACAAACTAGTATCGGCACCAGTCCTTACTCTCCCAGAGAGTCCAGAAGGCTACGTGGTGTATTGAGATGCCTCGGAAGCAGGTTTCGGATGTGTGCTAATGCAACATGGTACTGTGATTGCCTATGCCTCAAGGCAATTAAAGAAACATGAGAAGAACTATCCGACGCAGGATTTGGAGGTGGCCGCGGTGGTGTTCAGGTAGATATTTTCACGGATCATAAAAGTCTGCAATACATATTTAAATAGAAAGAGTTGAACTTGAGACAAAAAAAGGTGGCTTAAATTATTGAAAGATTATGATGTGGACATCTTATACAATCCCGGTAAAGCTAATATTGTAGCAGACGCATTCAATCGTAAGTCGATGGTTAGCTCGATGTCGATGCAGGTCGAGAGAAAGGAGTTAGTAAGAGAGATCCATCGGTTAGCTAGTTTAGGAGTCCGACTAATGGATTCGAATGATAGTGGTTTTGTGAGTTAGAATATGTCAGAGTCGTCTCTCATATCGGAAGTTAAGGAACGTCAGTGGGAAGACCTCAGTTTGGAAAAAAAAAACCAGAGAGGGCATTCAACAAAAGAAGACTATAACCCTTGAGATTGACGAACATAGGGTCCTCAGGAACCAGGGCCTTTTGTGTGTTCCAAATGTAGGAGGGTTACGAGACAAAAGTATGATAGAGGTCCATTGCTCATGATATCCCATTCACCCTGGATCTACTAAAATGTATCACGATCTCAAGGGTATTTATTCGTGGAACGACATGAAAATGAGTATTGCGGAGTTTGTAGCTTAGTGTCCTAATTGTCAGCAAGTAAAAATAGAGCACCAAAAGACCGGTGGCTTGGCTCAAAACATTGAGATTCCAATATGGAAATGAGAAATGATTAATATGGTTTCGTTACAGGTTTACCTCGCTCTTATCATAAGTTTGATTCTATTTGGGTAATTGTTGATAAACTAACCAAATCAGCTCATTTCCTGGCGGTCAAAACTACCTACACAGCCGAGGACTACGCGAAGTTGTATGTTAAGGAGATTGTTCGCTTTCATGGTATGCCTATTTTTGTTATATCTGACTAAGGTGCACAGTTCATAGCTAACTTCTGGAAATCATTTCAAAAAAAGGTTTGGGCACCCAAGTTTGTCTTAGCACAGCTTTCCACCTTCAGACAGATGGGGAGGCCGAGCGTACGACTCAACTCAAGGACATGCTACGAGCTTGTGTATTTGGACTTTAAGGGAAGTTAGGGACGATCATTTACCCCTTATTGAATTTGCGTAGAATAACAGTTTGATTACTAGCATTAAAATTGCTCCATACGAGTCTTTATATGGACGGTGTAGATCTCCTATCAGATGGTTTGAAGTGGGCAAATTAGAATTACTTGGGCCTGACCTAATGCACCAAATCATAGAGAATGTGAAGCTTATCCAAAAACGACTGTTAACCGCTCAGAGTCGTCAGAAGTCGAATTCAGATGTGCGACAGCGGGACTTAGAGTTCCAAGTAGATAATTGGGTCTTTTTGAAGATTTCTCCTATGAAGTGTGTAATGAGGCGGGGGAAAATGGAAAGCTTAGCCCAAGGTATACTGGGCCATGTCGCACAATTCAACGAATCGGCCAAGTAGCTTACGAATTGGACTTGCCTTCAGAGTTAGAGTTTGTTCATCCGGTTTTCCATATTTCTATGTTAAGAGCGTGTGTTGGGGATCCTTCCCGAATTGTACTAATTGACGATGTGAAGGTTACAGAGCATCTATCATATGAAGAGGTTCCTATTGCTATCTTAGATCGACAAGTCTGCAAGTTGAGGACTAAAGAAGTAGCCTCCGTGAAAGTTCTATGGCGGAATAAAAATGTAGGAGAAATGACATAGGAGGCGGAAGAGGAGATGAAACAAAAATATCCTTACCTATTTCTGACCAATGCCGAGGTTCCAAGATAATCATAAGGTGAGTTCTATTTTAGATTATTATAATTAATGCTTGAGGACTATGAGAGGTCTAATGGAATGATGAATGTTATATTATATGGACCCGTGAAAAAGTAGTTGTATTCTCTGATTACGTGACGGGGATTAGATATGTCACCCCAACATTTGAGGACAAATGTTTCTAAGGGGGAAAGGATGTAACACCCCGTACTTTTGGGCGATGGTTTGAGCATCTAGACGTATGCAAGTAGATCCAAGCCTTGGAGAATTTATGTCATATTCACGTATGAAACTAAAGAGCTTAGTATATAAAAAGATGCGGTTCTAAAATAATTTAAGGATTTAAAAAGTGTGACGACGACGATCAGAAATATTGTTTCGTGTGAGCCAACAGAGGCTATAGACTAGCATATATCACATGACTATGATAATGGAGATAGAAAGTGTGCTAAAATAATTATTATCTGAGTGAATTGAGATTATTAGATAAATACTTTATGGACATAATCCATATGGGTCATTGACAAGTGGCATTATCTAAGCTAAAGGGTGACATTAAATTGTAATGTGTATGGATGAGTTCAGCACATAAGGTGCATGCATGACACTTGTAAAGGGATGGAGACTTTGATTAATTTATACATCACTTAAAGTTATAAGATAGTCCCAACGTCAATTTGAATAGCGGCCAAAATTATTGGGCACTTCACGTTTTTAATCCTTCAAGTTAGAAGAGGCACTGCCATACCCTCCATGTTATATACATGTCATACATTCAACAACAGTGATTGAGGAATTCTAAAAAGGGAAACATTTATATTAAACACTCCTTACCTACACCAAAAAAATGCATAGAGTAGTAGTAGTACTAGAACACCTTTGCATCAGTTATATTCAAACAATTCTTGAATGATCCAATAGAAAGTAGTTGTTGAATCATGGGAATACCAACGTCAAGTGGCGATGATTGATCGTGGTAGCTAAATATCAAAATTTCACTTCGAGTTATTAAGCTTGGATTCGAGGTATGTTAAGGAAAATTATTTCTTCTTTTGGCATGTTCTAAATACGAAACGTAAACGTAATATTGTCTCATAAATGATTCTACTTTTAGTAGTTAAGAATGTTTATGTTATTCATTCCTATTGTCAAAGCATGTCTAAAAATGTTCCTAAATCCTTATTGAGATATATGGAAAAGATGGTAGCATTCATAATGTTAATCGGAGGTGAAACGATATTACATTACTCTGACAAACTTATAGTGTCTTATTATCATATCATTCATGCATTATATTCATGTACATACCTTGACCTCAAAGGATTTATATACTCTACTATATGTATGCATTATATATGTATGGGGTATGGGGAAAAGGGAAGGCGTTATATACGTACCACCATCTGCAGCTGGTACATATATATACGATGATGATTATGCCCACAGAGCCCGATATGATATGATGGGATGCCACAGAAGCTTGATGACTTTATATACGTATACGTATATGTATGACCGTTTTGTGCATGACATTTAGGCATATTATGGCCCTCAGAGGCATTCTGCACATATATGGTACTTAGGCATATTATGTCCCTCAGAGACATTCTCTACTGGTTGGTTGTTTCTTGTCTTAGGTTACTTTCAGGTCTCTATTATGTTATTCTTCATGCCTGACATACTCGGTACATTATTCGTACTAACGTCCCTTTTGTCGGGGATGCTACGTTTCATGCCCGCTGGTCCAGGTAGATAGGACGACGGTCCGCACCAGTAGGTTGTCAGTTCAGCTGATATTGGAGCACTTCATTTGTTTTGGGGTTGCGCTCTAGTCTTGGTACATTATTTTTTCATATGCATATGGGTATGGTAGGGCCCTGTCCTGATTTTGTGATATCACGTACTCTTTAGAGGCTTACAGACAAATGTTCTGTGTATAGTAGTCGTGTATGGCCTTGTCGGCCTTGGTATGTATATGTATATAGGTTGGACAATTCTGGTTGTAGGATTTTACATAGCTCATTCCCAGTTTACTATTTTAATATGTCAGCAAGTTATCTCGTGGTGGCCCACATGCAAAATTACGGATATATGCTAAACATATGATTAGTAGTACTCAACAAGTAAGGTCCGGGTACTCGTCATGACCCTCCGGTTTGGGTCGTGACAGAACAATATCCATAATGGCTCCACTCTTACATATATTAGAGGTTGATGTTCTTGATTTATATACAATGATAGTGATCTTATCTTATGGCTTGTTGATTCCTCAAAGTAAGTTAGGTTGATGATGTTAGTTCCATAATGTTAACCGTAGGGGCAACGACCTTATGTCACTCCGATAGACTCAGAGTGTCTTAGTATCATTCATGCATTATATACATGTATACACTATGACCTCACAAGCGTTATATACGCTATGCTATATGATATGTATATGGGGTATGGTAAAGCTTATTGGGTTATATATGCACCACCACCTGATTAGCTGGAGAGGCCGATATGATATGATGGGTTGCCCATAGAGGCTTGATGACGTTATATTCATATATATATGTACGATGACATTATATACGCATATACAGTATGCATGTTCATATCATGGCCCTCAGTGGAAATTCAGAGTTTCAAGTTGATTCTTCCCTATCTCTCCTTACACTTGATGTTCTTTCAGACGATCATTTCAGTCTGCCTTACGTATTCATTACCATCTTTCTGTACTGACGTCCTTTTTGCCGGGGGCGCTGCATTTGTTATATTTCACATTGCATGTCTAATTGTACAGGTTGGCAGACTAGTTTGCTAGATAGTGCAGATCATCAGCGGAAGAGTTGCAAGCTCCAATTTCACTTGGAGCCGAGTCAGGTCTAGTAATTGCATTCATGTTAGAGATTATGGGTAGCTTTGGACCCTGTCCCAGCACTTGTATTAGTCGTTCAATAATAGGTACTCATAGAGGCTTCATAGACAGAGTCAGTGGGTTATTTTATATTCAATTGCATATCATGGGCCAGTGGCCACGTTCATGTACAAAAAATAAAATTGTTCACAGAATTCATTTGTGATACAAGTTATGTCATTTACCCTATTACAATATCACAGTAGATGCATGTAGAGCATGGTCCGTCCCACTCATGTTTTGGGGCGTGACATCAAGTATCTAACATGCATCATAATTGTCAGCTATCAAATTTGGAGGTTTGATATTATTTAAAACATGTGGTACTACATTTGGTAATAAATTTTGTAATTGTTGATTCTGCCATTTTCCATCAACTACAAATTGAGAGATCTCAATTTCTTCATCAATTGCGATATCAGAAACTACAAAGTATAAGACTCGTAGTTTTCTCCAATTATCAAATCAGACACTTTAGTTGCCTTCTTTAGATTGCCACCATATTTGATGTTTCACGTCTTCTATGATAGTGACAATCTTTTTCCATTCATGTGATCCTCTTTTATCTTTTTCTATGACTAAATGTAACTTCTGAAAGTATTTGTTGTCCATAAATTCACTCCATAATGACCTTGTAGTCTTGAAACTCCACCATAACGTGACAATAGTGCACCGGAGATATCATGCAGTGATCTAAATCCCGGACCTCCTTCATCTCTTGTAAGCACATGTTGTCCCAGACTATCCAATGTTTACCTGCAATTCCTCCTGACTTACTACAAAAAAACATGGCAAATAGCTTATGTAATTGATCAATAACTCCTCGTGGTGGATTCATGACCGAAAGAAGGTATATTAGCATGGTTTGTAGTAGATGAGAAATAAGAATATGTCAACCTCCAAAGGACAGTAATTTATTGGCGCCATGAATTGAACCTGTTCATCACCTTCTTAATTAGACTGTCATAGTAGATTATTTTATTTCTTCCATAAAAAACTAAAAAGCCTAGATAAGTTAGTGGAAAGGAACCTTGCCTCATACCTCAGTTGAACTATACTGGCAATTCCAGCTAATGTTTTCTTATGATGATAGACTAAACTTTTCTCATTGTTGAACTTTTTACCAGATGTTGTTTCACATCTCCTTGGAACCGTTATCATCAAATGGACTGAAATTGGATTTCCTTAGCAAAACAATATGGTGTCATATGCATATGATAGGGGATTAATTTTTGGACTTCGTTTGCGCAATGCCATAGCGTATGAAACCTTCATGATCATGTAGAGCTATCAAACTCCTAGCCAGTACATCAGTAGTCAATATAAATAGAGTTGGAGATAAGGGATCTCCCTGCTTCACTCCTCTAGAAGACTGAAAAAACCATGTGTCTGTCCATGGTCAAAATAGTGTACCAATTATTTGAAATCAACCTCCATACCATATCATAACTATCTCATGGAAATCAAATTTTGTTAGAACTTTTGTCAAAAATCTAAGAAACTCTATCATAGGCCTTTGAATGTCTAGCTTTATAACCATTATTTGTCGCTTATTTTGATATATTCAATGGTCTGATGTGTTAACAATACATTTTCTATTATGCTTCTATCCTTCACAAATCATATATGGTTTCAATATCAACTTTGGTAACACCGTAACTAGACTTTCATTAACGTCACTAGAGATGATTCTATTGGCAAAAGAGCTCAGATTTATTTGCCTCAAGTCTGGGAAGGTTTGGACCATCTGTATTTTAGGAAGCAACACCAGATTAATATGTGTTATAAACTTAAGAAGTTCATGCCCACAGGGAAAAGGTCCTGACCATCTTAGTGATATCTTCTCCAATTATGCTCCAGCAAGTCTGATAAAAATATCCTGAGAATCCATTTGGTCCACTTGCACTTTTCCCTTTTAGCCAAAAATTGTTACTCACACTCTTCCTCTGTAGTAAGTACAATGAAGCCTTCATCCTATTATTTACTGCTAATTAAGGGGATACGATCAAGCATTTCACAATTTGTTGGGAAATTATCTGGAAGAATCTCACTGCTTCATTCCCTATTTCTTATTGTCTAACAAGTTTCCTATCAAATCATGTATTTTATGAAGTGTTAACTTCTTCCTTGTGCCTTTGACATATGAATGAAAGAATTATGTATTTCTACAATATTCCTCACCCAGATAATAAAATTTATGAAGTTCTGCTTGCACCTTATGTACTACTTCTCTATTCTCCCTGGAAGGGTTCTCTTCAAACTGTTGTACATGTACCTTAATGATATCCTCCAAGATCGTAATTTTCTTTAAAATATTGCTAAAAAGTATTATTGCTCAACTATACCAATGCACTCTTCACCTTTTTAAGCTTGTGATTCAAAATAGTTAAAGAACTTTGTTCAAAGTCTGCTGCTATCTATTTCTCTCTTACAACATTCATATACTCTTATGCTTAGTCCAGAAGTTCAAAAATCTGAAAGGTTTTACCACAAGTGGTTCAGTATTGTTACATTCCAGGTATAGATGAGGATGGTTTGATCCTTGTCTTATTAGATGTTGCACTTCGTAAGTAGGTATAATATCGATAAACTCCTGATTAATAAAGATCATGTCTAATATTTTAAAGATACATGCTACTTTTGTTCTTTTATTCCACCAGAATATGTACTACCAGTGAAACATTCATTAAATAATCGACATGAAGCCACACAATCTGCAAAGTCTGCTATTTTCGATGCAAATAGTGGTAATCCATCAATTTTCTCTTTCTATGATAGAATAACATTAAAATCCCCTCCAACTATTCAGTGATACTGAGTACCGTCTGTAACTTGGCTCAAGTCCATAAAATAACTCTCACCAACATCACACTTTACATAAATTGTTGTAATTAAAAAAATATTGTTGGAGATTAAATGATATAGCTTCAAATATTACTATTGTTCAGTATTCATTATAATTGTACTTTGCCAATATTTTGTCCAAGACATTCATATTTTACCTGATGAGTTTGCCACAGCATTTTAATGCCCCAATTTCCTTCTATAAGATTCAATTGCATCAATTCCTTTAAAAGGTTCCATTAAGGCAATAACAGAATAAATATTTCTTCTGTTAAGATCAATCAACCTCTTAAAATCATTTTGAGTATTGACTAATATTATGTTACAAAACAATGCTTTGTTTATCATTGGATAACATTAGATTTAGCTTTACTATTCCTTGTTGTCAGTCATGGTGGAGGAACACTACTATTTTTGGTTTGTTTCTGCTTTCTACTCTGTCTTATCAAAATCCATAGGGGATATATCTTCTTCTTGTGTTATTTATTTCTTTTTTAACTTAAGATCCTCCTCGTCTTGCTCCTCCTTAGATGATTCATGATCTGGAATCATAACTTCAAGTTGTACAACTTCTTTTAACATATCTCTATATTTCCTTGTATTTCTTGAAATGGTTCATGTTGGATTCCGAATCAAAAGTATCTGTGTTTCTCTGAATTTCACCCTCTTGTGTTGGCATACTATTAGGTGGAAAGTCTCCCTTCTCCCTTTTCTCATGCATTGCTATTATTCTCATTGTTATAATGAGGGACTTCTATATTCTCAGTAGGCACTTTGTGATATTCATAAGTTATAAGGATTGGTGTATTCTCAATTTGAGCAATAACCGTTGCATATTTTCCAAATACACCTCCTGAGATTCAGAAGTTTTAGGGACTTATGTATTCTCAGTTTGAGTCGTAACTATTTCCTGTTGCTTGGTCTCAAAAGGTGTCTTTCCTGGTGTATTTGTATTGATATTCTCTTGATAACTTTGAAGCCTCAATCCAGGCCTTTGAGGACTCCTACTGTCACGCCCCAACTTTTCTCAAGTCTTCCCTTAGGGCGTGATGGCACCTGGGCAACTATCCCTGCCCAGGCGAACCATTAACCTCTTTTCTTCCTGAATTAAACACATATCTAGGTGTGGAAATAATATAATCAGTACCTTTTGTGAAAATGCGAGCCCATACTCGTGCAACCACAACTTCTATCTAGACTCGATGGAAATTTCACTATAGAATAAGAAATTTGGAAGTTAAAAGGAAACAATCTCATGTGGGGCATTCCCCGAGATAACGAAACCTAGTTCCTCAAACCTACTTAATCAAAAATGACATTCACCAAATCCGAAGCAATGGATTGGTGGAACAATGAGGTTGCGGGATGATCACTAGCCCTGTTGCGGAGTTTCCCTTTATCTTGCTTACCTGAAACATGTTAGATAAAAGAGTTAGCCCTACCATTCGGGGCTGAGTGATAACTTCGCCTAACAATTCAAAGTAACCTCACAATACTCCAAGTACAAATCATATTATGAACATAATAAGCATGTTATGAAAACAGATTTCAGCACTTTCAGTGTACAAGCCAAAAAATATTCGCACACAAAATCTTCTCCCAACTCGTCCTAGAGCATACTTAGTTAACCATTACACCTACTTTATCCCATATTATATATTTGTTGTGATACATGCTACCCAATCCAATTCAGTTCAATTATAGCTCCGAAGGCAAGTGTATTTGAATAGCCTCGAAGGCAAGTGTATTTGAATAGTCCCGAAGGTAAGTGTACCTGAATAGCCCCGAAGGCAAGCACGCAACTGTATATAGCCCTAAAGGTGACTCAATAAGTAATTAGTCCTGAAGGCAACACGTGTGTAATGCTATAGTCCCGTAGGTGATGGCAAAACTATTTATATTACCTATATTTCTATCATCTAGACTGTATGGCTAAATTTATACACACACACATATATATATTGTCATATTTTCAGAAGATTCAAATAATATTTCTTTCTTTCAACATTTCGCCCTTCCCACTTGTAAGGTTTATAACTCTCAAACCGTAACTCCAAATAAGGTATTTCTTATGCCGAGTCAAAGGTAACACGGGGTCCTATAACTATCCCAAGTTTCATATGAAAATACTTAGTGTAACTAGTACAAATTCACGAAAGAGACAACCCTATGAAAACTGTCTCACCGAACTGTTTAATAAAAGGGACACAATTTTAAAATAGTCATAACTTTTTATTCGTAAGTTGGATTAATCCGCGTAAAGTCTAAACCTGTCGAGAACAGAGAAGTCTAAAATTTTTATTTATCACAACTTTTCAGATTCCTTACTGATTTGTACAGTTTTTCCGTTATACGTTCTGCCTTCTAGATTTCGATTTATCCGAGGCAGAAAATTTAAACTGCGATAACTCTTAAACCGCATGTCATTTTTAGCCCCGCTTGGACTCGATCTGACTGTGCAGTAGATATGTATAACCCTATAATATTTTGTCCAATTCTAGCAAGGATAACTCAGCGAAAAACAATTTGTAATTTCACGACCCGAACTAGTTACTAGATAATCTATTAGCAATAAGTTCACGATCATTCTTTCAACATCCGGATTATATTCTAACATGTATTGTCACTCAAAACAAGGGATTATACTAAGAATTTTGAGTGAGAGAACTCACCTTTACTGCTTTGTAACCGCGAATGAACTTTCAAACTCCAACTAAACCTTTTTGGAACTCCTTAATTGCTAAAGTCAATTCTTTTGTTCTCTTAAATTTCTATTTTTTTTCCCTCTGTGTTCTCTTCTGCTCTGCCAGAATTTTGCATATAACGTGTTGTGTTGTGTGTGTTTGTGTAGGAGTGGGAAAGGAGTTGATAAACTTTGGTTAGGAGTCTTAAGGGATGAGGGGTTTGGAAGTGATTAGGATTAGTGTAAAGGGGGGGTTGGTTGAGATTTTTAAGGGAATTAGATGTGCATCCTTCCCTTATATATATTTTTTTCTAGTTACTACGGGACGTTACATCCTCCCCTCCTTAAACAACATTTGTCCTCGAATGTGAATAAGGTCGTAACACATACACATAGATAGGCAAATTTCACACACATGAAATATAACTTAACCCATTTTCATTACCTTACTCAAAGAGGAATGGATATTTGACTTTCATCGCGTCTTCGGCTTCCCAGGTTGCTTCTTTTGTGGATTGATTTCTCCATAGGACCTTCACGGAAGCAATATCTTTATTCCTAAGGCGCTTAACCTATCTATCCAGTATCTCTACCGGAATCTCTTCGTATTGGAGTTCTTCGTTCAGGAGTATCTCTTGGGATCGAATGACATGGCTTGGATCATGCAAATGTTTTCGTAACATTGAAACATGGAATACCGGATGCACCGCTTCTAATTCTTATGGAAGGGATAGTTCGTAAGCCACATTCCCCACTCTTCGTAAGATCTCTTATGGTCCAATAAACCTTGGGCTCAACTTCCCTTTCTTACCAAAACGCATCACTCCCTTCATTGGAGAGACTTTTAAAAACACTTTCTCCCCTTCTTGGAATTCGAGTTCTCTTTTGCGATGGTCCGCGTAGTACTTATGGCGGCTATGAGCTATTTTGATCCGCTCCTGAATTATCTGCACTTTGTCGTTTGTTTCTTGGATGACTTCGGGTCCGAACAATTGCGTCTCACCCACCTCGAACCATCCAAGTGGAGATCTACATTTTCGCACATACAATGTTTCGAACGAAGCCATCCGTATACTAACATGGAAACTGTTATTGTAGGAGAACTCAATTAGACATAGATGGTCCAACCAGTTGCCTCGAAAGTCCAACACACAAGAACACAACATGTCCTCCAATGTTTGAATTGTTCGTTCAACTTGTCCATCTGTTTGCGGATGGAAAGCTGTGCTCAACTTGACCTTTGTCCCGATGCCCTACTGAAAACTTTTCCAAAAGTGTGAGGTGAACTGGGAACCCCTATCCTAAATAATTTGTAATGGAACCCCGTGTAACCTCACTATCTCTTTCAAATAAATTTACGCATACCGTGGCACTCGATACGTCGTCTTGACCGGTAGGAAATGGGCTGACTTTGTAAGATGATCTACAATCACCCAGATAGAATCATAACATTCTCGAGTTTTCTGTAGGCCAGTAACAAAATCCATATGAATCGCCTCCCATTTCCACATGGGTATACCAATGTCCTGAAGTAATTCGCCAAGATTTTGATGTTCGATTTTTACTTGTTGACATGTAAGATATCTTCCGACAAACCCTGCAACATCTCTCTTCATTCCCTCCCACCAGTAATTTGCCTTGAGATCCTGATACATTTTCGTTGATCCTGGATTAATGGAATACCTGGTGTTGTGACCCTCATTCAAGATCTTCTTTCTTAGTTCCCTCACCTTAGGAACACATAACCTACCCTTATACCGAAGGGTAACGTCATTGTCCCCTAATGTAAATTGTGAAGGTTTTCCTCGTTGAATCTTCTCCCGAAACCCAACAAATTCCATATCCTCAAACTGACTTTCTTTTATTTTTGAAGCTAAGGCAGACTGCGAGGTATCATGCACCACCACCCTGCCTTCGCCGACCTCAGTTAAACTAACCCCGAGGTTTCCCAATTTTTGTACCTTACGAACAATACCTCTATTTTGTATTGCCAAGTGGGCCAAGCTGCCTATTGATCTCTTACCGAGTGCGTCAGCCACCACGTTAGCTTTTCCAGGATGGTAAAGAATGCTAAGGTCATAATCCTTAAGCAACTCTAACCATCTTCTTTGTCGGAAATTCAAATCTTTTTTGCGTAGTTATGTACTATAAACTCTTGTGATCTGTAAATATATCTGCATGCACCCCATACAAATAGTGTCTGCATATTCGTAAGGCAAACACTATCGCGGCCAATTCCAAGTCATGAGTTGGATAATTCTTCTCATGTATCTTCAATTGTCGAGATGCATACGCAATAACCTTTCCAAATTGCATTAAGACACATCCTAACCCAACCTTAGAGGCATCACAATAGATTGTGAATCCATCTTGTCCCAATGGTAAGGTCAGGACTGGCGCAGTAGTCAATAACTCCTCCAGTTTCTGAAAACTTGCCTCGCACGCCTCTGACCACTGGTACTTAACCGATTTCTGAGTCAATCGGGTCAAGGGAGTAGCGAGACTAGAGAAACCTTCTGCAAATCTTCTATAATACCCAGTCAAACCCAAGAATCTCCTGATTTCTATCGGAGTGGTAGGCCTTGGCCAGCTCTTCACTGCTTCTATCTTTTAGGGGTCTACCATAATTCCATCCCTCGACACAACGTGGCCCAAGAAAGCTTCATTTTCCATCCAAAATTCACACTTGGAAAATTTAGCATACAGTTCTCTTGTCTTAAGATTTCAAGCACTACCCTTAGATGCTCTTCATGTTCCTCGGCACTCTTGCTATAAATTAGAATATCATCAATGAATACAATCACGAACAAATCTAAGAATGGTTTGAAGATTTTGTTCATGAGATCCATAAAAGTTGTTGGGGCATTAGTTAACCCGAAAAAAATAACCAAGAACTCATAATGGCCATATCGGGTTCTAAAGGTTGTTTTGGATATATCATCCGGATTTATTTTCAGTTGACAATATCCCGAACGGAGGTCAATTTTGGAAAAATAGCACATTTGAAATCACTTTATACAGTGTTACAACATGCTATAGGTCTATAGTCACCCACAGTTGTTGCATGAGTTGTCTTTGGTATTAAGGTCAATACTGCATTTTTCACATTTCTAAGCGTTCTCCCAGTGATAAAGAATTCCTTCATGACTGCTATATGATCATTACCTGTAATATCCCATGTGTCCTTAAAAAACTAACTACCATAGTCATCTGGTCCTGGAGATTTATCCCCTGCAATTGTCCACAATGCCTTTTTGATTTCCTGCCCATTGACTTCATTTTGTAATAGAGTTCTGTGTTCCTCACTTACTACTGGCCCTCTTCTTACTAATCCACTACACACATGTTCTCTATCTTGCTTAGTTGTCACTAGTAGCTCAGTGTAGAAGTCTATGAAAGCTTAACCAATTTCATCCATATTTGTTCGTCTCCCCATTGGAATCCTGTATGGAGAAGATTCTATTTGCATTTCGTCTTTCTTTCACTGAATTATGAAAGAACTTAGTGTTATGATCCCCTTGCTTTAGCCACTGCACCTTACACTTCTGCTTCAAAAATTTGTCCTTAGCCTCTTTTCACATACTATACTCCTTAGCTATTTCCACTTCCTGTTGTATCAACCGCTCATTCATAGGGTCCTGTTGTAGTGCTAGCTGACAGGTTGTTAGTGCCCCTTTTGCTATTTCAGTCTTCTTCTCTACCTCCCCAAATCATTCTTTCTTTAGTGCTTGTAGAGTAGCCTTCAGTCTATTCAACTTGCCTACCAATTGATACATTTGTGTGCCTCTTGCTGGTTGTCTCCAATTATTCTCCACCCTTGCTTTGAACTCTGGTACCATACTCCACATATTGAAGTACCTAACTGATTTCTTCATTTGTGATAAAGTAGTCTCCCATGTAATTATGACTGGGCAGTGATCATACAAGCCTTCATTGTGGAAGTGCACTGCTGATGCAGGTAGATTAGCTAGCCACTCATTATTAACCAATACTTTATCAATTTTGCTATACACCTTATCTTCCACCCCTTGTTTATTATTCCAAGTGAAAAATACCCCAGAAGATTTGAGATCTTGTAATTCACATAGTTGAACACAATTTCTAAACTCCCTTATTTCTGACAGTGTTACAGGTCTGCCCAGACTCTCATCCCTATTCAACACACAATTGAAATCTTCCTTTACTCCCCATGGTCCCTTCATCTGTCCGGCTATTCCTTCTATTTCCTCCCACAATGTACTCCTCATCCCCTGATTGTTGTACCCATAGATCATAGTTAGATGGAATTTTAGTCCAGTTTCCAGACATAGAATTTCATAATGTATCAGTTGTGTTGTGACCAATTCTATTTGTAATTCATACACCAATGGTTTCCACAGTATTCAAATTCTTCCCCCGGGATGCTGTGACAAATTAGTAGTATAGGACCATCCTTGACATAGATTAAGAGAAGCTTTTTGAGCCTTGTTTCTCTTAATCTTAGTTTCTAGGAGACCAAATAGACTGAGACATTGATTATGCATAAACAGATTCATTTCTCTCTGTTTGTCCTGACTATTTAGTCCTCTAATGTTCCAGAATCCAATATTATCCATAGGGTAGGGGTTGCCCCCCATCCTGCACCTTATGAGGCTCCTTATCCACAAGTCCACTCTCAGGCTGAGAAGAGCTTGCATTCCTACTATGTTGCATTTCTCCCTCCTCATTTTGTTTCCCCAATTCTGCAAATATATTTCCCTTAGGTGTAACAGGTGTATATTTCCTCCTCCACCCTGTCTATATGCCCCATTCCTATATTGTTGTCTAGGCTCATAATACTTCTTAGGTTTCTACAATGGTAGTTCTTATTAAGTTTCCTTGCCAGGCCTCTGATTTTCCACTTCTTTTTCTTGGTTTCCATTATTTTTTGTGTTATTTTCTACAACCTATGTCCCTTCTTCTCCTTTCATACCCAATTTCTTCAATATGTCTTGCTGCAGAGCCTCCTCCTTTATATGCTTCCTACATTCCTAAACATTATGATCGTAGTTCTTACATTTTGTACACAATACAGGCTTCCATTCAAACACCACTTCTTGCTCCACAATATTTCCATACTCATTTTCAAATAAGGCAGGCCAACGGGGCGGGGTGGCCCGGTCCCAACCCGACCCCGCCCCGACCCTGCCCAGGTCTCGCCCCTACCCCGCTATTAAAAAATAATATTCGGTAACGGGACTCAAACCGGGACGGGACCTCGGCCAGTCCCATCGGGGCCCTGCCCTCTACAGTACCGCCAGCCCCAACCCGCCACGGTCCTACCCCGGTCCCGCCCCATGTCCCGCCTGAGTTTAACCCCCCTCTTTGCACAAAATAGTCATTGCACAATGGTCATTTTTGGCCTCCCCTCCCCCTACCTCCTTAATATTTATTTTTAATCCCTAAGTTATTATATTTACACTTTAATCCAATTTTTCAACTATAAATACTTCATTTTCTCTTCATCTTTCTCACAAATCTTCCTACAAACTCTCTAATATCTCAATCTATCTCTCTACAAGTCTACATTGTGTACTAAATATTCAATTTTATTTATTCATTTGGGAGTAAAGTTGGCAACTAGCTTGAGGATCATCCATCGAGCAAAGTTTCAATTTTCAACCTCTCAATTACACATCGACGTTACGTCGGCGTCTGGTACATCGAGCAAAGTGCTTCTTCTAGTCATCCTATTCCTAGACAGGATGATTTTGTTGATACTTCACATTTTTCTGAAATACCATTAGATTTAGACGAGGAGATATTTTCTCGAACTCAACCAGACTTTAATTTAGAAGATAATCTAGATGACACATCACTTGATCTAGATGACACACTCACTAATGCACCTCCAACTGGAACGCCCCTAACGAGGCCCACCAAAATGAAAATTAAAATCAGATGCATGGAAATTTTTTGATAGGGACGTAGAGCATCAAGTAGTTAGATGTCAAATTTGTAAAAATGTTTTTAAATTTAAAATGGGAAAATGTCAGGGTGGTACGGGAGGTTTATTAAGACACATAAAAAACTTTCACCTAGCTAGGTGGAATCAACACCTGGCTGAAAAATCGGGTGCACCAGTGCCCTCTCAGTCGGGCTCGGGACAAGGTTCACATACTATCCCAAACCAAGTATAAGGTCAAATTAACCCTATGACGGGGGGAATTGTAGACCCTAAATACGATAAAAATAGAGATAGGGAAGCAATAACAAAATTAGTTGTTGTGGAGGGTTTGCCTTTTTCTTTTCTTCCTCTCCCAGTTTTATTCATTATATTAGAGATATGTATAATCCTGCTTTTAACGATTTTTCTAGATCAACTGTTAAGAGAGATGTATTTAAATTTGCACATGAATATCAACAGTATTTACGTTATTCCTTATATCATTTTCCTGGTAAAGTATCTATCACGTCTGATATAGGTCGTAGTACTAACGATCATGATTATTTAACGGTAACCTGTCATGGATAAATTATAAATGGTCTTTACAAAAACGTATTTTAGCGTATAGATATATAGATGATAGGCACACTGGTACTTTTATTGCAGAAAATATTCATCAAGTTTGCGATTATTACGGAATAACTGATAAAATTATGACTATTACATTAGATAACATTTCTTCTAATAATTATGCTATTACAATTTTAAAAAATCTTTTAACTCCATCTTTTTCAAATCATTTTCATATAAAATGTGCATGTCATATATATAACTTAGTTATAAAGGATGGTCTAACACTTTTTGCAGACATTCTTAATAAAATGCAATTTGCTATAAATTTTATTTTTAAAACTAATAGAATACAACGAAAAAAAGATTATAAAAACCTGTCACGATTGCGGACTACCTTATAGAAAAATTCCCGAATAAGTAGTCACTAGGTGGAATTCTTTATACGAGCAACTACTTGTTGCCTATGACTATAGAAGACTTATAACTTTATTTTTTAACTCCCATAATCGAAATTCAACTGATATGGTTGTAGATAGCGATTGGAAAAAAAATTCAGAACTTATTGTATTTCTAGAGAAATATTTTCAAGCAACAAAAGAATTTTTCGGTATATATTATCCTACCATTTCAACTATGTTGTTTTATATAGCTCTAATATTTTTACTTCTTAGTGAATATATGGAAAAACAGCTTATAAGGCAGCTATTAAAAACTGTTTATCAAAATAAAAAAATATTTTATTTCTATTTCCACTATTTATATTATTGGTGTTGTATTAAATCTGGCTATTAAAATAGACGGTTGTAAAACACTTATTGAAACTATTTATGATTGTGTAGCAGTACTTCCACCTCCAACTCCAAAAAATCCAAATGATCCACCACATGTTGAACAAACTAAAGAAGAAGTGTTGTCTAGCATACAAGATGAATGCAAAAAAGTATATAGGTATTACCAATAAGAAAGTGCTAGTAACCAACCGGCTTCCATACCATCTTCTTCTTCTTCAACACAACCTCAAAAAAGACATGTTGTTTCTGTGGCTAGTATTGAAAGCCTTAGAAATAGAATGTTTAGTGGTAACACTACAAACCAAGTTAGCGAGTTTGATGTTTTTGTTATTCAGGTTGTTGTACCGTACTAAGCAATTCTCAATGAAGAAGGAAGTGAAGACTTGCTGAAATATTTGAGGGAGAATGAGAAGACATTTTCGACACTGTCAAAGATGGCCCGAGATGTGTTGAACATTCAAGCGTCTGAAAGCGCTTTTTCTGCCGGCAGATTTCAAATAGGAGAGTACATACACTCATTAGCGGGAGACAGCTTAGAGATTGCAGTATTATTCAGAGATTGGATACGAGCGGAGGCGGAGAAGGTGCGGTCAACCGGAGATCAACGAAAAAGAAGACGAAAACTACAACAAAATCTTATCCGATGGAGGTGGAAGCGACGTCGAGCAATTTGACCAACAAATACCAAATCCAACCGAAGAACCACAAGAAATTATAAAGAAACTAGAAAAGGTATTTTTAAATATGTAATTTTTAATTGCAATTTTACTATGTTATTTGCAACTTTCAATTTTCAACACCACAAAGTTGCAATTTTGACAATTGTATTACAAAAAAATCATATTTCTATTAAATAATATAAGAGGCACAAAAACAGCCTTGGAATATTTTTATTACACTATCTTGTTCAATTATTCATTATTGAGTTATTTATATATGTTATTTTTTAAAATTAAGTGCAAAAAAACAATATCGGAAACCTGACCCCGCCCCGACCCCATCCCGCCCCGACCCGACCTAATAAATACCGGGCCCCTTTTTCGATGGGACCGGGATCGGGATGGGACACTGGTAGAACCTGCCAGTCCCGGCTCACCAGTCCCGCCGCGATACCGGTCTCGCCCTACCCCCCATCCCATCGGGTCCTGTCCCACCGGGACCCGCCCCACCCTGAACTCGTCCCGTTGGCTAGCCATATTTTCAAATAGTACTGATGATGGATAATCTTCATTTAGGGTACTTCTACCAATTCTCTAGCAAACGTCATTCTCTCCTTCATTATTGTTGTACTGTCTGCTCTAATAGGGTTTCCTACTAGCCTAGCAATTTTAGTAAGTGTTGCTTTCCCCTAATACTTCACATCCAGTCCCATAAGTCGTATTCATACCGTAATTTTATCCATAGATTCCTTGGTGACCTCAGTGTCTGGTCTCCAAGGCTTGACCAGTATAGGCTTGCGATCAAACATTTGGAATCCTTGCTCAATTTCATTCGCCCTTGCTTCTGGATCATGGAATCGCACAAAAAATACCCCCCCCCCCTTATTTACTTGTGCTCCCTTGTCTATCCCCAATCTTCCCCAAATCCTTCGAAAATAACCTTCAATGATAGTTTGGAAAGGGTTTTAGCCCAACACATAATAGACAACTGCATTAGTCCAGTATACTACATCCTCGCTAATATCCTCCATAGTAATTTTCATATTCTCCACTACTGATTTAGGTGACTTCAGGTCTAAGCCATCACTTGGAGGTATATCCCCCACAAATTGACTCCAAGAGGTAGTTGGAGTTAGGGTTTGAGGCTTACCTTGCTCCGTACTTGCAGCAATTTCCTCGTCTATCATATCCATCCACGACTTGGATTCTGACCCATCTTGTGCAATTACTGTCTCCTTCGCTCCATCGTGTTTGTTTCTCTCCGGTATCGTGCTTGGAGTAACCATTTGAGTTAGCGGCAATGGTGTAATCCCTTGATGCTTTTTTGTTTCTCCGAATTCCTCGTCTGTGGCACCCTCTGCTTCCCCAGATTACTTGTTTGTGTTAGCCCCTTCATTGTTTGTCCTTTCATACCGGCCTTGGATTTTCTATTCATTACCAGCGTGAGCTGATAAGATTTTGTTGGAAACAAAGCAGTATGGGAATAGTAAATAACTATTACAAGTGCTTCGAAAGGATAAATCATAAAGATTACAATAGCAACAAGCTTGTAGTAAATAAGAATTGTGACAACAACAAGCTTTTTGAGTTCTTGAATCAGTCTTGAATGTTTATACCAATTTGCAGAAAGCTCTTTGAATCTTGATGACCTGAAATCAAGACATACTAAATCTGGAAGTGTTACAATTGTGTTGAGTCGAGTGATGACACGTTGTCTTTAAGATAAGATTGCCCTATGTTTTTATGTTAGCAGACAATAGTCTCCCAAGATAAAACAACAAACTATCATTTGTGCAAAGCAAACACAAGTGATTCTAGCGAAGAAAACAAATAACAAAAGATTGCTAAGAGGAGAGGATTTGCAACAAGAATTTCAGAATTGTTGTTCTTGAAAAGTGTGTGTAGAATTGAGTCAAATGCCTCAATTTATAGTAGTGTAAGAATGGCCTTTTCAATGCCCATGTAATGGCCCTTTAATTCACCATTTAATGCAGCCAAATAATGGCTGATTTATAGAGGAAAAGTTGTCATTTTAATGCTCTAAAACCTCTCCAAAATCAGCCAAACTTTTGAAATTCCGTCCGGGTGGTGCCGCAGCCCTTTCCTGTGCCACACCATCTTATACTTTGCACAATCCTTCATTCGTTTACCGATGTGGAACACTTGTTATTTAGCCAATAACCGTCCATTATTCTATGTCTCAAACATTTACTTACGTACCAATATCTCTTTCACTAACGAAATTTACGATACTTGGCACTACGAGTGCACATGTGTGGAAACGGTGTTTTCGACATGCGGGGACCAAATTGTTCGAGTCATAAATAATGGGATAAACTTAATTCCACATTAGTAAATTTCCAACAATCCCCTCTTGAAAGTGATTTTGGCGCACACACAAGATGCCTACTTTCAGCAATCTTTCAGCAAAATGATATTGCATCAGTAGAGGTAGCTTCCGATTTGAACCTTCCCTAGTTGAATACCATCGGACTCACTTACTGCGCGGTGAACTTGATGTCTTGAACCGTTAGTGTTTAATGTAAGCCAAGACAACGGTACCAACACCATACCTCTCTTTATTCATTTCTTTTTATTGTTCTGTCCGTTGTGGCCGTGGACACACGTGGATTCTTAAGTGCATTCATTTGAGGCGGCCTGTCCTCGCACTTAAATAAGTGATCTCCTACAATATATCCTGCTATACCCCACTTCACAAGCGTTAGGAATCATTAAAGGTTTCCCCAACCTTTAGCTTAAGTGTTTGAGAATCGTTAAAGGTTTGGAAGCTTAACCTTTACCCACCATGTAGGTAGAACTTTAATGTCTATCGCGGGAACGGCTTTGGATTCATATTTCTTTACAGAAATCATCATCTGAAGTGCTCTTGCTTCCACCGAAGCGCTGAACTGAACCTTTTATAGCTTAGTTTTCCCATTGAACCAAATTCCTGGGATCTCCAGTCAATATAGTTGGGTTACCACCATAAAGGTTCATATTGTTTGGGTTTTAAGCCCATTCCCCTAGACAGGCAGAACTCTTGATCTTCGGGTAGTCCCTTAGTTAAAGGGTCTGCTATATCTTTTGATTAGTAATCAAGGAAGTGACACCCATGATGATCAACTGCCCAACAGTCTTATGTCTCTGACTAATACATCCAGACGCCGTCATTCGTGCCCTCCCTAAAGTCGACTGGCTAGTCACAATGTATAACTGACGAAGACACGGGTTTCTCCCAATAAGGGACGTCATCTAAGGAGTCGTGAAGTTACTCAACTTCCTCTCATACTTTGTTTAAAGTGATAAACTCCGATTCCATCATGAATCGGCCGATGGAAGTTTGCTTAGAGTATTTTCCAAGACTCACCATACGCATTCACTTATGGCTTTGGTGTTCTTCATGTCCGATGTCCAGTTTGCATCACTATGTTTCTCCCAGAAATGCTGGACATCCAGAATCCATAATCCATAGATAAGTAAATATTTCAGATATCGTCATATCCGATTCAATGCCTTCTATTGATCATTTCCAGAATCACGAGTGAACCTTAGTTCAACTAATCTACTTTGTAAGCCGATACCAGGTCGGTTGTAGTGTGTAAAATATATTGAACTACATGTGACCTGTGTATATCGCTCATGGTATATGGGTGCACCATGATTCCAATAAATTCTATGATTCATATCCATTGGTGACTTCAATGATATTGTCAACTATCTCACAAATGAGTTTGGAATTAGATCAGCTCGTTAGATGTCTTGAAACCCCAATTCCTACGATGTCAGCTGTGACACGCATATCCTTTATGTTGAAACATTGTTTCAACATGTTCTTAGTCTCTAGGATCAAGCTAGGACTGCTTCCCGTGATCCACATGTCATCTACGTGCAGGCATATCATGATGAATGAATCAGAGTTACCTTTCATGTAGACACATTTGTCACACTCATTAATGGAGAAACCCTTTCAATGTTTATGTTGTCAGATTCATTGTTTCTGTTGTCAGATTCATTATTTCTGTTTCGTCTGAACCTTCCAGGACCAAAATTTAAACATTTCAAGGACCAAAAGAAAAGTTCAGGAAGAAGCCCAACAGTCCAACAAACCAACACTGATCCTCCTCTTCCAACTCTCTTGTTAGGAATGTTGTCTCAACATCCATGTCACGCAAGACTGCAATGGCCCTGGATGTTAAGCTATTCTCAGGGGAGCACATGTCCAAGTAGCCGAGGCCTTATACTCGTCAGTAGATCCATCTACTTTGTACTCAATTTGGGTATCCACTTTTACAACCCAAAGGTTCTTTTCCTGGAGGAAGGTCAACCATTACACAAGTATGGTTCTATCCGATGAAAATTGTAGATTCTTTCCAAAGCAGCGCTTCTAGAGATGACAATTCTTTGTTAATTGTCCATGGTTCATTTCCAACCATACAAGCTAGAAGTCCTAGAACAAGTATTTGTCCCCTCTTTGCTCCGTCTCGGTTTAACATCTAGAATCCCTGAGTTCTGTAGATCTGGAACATTAAGTTCCAAATAGTCAGCAACTTCCGAGTCATGTATAACTGGAACATCTGGTTCCGGATAATCAGGCACTCGCGGGTTCTTGTTAACCTTGAACAATTATTTCTTTTCCTCTCAAGGAAAGATGTCTTCAAAGAATTCAGCATTCTTTGACACCAAAAGGCGATAAGCACTACTGTTATTTGCAGATCCAGAGGATATGCAATCTACAGTCTTAGGTCCAACTTGACCTATTTCGGTATTCCAATTTCTACCAAGCCACCCCGCATCACAACATTTGTAGGTGGGATATTTTCCATGTTTCACATGAAGGGTTATCCTTATCCTTATGCGGAGTTCTGTTGAGAATCGCATTAGCGGTAAGGATCACCTCGCCCCACATAATTTAGGCGTACGGCTTTGCATTTGGCTAACACCGTTAGACTGAGGTGAGTAAGGAGTAGTTGTTTGATAAACGATATTTCACATTCTCCCCCCTCTATCACTACGAATTCCTCAATCTGTAGGCTTAGTTAATTTTCAATTTCTTCTTTGTAGTGCTTATCTGCTTCAACATCTTCATCTTTGCTTTTAAATAAACAAAGGATGCAATACATTGTACCATCATCAATGAAGATCACAAAGTACTTGTCTCCCCCTTCTAGTTTGTACAAACTTCAAATCACCTATTTAGGTGTGACTAAGTTCTCGAGGAGCGGTGCTTCTTTCGCTCTTCCTTTGATAGAACTTGGAAAGGTGATTTTGCCTCTTCGCCCACCTCACATTCATTTTGAGGGTTTATGTCGACAGAAGGCAACAATCTCAACTTAGTTAGCTTTTGAATGACTTTCTATTTAATGTGTCTTAATCTATGATGGCATAGATGCACGGATTACAAATATATCATTCATTTGGCTACAGACACACTGTACAATTCTTAGTTATTACAGACCTATTGGACTAGTCTCAAACTAGCTTGACCAACAGCGTCCCTGAAACCAAGTTTGGGACATGTATCACATCCTTTTAGAGTTATCCCATTCCCTGAAGTCCTTTTTAAGGCAACCTCTCCAACCCATTCTACTTTATAGGTGACGTTGCTTCGCATGAACAACCTCTTGCCCGTGGTTAGGGTGTAACCGGATCATATGTGATCTGGATACTCTGGCCCACTCTAGTTGCTTTTGAAGACTGAGTGTCCAATTTCTTTTCTGCCTTTCTTTTGGCCTTCAGATCATTTAAGACCTGGAAACTCTAACCCACTCCAGTCGCCCGTAGGCTTTGTACGACTGAGTGTCCATTACCATCCTGTCAAATGAATGATCTTCTGTCAGATAGTGTGACACGTTCAACGTCTTAAGATAAGCCATTATCTTTTATTCTTCTTCCCTTGAGATTGGTGCCTAGACAATTCATGGTGTTTGCTTAAGAGTGGTAACAATTTTCGCACAGTTAATTGATATCTCTCCTTCGTATGTGCAAACATACTTTACACACTTTTAATAATTACACCCAAAAGAACGGATCTATTAAGTTTTTTCTTCAGTACCAATCTTTAACCGGGAAGGTGGGAGATTCAATTTCTGATTTTAGAGTGTAGGAAATATAAGTTTTTAATGAAAACACTTTCATATTCCTAGTCTTGCTTTACACACTTTTATTCAGATATTATCTAAACACATTATAGATAATGAAGGATAATTAACTTAGACCTTTTGGATTATGGCCCACTTCAGTCAGACTGAGTGTCCATTTCCTCCTTACCATAATTCAGATCCTTTGTCTGGGACAGATATAGGCCTTCTGCTACAAGATAGAAGAACATCTTCAGTCCTCTCCTCTTGTCCCAGTTGACATCCTCAGCCTCTCGTGGGCGCTTTTTTCTACCACTCTCGGGAGCGGTGACACCATCAACACCTTAACTGTCAATAGCATGATCCGCATAAGCGCTCTGAACCTCAGCATCAGAACCATTGTTACTATCAACAGAATTGTTAATGGAATTGTCTTCAACTCGAAAACCACAACCATAGCCAGATTTGGTCACACAACTGTTGATCGACATCTTTCGAACACTAATACAATCTTGTCTTAAAATTGTTGGAAATAAAGCAGTACAGGAATAGTAAATAACTATTACAAGTGCTTCGAAAGGATAAACCATAAGGATTACAATAGCAACAAGCTTGTAGTAAATAAGAATTGTGACAACAAGCTTTTTGAGTTCTTGAATCAGTCTTGAATCTTTATACCAATTTGTAGAAAGCTCTTTGAATCTTGATAACCTGAAATCAAGACATACAAAATCTGGAAGTGTTACAATTATGCTGAGTCGAGTGATGGCACTTTGTCTTTAAGACAAGATTGCTCTATGCTTTTACATTAGCGGGCAATAGTCTCCCAAGATAAAACAGTAAATTATCATTTGTGCAAAGAAAACACAAGTGATTCTAGCGAAGAAAACAAATAATAAAAGATTTCTAAGAGGAGAGGATTTGCAACAAGAATTTCAGAATTGTTGTTCTTGAAAAGTGTGTGTAGAATTGAGCCAAAGGCCTCAATTTATAGTAGTGTAAGAATGGCCTCTTTAACTGCCCATGTAATGGCCATTTAAATGTCAGGTAATGGCCATTTAATTCACCAATTAATGTAGCTAAATAATGGTTGATTTATGAAAGAAAAATTGTCATTTTAATGCTCCAAAACCTCTCCATAATCAGCCAAACTTTTGGAATGCCGTCTGGGTGGTGCCGCGGCCCTTTCTAGTGCCGCACAATCTTACACTTTGCACAATTCTTCATTCGTTTACCGATGTGGAACACTTGTTATTTAGGCAATAACTGTCCATTATTCTATGTCTCAAACATTTACTTACGTACCAATATCTCTTTCACTAACGAAATTTACAATACTTGGAACTACGAGTGCATGTGTGTAGAAACGACGTTTCCGACGTACGGGGCCCCAATTGTTTGAATCATAAATAATTGGATAAACTTAATTCCACATTAGTAAATTTCCAACAGATTCATCCTAGAGAGAGAAGCTCCCAGGAGAGAGAGTCTGGGACTACCCCTTTAAGTATCCTATACTGATTCTCCTTTATTGGAATTCACTGGCAAGTATATTTTGAACACTGAAATTCACTGGAAAATATATTTTGAACTTCTGCTTACTTTATATGAAATATTTTAAATAACTTTTTTATACAAAAAGTCTGTGGGGTTAAATGCCCACATTCCAGCATAAAGTGATAACCTAAAATGAATTAGCTTTTTTTTTCATTTCCTATGAGAATCAATCCATGAAGTTGATTCCCACAAACTTAATGCTAAATTCCATTCACAAGAAAAAAGAATTCCATTCACAAAATAATAGGCTTAAGAAAGTTAATCACATTAATTTACCTGATATTCCGATACGATTAGCTTAATTATGCTTAGTTAGAGTAAATATTCTTCACAATCTTTGTTGGCAAGTAAGGTTAGTAGCTTTCACTTTACTTATGACTATTTCTGTTGGATTATTTGTTAGTGACAATCTAGTATCATCAACGATGAAATGAATTGAGCACAATAAGATAATAATAACTCAAAATAACTTGAAATCAACAACAATGAATTCAGCAAATTGAAAACACATACTAACTTGGTGTCGATAGAGGCCTGCTTGATGCAGTGTCCTAAGACAAAAATTCACCCCCACTTGTGTTGCAGTTTTACGGACATCTGTCTAGAGGATACAACTATCTAAGTGAGAGTTCTAGCACAATAACTTCACTTCTGGTGAATTTACTATATGTGTTCTTCAGAAACTTGTTTTGAAGAAGAAGAAGAAGAAGAAGAAGTAGAAGCCACAATCTTAAATCATTAATTGTGAAAAAACTGTTTGATTGTAGTTTTTTCTGTCTTGTTGTGTATCTCTCTCAAACCAAGTGATCAACATTCTTTATATAGAGTAGCATATGAACAGTTACAACCATTCATACCAAAGGTTGTAATTGTTCTGAAAAGTTGCAACCTTTGTGAAAAGTTGCAACTTTTGATTCAATTTTTTTGTCCGTTGATCACTTTATTTCTTCTTAATTCCATACAAGTTCCAACAATACCCCACATTTTCTATTCAAACATTAACAATACCCCACATTTGCATAGAAAATAAGATAATAAGGAACTTTTCGTTATTTCTGAACAACGCGATATGACATGCATAGGAAAAGGTGTCTGGTGGACTTGAATCGTTTGTAGTGAATACCTATCGGATCTACTTTGAGAAATAGTGGACGAAATGTCTTGAACTATTCACGTTTTGTAGTAAATCAAGACAACAAGTATCACACAGATCATATCAACATATTTCAATTCTTACGGTTGTGTTCATTTCGATCGTGAACAACTCCTTCTTCGTGAGATTTTCTAGAGAACGTAGCTATATCGGTTCTCCCAGATGCGACCCCACATCAATCTCATATAGGTAATACCAGACAAGAATAGTCCATACTATCCCACCATAGGCTTTTAGTATTATTAAGAATAAGATTCAGCTCTTAAAACATCAATGGATTAACACACTTAGTACACCATAGGAATGAGCATATGTGTGTTTTATGCTCCTTGAGTCTTCCCCAACTAGTTTTCCTATTGAACCTAAACCATAGGATCTCCAATTATGATAGGTTAGGTTTCTGTCAGTTAACGACTCATTATGTTGGCTTTAAGCCCATTCCCCTCGATGTAAATACGACTTGCTCTCTGTTAAGGCCTTTTGTCAAAGGATTCGCTATATTGTCCTTTGATCTCACATAATCAATGGAAATAATTCCATTCTTCAGCAAGCTTTATATTGTATTATGACGTTGCCTTATATGTCTCGACTTGCCATTGTATATCTTATTCTTTGCCCTCGTCAGGGCAGCCATACTATCACAATATATGCAAATGGCTGTCACAGGCTTTGTCCACAAAGGAATACCTTCTAGGAAGTTTCTGTGCCATTCTGCCTCTTCAGCAGCTTTGTCTAAGGCTACAAACTTTGCTTTCATAGTTGATCGCGTATTTACCGTTTGCTTTGATGATTTCCAAGATACCGACGCTCCACCAAATGTAAATACATAACCACTTGTGGACTTACTTTCCGACTGGTTGGACATCCAATTAGCATCACAATATCCTTCTAACATAGGAGGATATTTTGTATAATGCAATTCATAGTTCATTGTATGTTGTAGCTATCGGAGTGCTCGTCTTAGTGCAAACCAATGATCCTTTCCAGGATTATGTGAGTATCGACTTAGTCGACTCACTGTATATGCTAAATTCGGTCTCGTACAATTCATTATGTACATCAAGCTTACAAGAACTTGTGTATACTCCAATTGAGACACACTTTCACCTTCATTCTTCTTAAGGTGACTGGCGGGATTAAATGGTGTAACAACCGGTCGATCATCATAGTGTCCAAATTTTCTGAGGACCTTTTCAACATAATGGGATTGTGTTAAGATGTAACCATCAGAATTCTTTTGAATTCTAATACCAAGAATGACATCCGCTATTCCCATATCTTTCATATCAAAAGCGGCATGCAACATCTTCTTAGTTTGGTTAATTACATCTTTATCCGTTCCCATAATTAGCATATCATCAATATACAAGCATATAATGACACGTGCATCTTTACATTGTTTAATGTACACATTTATCACATTCATTTATTTGAAAACCATTTGATAATAACGTATTATCAAACTTTTCATGACATTGCTTTGGAGCTTGTTTAAGTCTGTATAAAGACTTAATCAGTTTACAAACCTTTCATTCTTGACCTTTAACAACAAACCCTTCGGGTTGTTCCATGTAAATTTCTTCATCTAATTCACCATTCAAGAATGCGGTCTTCACATCCATTTGGTGTATTTCCAAATTGTGAATCACCGCTATAGCAATTAACGTTCTTATAGACGTAATTCTCGTTACTGGTGAGTAGGTATCAAAGAAATCTACACCGTCTTTTTGTCGAAATCCTTTGGCTACTATACGAGCTTTGTATTTTTCTATAGTACCATCAGGCCTTAATTTCCGTTTGAAAATCCATTTATGGCCTAGTGGTTTTTGTCCCGGAGGGAGATCAACCAATATCCATGTATTATTTTGCACAATGGATTGTACCTCACTTTGAATAGCCTCTTTCCAATAAGGTGCTTCGGATGATTCCATAGCAGCCCTATATGTTTGAGGTTCTCCTTCAACGGAAAAGGTCATGAAGTCCGGTCCAAAATCTTTGGAAATTTTCCCACGTTTACTCCTCATTGGTTCAGAGATTTTTTCTTGAACAAATGAAGTAAGATTTTCATCATTATTAGTGTTTTGGTTTGACTCATCTTGAGGCAGTGTCCTTTTCTTATGATTAGGAACACTTTTATCCTTGTCTTTGTAAGGAAAAATATCCTCAAAAAATTTTGCTTCAGCAGATTCCATAATTGTGTTTTTGTGAATACCTTCAACATCGGAATGATACACCAAAAGCTTATATGTTGCACTATTAGTGGCATGACCAATATATATCCAATCCACTGTTTTTGGTCCAAGTTTAGTTCTCTTTGGTAAGGGAACTTGAACTTTCGCTAGGCAACCTCACACTTTCATCCGTTTGAAAGTAGGCGATCTTCCTCTCCATAACTCATAGGGAGATTGGTCATTTTTCTTTTGAGGAATTTTGTTCAATATCATATTTGCAGTAATTAACGTCTCACCCCATAGACTAAGGGGTGCACCCGAACTAATCAGTATTGAATTCATCATATTCTTCAATATTCTATTTTTACGTTCGGCAACTCCATTTTGTTTTGGAGTATATGGCGCATTGGTTTGATGAACTATACCATGAGTAGAACAGAATTCTTTGAACTCATTTGATTGATATTCACCACCTCTGTCTGACCTTAGAATCTTAATTCTTTTGTCAAGTTGGTTTTCCACTTCTGCTTTGTATGTTTTAAACATGTTCAAAGCCTCATCTTTGGTATGTATTAAGTATACATAACAAAATTTACTGCAATCATCTATGAATGATATATAGTAATTCTTTCCTCCACGAGATGGGGTTGCTTGGTAATCACATAAATCACTATGACTTAAACTAAGCACTTCATTTGATTTCACTACAGATTTATGAGGATGACTTGTATATTTTGATTCTATGCAAACTCCACACTTAGTCATTTTGTTCATAGAGCAATTTGGCAATATGCCTAACTTCAGCATTCTTTGTAAAGAGAGATAATTAACATGGCCTAATCGTGAATGCCATAAAGATGGAGAATCAACCATATACATAGAAGCAGTGCTAGTGCCTGCATTTTCATTAATAATGGCAATTGCCTTAGTAGATACAACAGATAGTTTGAAGAGTCTCTCACTAAGGTAACCCTTCCCTACATACAACCCACCCTTGGTGAGTACTAATTTGTCAGATTCAAATATAATTTTGAAGCCCTTGTTACTAAGAACAGGCCCAGAAATCAAATTCTTACAAATTTCAGGCACGTGCAACACATTAGTGAGCATAAGATCATTCCCGGAAGTGAGTTGTAAAGTCACCTTCCCTTTCCCTTCTACTTTCACAGAAGCAGCATTCCCTACGAACAATGGTTCTCCATCCTTGATGGCCTGGTAGGATGAAAACATATCCTTTTCAGAACATACGTGCATTGTATCACCTGTGTCCATCCACCAATCGGTTGAATTGTAACCAGATTTTCTTGATCCACCACAACCCCAATGAATTGGTTTTTAGTTTCAACCCGGTTGGATTGGTTGACATTACTCGAACCTCCAACACCACCACCTTGATTCTTGCGAAGGCGATAATCTTTTGCTCTGTGTCCAGGTTTGCCACATACCCAACAGAGTCCTGGTTGTAGTTTCTTGAATGCATTGGTCCTTTGTGGGGCGAATGCATTCCTCCCGGTTGCAAAAGATGGCTTGGCACCATTAAATTTGCCCTTGCCTTTCTGAAACTTGGCCTTAGAAGAATTGCCTTCAACCATGTTGGCATTAGGCTCCAATGAAACAACATCTTCCTTTTCATTCTTCCGGTTATCCTCTTCAACTCGAATTTTCAGAACCAATTGCTCAAAATTCATTTTCTCGGTTAAATGCTTAAGATAAACCTTAAAATCCTTCCATGAGGGAGGTAATTTCTCAATAATAGCAACAACAAGAAAATTCGGGTTAAGGCCCATACCTTCAACCTCTAACTCATGAACAATGATTTGGAGTTCCTCCACTTGCTTGACAATTGCCTTGGCATCACTCATCTTAAAGTTTAGAAACTTTCCGATGATGAACTTCTTGGAACAAGCAACCTCAGTTTTGTACTTGTTCTCCAACGATTGCCACAACTCCCGTGTCGTTCTGAACGTGGAGTAGATGTCGTAGAGAGAATCATCCAAGGCATTGAGAATATAGTTTCTGCAAAGAAACTCCTGACTTTCCCAAGTTTGAATGTCTTTCAGCCTTCTCCGCATTAGTCGGAGTATTCTCCCCTTCTCCTTCTGGTAAAGCCATAGGAGCCTCAACAATCAATACGTTTGTCACGTGAAGAGTTGTCAAGTAGAACAACATCTTCTGTTGCCAGCGTTTGAAATCAGAACCTTTGAATTTCTCAGGTTTCTCAACATGGTTTTTCACCATTGACGATCCAAATTGATCCATCTTTGCAAATCAGGAAATTGAATTCTCTGAAAAATTTTGCAACCTCAACAAATCAGAAAAAAAATCTTTTTTTTTTGAATAGTAATTTTTGTCTTAGATTGTTAGTGACAATCTAGTATCATCAATGATGAAATGAATTGAGCACAATAAGATAATAATAACTCAAAATAACTTGAAATAAACAACAATGAATTCAGCAAATTGAAAACACATACTAACTTGGTGTCGATAGAGGCCTGCTTGATGCAGTGTCCAAAGACAAAAATTCCCCCCCACTTGTGCTGCAGTTTTACGGACGTCTGTCTAGAAGATACAACTATCTAAGTGAGAGTTCTAGCACAAGAACTTCACTTCTGGCGAATTTACTATATGTGTTCTTCAGAAACTTGTTTTGAAGATGAAGAAGAAGAAGTAGAAGCCACAATCTTAAATCATTAATTGTGAACAAACTGATTGATTGTAGTTTTTTCTGTCTTGTTGTGTATCTCTCTCCAACCAAGTGATCAACCTTCTTTAAATAGAGTAGCAAATGAACAGTTACAACCATTCATACCAAAGGTTGTAATTGTTCTGAAAAGTTGCAACCTTTGATTCAAATTTTATGTCCGTTGATCACTTTATTTCTTCTTAATTCCATACAAGTTCCAACATTATTTAAAACATATTGTTTTTGTGCTTTGCTCAAGCGAATAATCATAAAAAGAAAAAGTTCTTGGAGTGAAAGATTGCTTGTGGAATGTGTGACAATTATAATAATGTAATTAGGGATGGCAATGGATCGGATCTGGACCGGATCCTACTAGATCCAGATCCATATCCATTTTTCATACCTGGATCCAGATCCTTCAGGTCCATAAAAATCAGATCCAAATCCGGATCCATCGGGTCCACGGATCGGATCTGGATCTACATGTAAATTGTTTTTGGCTTGAATAATATTCCCACATGTTGAAACTTTTATGACAAAATGAAACGCAAACTGATTAGAAAAAATGATTGAGTTCATTCAATCAACCTATACAAACATGACACCATTCTTCCAAAATACTAAAAAAAGTTTTAGCATCACAAGAAAATAAAGACGATTGACTTCATTAGTGATGCTGAACAGGTTGCAACTTTGAGCTAATTTTTGGAGGTGATGCTCCACTCGTAGTTCTACTGATTGACTTCATTAAACAATATAAAATAATGTCAGTCATATATCAAAAGTTCCAGTTTTTTGTTTGATCAATCATATATCAAAAGTCCCAATTTTTTTTTTTTTGCTAATCAAACAAATGAGAGAAAGATACTTAAAGCTTACGGCTAGCAGATTCAAGAAACGGAAATTTAAAGAAAAGTGATAATTTTTTTCTTTTTATAGAAATGAAAATATGAAAAACTGCAGAGAACATATAGGTAAAAGAAATGAAACTTCAAAGACAAATTACATGGCTGTGTGACTTGTGTCTTATCCTGGTTCAACCCTTTACCCATACATAAATTATGAAAACAAATTAAGAAAATACTTATAAAATTGCATTCTAGGTTATGGATATATTTAATAAAAATGGATCCACGGATAGGATCTGGTCTGAATACGGATCTCAAATACAAGATCCAGATCCAGATCCGTCAGAAATGGATCCGAGTCCGATCCGTATCTGTCGAGTCCAAATTTTAAAGATCCATATCCTATAAAACGGATCCGGATCCACCGGATCCGAACTGTGTCCAAGATCCACTGCCATCTCTAAATGTAATACACCAGACCTACCTTTTCTAGACTAATAAGGGCGCGTCAGAGGACGAAGTGTTCCACCTTCATGTACAGTCTAGAAAAAAGTTGTTCTCTAAGAAGATATAATGTAGGTATTCCATCCTGAAGAAAGTATTAATGATGATGTAAAAATAATGTCCATGTCCACTAGTTAATTTTCGGTTCTATCTTTGAAAACTAGCAATTATCATAAATTTTCAAATTTTATAAGTAAAACAGAATAACAATGTCCTGAAGTTTTACCCATGAAATTCGTAATTTCATGACAGTGGCTATTATTTAATTACAATAATTAAAAAATGAAAGGGGAGCCTTGGAGTAACTGGTAAAGTTATTCCTATCAAGAGATTATTTCTTTCATGGTATCAGAAGTCTAGGTTACTATTTTTCTCCACAAAATTCCATCCAACTTCTCTCGATTTCCTTGCCTTCCTTTCTCTCGGTTTCCGTGCCCGTCAGTGTTTCTTTTTCTTCCCTAAAATTTTCTTCCAAATCCCTCAATCACATATTGTTCTATCAATATGTCTACATCACGGAACATGTTTTATCCTGCCCTTACAGTTTCTAACATCAAGAATAACAACCCTCTTGTTCTTGAAATAAAAAAACGTCCAATATGCGACGTGGGCCGAACTGTCCAAAATTCATGCACGCTCGCATCAAGTCATCCATCACATAATCCCCGTGGCTCCTGAGGATACAGAGGTGCCAAGACGCGAGGATGATCCTAAGTTGTGGATGACTCTTGATGCCACCGTCCTTCAGTGGATATATTCCACAATTTCTACCGACCTTTTGCAAACAATTATTGAAATAACTCTACGGCGCATGCGACTTGGGATAGACTACATGATATATTCCAAGATAATCAAAATTCTAGAGTTGTTACTCTTGAGCAGGATTTCTCCCACGTCCATATGGAAGATTTCTCTAACGTTTCGACTTATTGCAAAAGATTGAAGGAATTGGCCGACCAACTCCGCAATGTTGGCGCGCCGGTTTCGAAAGATCATTTGGTCCTCCAAATGTTTCTAGGCCTCTCCGAGGCCTATAGTGGTGTTGGCACGCTTTTTCGTCAAAGCAATCCACTTCCGCAATTTTATCAAGCTCGTTCTATGCTTACACTCGAAGAAGCGGGCATGGCTAAAAAGGTGGCTATCGGTACTAGTCCTGTGGTTATGATGACCAAATCTACTATTCATCCTCCCGGTTCCAATAACTCGGGCCAAAACCGCAACAACAATGGCGGCAAAAAGGGAGGAAATAAAAAAAATAATGGCAAGAATTGCGGAGGCAACAATGGCGGCAGCCGGAACAGTGGTGGTGGCAGTGGTTCCCCTCGGGGTAGTCAGCAGCAGCAGCAGTTTTAGGCCCCAAAGTGGTAGTGGGCCCCACAGTTTAGGCCAAACAGTGGCAGCCCAGCGATGCAGCCTCACTGGCAGTGGACCGGCCAGCAGCAGCAGAGGCCCAACATGCAGTGGCCCAGTTTCGGCACTCTCTCTGGGCTGAGGCAGCAAGCAGGGGTACTTGGGCCTCAGCCCCCGCAGGACCATCACGCAGTGGCCCCCACTTCTACCGACATCGAAGCCGCAATGTACACACTTGGATTAAATCCTCCGGACCCAAATTAGTATATGGACACCGGTGCCACTACCCACATGACATCCGATTCATGTACGCTCTCGTGTTATTCAAATTTAAGCAACCCTCAGGGCATCATTGTTGGTAATGGTAATTCTATTACAATTCGTGGTTATGGTCATAATACTTTGTCTTCCCCCCATCCACCTCTTATCTTGAAAAATACCCTACATGCCCCCATATGGATTAAAAACCTAGTGTTTGTCCATAAATTCACCACTAACAATTCTATTTCTATTGAATTTGATCTATTTGGTTTCTCTGTGAAGGATTTCAAGACGGGGAGTCCTCTCATGAGGTGTGATAGTAGGGGAAATCTTTATCCTATCACACCCAGTTCTAGTCCATCGAGTCAAGCCTTGCCGTTCGCGTTTGCAGCCCTCGCCCATTCCTTGTGGCATGCTCGTCTTGGTCATCCGGGGTCGTCTATTTTATCGTCACTAGATAAAAATAATTTTATTTCATGTAAGGGTACGCGTAGTACTCCAACTTGCCAGTCTTGTTCTTTAGGAAAAATTGTTAGGTTGTCATTTGTAGACTCAAATTCTCATAATCTAATGCCATTTGATATTATTCATAGCGACTTATGGACGTCTCCTGTTCTTAGTTCTAGGGGTCATCGGTATTATGTTCTCTTTTTGGATGATTATTCTAAGTTTTTATGGACTTTTCCGATGGCGAAAAAATCTCAAGTTTTTTCCATCTTCTTAAAAATTTAGAGCATTCATTAGAACCCAATTCGAACGGGAAATAAAAATATTCAATGTGATAATGGCAAAGAATATGACAATGGGATGTTTCGGGTATTCTGTGCTAATAATGGGATCAATTTTTGTTTTTCTTGTTCTCATACGTCTTCACAAAATGGGAAAGCCGAACGCAAAATTCGTACCATAAATAACATTGTCCGAACTTTATTGATTCATGCTTCCATACCCCCGTCTTTTTGGCATCATGCTCTACAAATTGCTACATATCTCCTTAACATAATTCCTTCCAAAGGTTTGACATATTCTAACCCCCTTCAAATTTTATTTAATAAGACTCCTTCGTATTCACATCTTCGGGTCTTTGGGTGTTTATGTTATCCGTTATTTCCGTCCACCACAATTAACAAATTTCAGGCCCAGTCTACTCCGTGTGTGTTTTTGGGTTTTCCGTCTAATCATCGTGGTTACAAATGCTTTGATTTATCCTCTAATAAAATCATCATTAGTCGTCATGTCATTTTTTATGAATCCCAATTTCCGTTTGCTAAGGTGAGTAATCATGTGCCTAGTTCGTATAATTTTTTGGATGATAGTATATCCTCGTATATTATTCACCATTTTTCAGACATGTCCCGCACCCCAAATTCTCCAGCGGGCCCACTGCCCGCTGGTCCCACTGGTCCGTTACAAGCTATGATTCACAGTATAGTCACTGAGTCAGTTTCAGCAATTGGGCCAGTCTAGCCCAATTCTGGAATTGGTCCAGTTCATGCGTCTATTTATGGTGTTGGGCCAGCATGCCCACTGTCTGCTGGCCAGTCCGTCCCGAGCCCAGAAAATTCTCAAAATCCACCCAATTCTTCCCCGAGTCATAGACCGGTCACTCGTAGTCAACGGGATATTTTTAAACCAAAAAGGCATTTTAATTTAAATTCTAATGTTCTTAAATCACCCTTACCCCGTAATCATGTGTCTGCCTTAAATGACCCGAATTGGAAAATTGCTATGACTAATGAATATAATGCTCTTATTGATAATAAGACATGGGAGTTGGTGCCCCATCCATCTGGTATTAATATTATTAGGTCTATGTGGATTTTTTGCTCATAAAGACAATTCAGATGGTTCGTTCGCAAGGCATAAGGCTCGGCTTGTCGGGGATGGTAAGACTTAGCAGGTTGGTGCGGATTGTGGGGAGACGTTTAGTCCGGTGGTCAAGCCGGCAATCATTCACATTGTACTTAACTTGTCTCTTTCGAAGGCATGGCCCATCCATCAGTTAGATGTAAAGAAGGCTTTCTTACATGTTGATCTCAAGGAAACAGTGTATATGCATCAGCCCTTGGGGTTTTAGGGACCCCAAATGTCCTAATCATGTCTGTTTGTTGAAGAAGTCCTTATATGGGCTTAAGCAGTCTCCACGGGCCTGGTATACAAGGTTTGCTGACTATGTTTCGACTATTGGCTTCACTCACAACAGGTTGGATAATTCCTTGTTCATATATCATCGTAGGTCGCCCTTGGCTTATATACTTTTATATGTGGATGATATTATCTTGACTACCTCTTTCGATGCATTACGCAGGTCTATCATGACAATGCTCAGGTCTGAGTTTACTATGAAAGACTTGGGTCCTTTGAGTTATTTTTTGGGGATTGCGGTCACTCGTCATGCAGGTGGGTTATTCTTATCTCAACAGAAGTATGCCGCTGAGATCATTGAGAGGGCTGGGATGTCATCCAGCAAGTCCACTTCCACTCCCGTTGATACTAAGCCCAAGTTTAGTGTTGCGGCCGAAGCACCATACGAGGATTCGACCCGATATCGCAGTCTTGCAGGGGCCCTTCAGTATCTTACATTCACGAGACCATATTTTATGTATGTTGTACAGCAGGTGTGTCTGTTTATGCATGATCCCAGAGTTGAGCACATGAATACGCTCAAACGCATCATTCGGTATATTCAGGGTACACTTGACTATGGCTTGCATTTATATCCGTCTTCAACGTCAGAACTTGTCTCATATACGGATGCTGATTGGGGTGGTTGTCCGAACACCAAACGGTCTAAGTCTGGCTATTGTATGTTCCTGGGTAATAACTTGGTCTCATGGTCTGCGAAGCGTCAGTTGACTTTATCCTGTTCCAGTGCAGAGTCCGAGTATCGAGGGGTAGCTAAGGTGGTCTCTGAATCATGTTGGTTACGTAATATGTTGTTAGAGCTTCATTGTCCTATTCAGAAAGCGACCTTGGTTTATTGTGATAATGTTAGTGCCATCTACCTTTTTGGTAATCCGGTTCAACACCAGCGCACTAAACATATCGGGATGGGCATTCACTTTGTTCGTGAAAAGGTTGCTCGTGGTCAAGTACGTGTCTGCCATGTCCCGTCCAGATATCAAATTGCCGACATCTTCACAAAGGGTCTTCCCTCGGTCCTTTTTGAAAATTTTAGGGACAGTCTCAGCGTTCGAAGACCACCCGCTATGACTGCGGGGGTGTGTTAGATATACATATGATATACAATATATCATATGTATATCATACGGTATAGTCTCGGGTTTTGCAGCCCTTGCTCGTGTATATTTAGTTTAGGTAAATATTATTAAGTAATGTTGTAGTCTCCTAGTTTAGGTAATGTTGTGATATAATTAGTATTGTACACTTACAATAATTGTATAGTTAATATCCAAGTAAAATAAGGTTTTAGGAGTAGAATAGAAATAGGATTCTCCTATTATGAAAATATGTAAATGTATATATACTCTTTCAATTAATGAAAATAATCAAAGGATTATTTCTTTCCATGTGAAGAAATGTAAAGATATCAAGTATCAGCTGAATATTGATTTGAACAGTCCAAATGGATCCCACCTTAAGAATGACAATTAAAAATGCATCCTCAACGGGTAAAAATGTCAATACAAACAAGAAATAATAAAGTAGCTTTGTTAACAAATTATATGGACCAATCGAAATAACCTGTTTATATGCAATTACTAAACATCCCTAGAGCCCATCTACAATGAGATTCTCTAACCGTTAATGAAAAGCGGTGGAGTTTATTTACCAAAATAGGCTCAAAGTATAATGGATTTAGAGAAAATTATGACAAAAAGTAAAGCAATAAAAAGATAAAGTAGGGGCAAAACAGATCTATTAAAAGGTGCAATGACTCCCATAGTCGTTTTGAACTTTTTTACCAAGAAATCCCAAAAATACCCTTCTCGTTGCTTTACGTGTGTGTTTATGACTTGTGGGGATGAGAGACACAATTTTCGAGACTATCAGCGAGTTTCAAATTGATTTTAGGTAGTTTAGAAGTTTCTAAGTTATGAAAATGAAGAAGTTTGACCTATAGTTGACTTTTGGAAATGCGTCTTTTTGAGTTTTCATCGATTTCATTAGGTACGGTATATCATTTATGACTTAGTCAAGCCTTTGGTTTGGGTCCCGAGACAATTAGGTGTGTTTTGGGTAGTTGGTTGAAAAATAAGATTTTCTTACTTTACATCAGGTCAAGGAGATCTTTTTAGGGAATAACGAGTGCACGAGCAAGTCTGGAACGTGTTTTATGATCGAACTACATATCTGGTTTGTTTTCGGCGTGTCCTAAATGAGTTTTGAGTGTCGGATAGAGAATTAGGAAAAACTAGAAAAATGGCTTCAACTGTCATCTGGTTTCCTTCATCGCGATCGCGGTGAGGGTCTCGCCACCGCAATGAAGGGAGAGGAAAGCGGGTCGGATCACGGTGGGTAGGTCGCGATCGCACAAGAGGTAGGCTAGGTCGGGTCGGGCCGGGCAAGTGCCCCGAGATCGCAAAAATAACCCTCGCGATCAAGAAGGGCAGTGTAGCTGGGCAAAAATAAAACCCCCAATTTGACTTTCATCTTCCATAAATGCATTTTAGAAGCTATAAAGCTCGGATTAGAGATACTTTCAAGTGCAAATTAAGAGTTTCTTCATTGGGGTAAGTTTCTAAGCTCAATTTTAGAGATTATTAATGATTCTGGGTTTTGGGTTGATTTTTTGGACCCGAACCTTTATATAGATATATGGGTATCGTTAGCTTAGTATTCTTATGTAAATACCATGTTTGAACATAATGGGTTCATTCGCAGGCTCAGAGGAAGGGGAAGGTCATAGAGTGACTCTTCAGCTTTAGATTCATGCAAGACTTACTAGACCATTTATGTAGTGTTTTGTGTTGGTTTAATTAATTAAGGGGCATAATGAGGAATTGGGGGTCTCATACACGTGAGGTGATGAGCACTTGTGTGAGTACCGCTGTAATGTAAGGGTAACTAAACTACAAAGTAGATATACTTGTGACGGAGACTATGTGTTTAGCCTTCCTGCCTCAAAGAGTGGTATATAAATCCACTTAGGTTGGTATAACTGTTGTTTATGTGAGCTATGATATCCATTATTGATAGATCTCCATGACTAATGACTTGTCATGCATCATCATTCCACATCTCATCTAACAATATGAAAGAAGAGTACATATTGATAAATTGAATTGATACACATTTGCATGGTGTGCATATATCTATTATATTCATTCATGTTATTATTTACATCTAATAATGAGATACGAAGAAAGGGGCCCGAAGAGATCGAGCATAGATATGGTACATAGATAGGAGTGATGATGATGATGATATTATATCTTAAGGGCCGGTACCTGATGTGATCTGAAAGATCAGGTATTCCGTGTGGGTATATGGACCTCATGAGTTCCCCATGGGTCACGTGAAACCTACTGTAGGAGCGTGTGTACACTGGTACATATGACTATTACATTCATGGTATTCATACCTGTTGTTTGAAATCATGCCATGTGTGGTTTAGATGATAAGATAGAATCTTTATAGTTTAATTGCATTAAATGAAAGAAAGATAGAACCTTTATGGCTTTTCTTGACTTAAAAGGTGAAAACGTTGAACCTTTATGATAATACATGTTCTAACGGATGGAAAGAACAAATCTTTATTAATATAATGTCCTAAATAATGTAAAGGTCGAGTTGTTATGGCTAAACTTGTCTTAATTTACAAAAAGGGTGAATCTTTATGGTTATCTGAGCCTTAATTGAGGGAAAGGGTGAGTCTTTATCACTATAACTGCCCCAAGTAACTAAAAGGTGGAAACTTATGCTTATACGTGAAAATTAATGAACTTTATGACTGGGAAAAATTGTAGAACCTTTTGTTAGATAGTTAAATGCTTCTAAACTGTATAATTGTAACTAACTAAGCACAAAGATGAGTAAGGGGAGTACCAACTCTCGCCACCACTATAGTATAGGGGCAGTTGATGACGCTACTAGGTACACATACATTCCATACTCAATCTACACTTGATGCACCTTTTGTGTGCAGCTACTGATATGAGCAGCAGTAGAGTTTCGAAGTCGAGACCTTAATCGACTCAAGAGGCATCTCTAGGAGATCTAAGGTCAGTTCATGACAGTCCTTCAGCACCAGACTCCTTTTTTTATTTTTATTTATATATTTTTCTTATTCCAGACATTTAATGTAATAGCTTACCAAATTTGTATTCAGATAGATGTTTTGTACACATGACAATCGAATTTTGGGGTTATAGTTGTTGACTTAGACTTATTTATGTTATGTCTTAAGACTATTTAAGTACTTTCATGGGTTATTTCTATTTCTATAAAAAAAATGTTTTTTAAATTATGAATAGCTTAGGGTTCGCCTATAGGTTTAGGGTAGGTGTCCTCACGACACAAATGGGATTTTAGATCGTGATAATTTGGTATCAGAGCACTAGATTCATTGATCTCATGAGTACAAGAGCAATGTCTAGTAGAGTCTTACAGATCGGTACGAAGAACTCTGTACCTATTTTCAAGAGGTTATAGGTCATTTAGAAAATTCATTTCTTTCATTCTTATCGTATTTTCTCGACTTTATTGAATTCTAAGTATCTTTTGTTTCACACTTTCTCACATGGTGAGGACTCGTCCGTGGATGGATATTAGAGGCCCGCTCATGCACCCTCACCCATTGCTAGAGGAGTTGCACAAGGTAGGGGCAGAAGGTGAGGCAGAGGTAGACATCAAGTTACATCATCAGTTCGAGGCCGAGCACTAGCAGTTTCTCAAGGTTGTGCTAGTGAAGTGTCTCTATAGCAGGAGGTTGTTCTGGAGGATGATAAAGTTTATGTTGAGGAGGATGATCAGGTTCAGGCTGATGCAGAAGATTCAGCACATGCACCCCTGAGTTTTATTGCTACATCGGTGATTTGGAATTTAGTTCGTATGATGAGTTTTCTTGAGACTATAGCACATGGTGTTTTACCGGTCACTTCTGATGGATCACAGATAAGTGTTGGAGGACAGACTCCTGATCATATGGCTACACCTAAATTTTCAGACACCAGAGATTCATCCAGCACCTACCGGGGTTCCTCATTTCTTAAGTGTAATAGTTCCTGGTCGTGCTTCACCCCCAGCTACTCAGCCTATGATGGTCGTGGAGGAGCACAAGATGTTTTATTAATTCAGAAAGATGGATAATCCTGGATATGATGGAGGCCCAGAAGATGATGCTTATGAGTTCTTAATTAGCTTTCATGAGAGGTTTCACAACCTCGGGTTAGTGGAGTTTATTGGAGTAGACTACACCACTTTTAAGATAATTATACCTGCCAAGCACTTGTGTAGGTCACACCTTGATATTAGACTAGCAGGGTCCCCTCCTCTTACTCGTACTTCATTCACTCAGGAATTCTTGAAGAATTTCGTATCTCGTAGTGATAGAGATAGAAGGAAAGCTCAGTTTGAGGGGTTATGCCAGGGCATATGATGGTGATAGAGTACGAGACACGATTCCATGATTTGTCTTGCCATTTGATGATTCTTCCTGATGAGACTAACAGGGTAAGGAGGTTCCAATGGATTGATTTGACCTCTTCATTTGATTGCAGCATAGATGGTTGCCATAAGATCTTCTTTCCAACAAATTACCGATGTGGTCCAAGAGGCCAAGTTCGTTAGGCGTGAGGATTATGAGAAGTAGGTGGTTAAAAGGCATTATTTTAACACTCATGTGGGTACTTCATCTGGAGGTAGAGGTTATTATGGTGGAGGTCATCATTATTAGAGTTCTAGACCAACCATTGTATCCATGCGCGTATCTGAGGGAGGACTGTCGGGGCGTATTTCTTATAGTTTGGGACAGTTGACTCTGAGTTCTTATAGGTCATCTAGTCGTGGTGGGCATTCAGGCGCCGGTCCTTCCCAGCAATATGTCATTCCTAGAGCGTGTTATGGGTGTGGTGATCTTAGGCACTTCAAGAAAGATTGTCCCAAACATAGGAGTGGTGGTCAACCTCAGAGTTCTTAGACTCATGTGTCTAGGATAGTCGCACAATCGACTAGAGATCGTTCTTATAGTGGTAGAGGTAGTTCTCATGATGGTAGAGTGGTACTCAGTTCAGCCGAGATGGTGGTCATGAAGGTACTCGAAATTTGGGTGATCGTGCTCATTTCTAAGCTTTCACGAGTAGACCTGAGGAAGAGGCCTCCGATGCAGTCATTACATGTATTCTTTCAGTTTACCATCGGCCCGCTATGGTTCTGTTTTATCCAGACTCTACCTATTCTTATGTGTCAACCTATTTTGCTTTGAGTTTGAATTTGACGTATGATTCCCTAGACATGCATATTCATGCTTCTAATTTTATTGGGGATTCTGTAGTGGTAGACCATGTATATCGAGGGTATATAGTTACGTTGATGGGGTATGATACCCAGGTTGACTTGAAAGTTTTGGATATGGTAGATTTAAACGTTATTCTTGGGATTGATTGGTTATCTCCATATCATGCGATCTTGGATTGTCATGCTAAGACAGTTACTCTACCCATGTTGGGTATTCCTCAATTTGAGTGAAAGGGTACTCTTAGTCAGTATCCATAGAAGGTGATTTCATTCCTCAAGGCTCAAAGGATGGTGGAGAAGTGGTGTCTTTCTTATTTGGCATATATTTGGGATAAGAGTACAGAGAGTCCCTCATTAGAGTCAGTTCGGGTAGTGAGAGAGTTTTCAGAGGTGTTCCCGATGGATATTCCAGGTGTTCCACCTGACCGTGATATTGATTTCTGCTTTGATTTAGAGGTGGGTACTCAGCCTCTTTCTATTCTGTCATATCGGATTGCACCAACTGAGTTGAGGGAATTGAAAGAGCAATTGCAAGATTTATTGAGTAAGGGGTTCATTCGACCTAGTTTTTCTCCTTGCGGTATTCTTGTATTATTTGTGAAGAAGAATGATGGGTCTATGCATGTGTATTAATTATCGATAATTAAAAAAGGTGACTATCAAGAATAAGTATTTGATACCTCGCATTGATGACTTGTGTGATTAACTTCAGGGTGCTTCTGTCTTTTCCAAGATTGATTTGAGGTCCGATTATCACCAGTTGAAGATTAGGGCGGAGGATGCTTCTAAGATGGCTTTTTGGGCTCGTTATGGGCATTATGAGTTCTTGGTGATGTCATTTGGGTTGACTAATGCGCCTACAGGATTTATGGAGTTGATGAATGGAGTATTCAGACCTTATTAGGATTCTTTTGTGATTATCTTTATCGGTCATATTTTGATCTAGTCTCGGAGTGAGGAGGAGCACAAGCAACAATTGAGGATCGTGTTTGGGATTTTGAAGGAGAAGCATTTTTATGCCAAAATTTTGAAGTGTGAGTTCTGGCTTAGTTAAATGGCATTCTTCGGGCATATAGTGACTAAGGATGGTATCATGGTAGATCCCAAGAAGATTGAGGCGGTTCGGGATTGGATTAGACCTACTTTGGTAACTGAGGCTTGGACTTTTATTGATCTCGCGGGTTATTACTAGTGTTTTGTGAGGGGTTTACATCCATTGCATCTCCATTGAGTAGATTGATTCAGAATAAAGTACCATTTCAGTGGTCCGATGAGTATGAGGCGATCTTCCAAAAGCTCAAGACTTTGTTAACTACCGCTCTGATTTTGGCCTTACTAGTTAAGGGAGAGAACTTTACAGTCTATTATGATGCTTTTGTAGTAGGTCTTAGGTGTGTGTTGATGCAAAAAGGGAAGGTGATAGACTATGGTTTAAGGCAGCTGAAGGTATATGAGAAGAACTACCTTACTCACTACTTGGAGTTGGCGGCGGTAGTATTGCTTTGAAGATTTGGAGGCATTATCTCTACGGGGTGCATTGTGAGGTATTCATAGATCATTGCAGTCTTCAGTACATATTCAACCAGAAGGATCTTAATTTGAGACAGCGTACGTGGTTGGATATTCTTAAGGATTATGACATGATAATTTTTTATCATCCGGGCAAGGCCAATGTAGTGGCGGATGCCATGAGTCGAAAAGTTGTGAGTATGGGTAGTCTAGATTTGTTGCATGTGGGATATCATCCTTTAGTGATAGATATGCAATCTTTGGCTAATCCATTTGTGATACTTGATATTTCGGAGCTCGGTAGAGTTCTAGCTTGTGTAGAGGTGTGGTCTTCTTTATTGGAGCAGATTAAGGCTCAACGATTCGATGATGTGAAACTGTGTTAGATTCATGACAAAGTGTTGTAGAAAGAAGCTAAGAAGGCTTTTCTTGATGGTAATGGTGTTTTGAGGATCAAGGGTCGAGTTTGTGTTCCTAGAGTGGGTGATTTGACTAGATTGATCATGGATGAGTCTCATAGTTTGAGGTATTCTAGTCACCCGGGGGCTACAAAGATGTACCGTGGCTTGAAGAAATACTATTAGTGGTGTCGGATGAAAAGCGACATAGTGGAGTTTGTGTCTCAGCGTTTGAATTGCCAGCAAGTGAAGTATAACCACCAGAAGCCTAGTAGTGTGATTCAGAGGATACCTATACCCTAGTGGAAGTGTGTGTCGATTGATATGGAATTCATGGAAGGCTTGCCACGGACTTTGGACAAGTTTGATACTATTTGGGTTATTATAGATAAGTTGACCAAATTTGCACACCTTATTCCGGTTCAGACCACCCACAATTCAAAGAAGTTGGCCAAGATCTATATTAGGGAGATAGTTTGCTTGCATGGAGGGCCCATTTCTATCATTTCAAATCGAGGCACGCAGTTTACATCTCATTTTTGGCAGTCTATGCAGAATGAGTTGGGTACAAAACTGGAGCTTAGTACATCTTTCCACCTTCAGACCGATGGCAAGTTTGAGTGGACTATTTAAGTTATCGAGGATATGTTGCGAGCCTGTGTGATTGACTTTGGTGGTCACTGGGATCAGTTTCTACCCTCGACATAGTTTGCTTACAATAATAGTTATCACTTGATAATTGAGATGGCACCTATTTGAGGCTTTATATGGTATGAGGTGTCGTTCTCGATTGGTTGGTTTGATGTCATCGAGGATAGGCCATGGGTTACATACTTGTTGAGATATTCCTTAGATAAAGTCAAGCTGATTCAGGAGAGACTTCTCACCGCTCAGAGTAGGAAAAAGAGTTATGCAGATCAAAAAATCTGTGATTTGAAGTTTATGGTTGGAGAGTGGGTTATATTGAAGGTTTCACCTATAAAGGGTGTGATGAGATTTGGGAAGAAGGGTAAGTTGAGCCCGAAATATATTGGGCCCTTCGAGATTGTTGTGTGTTGGTGAGGTAGCCTATGAGTTGGCATTACCTCTTGGGTTGTCAGGTGGCATCCAGTTGTTCATATTTCGATGTTGAAGAGTTACCATTCGGATGGTTCCCATGTTATTCAGTGGGACTTGGTGATGCTTGATTAGAATTTGGCCTTTGAGAAGGAGTCTGTAGCTATTTTGGATATGTAGGTTCGAAAGTTGAGGTCGAAAGAGATAGACTCGGTAAAAGTGCATTGGATGAATCATCCCGTTGAGGAGGATACATGTGAAATCGAGTCGGATATACGTGTTAGATACCCCCAACTTTTTTAGAGTCCATGTATTTATTTTTCTTTACCATTAGAGCGCGGACATTTATTTAAGTGGTATCTGATGTAACGACTTTTATAGTCGTTTTGATCTTTTTACCTAAAAATCCCTAAATACCTTGTATGTGACTTTACTTGTGTGTTTATGACTTGGGGGGTGGCACGATTCCCTAAATACCTTGTATGTGACTTGACTTGAGAAGTTTGACCTGTGGTTGAGTTTTGGGTAAATGCATCTTTTTTGAGTTTTCATCAATTTTATTAGGTCCAGAATGTCATTTATGACTTAGTTGAGCCTTTGGTTCGGGTCCCGAGACAATTGGGTACATTTTGGGTAGTTGGTTGAGAAATAAAATTTCCTTATTCTAAGAGTTTACTTTGGTCAACATTGGGTCAATGATACCTTTTTCAGGATTTGAGTGCGCGAGCAAGTTTGAAATGTGTTTTATGATCGAAATATATATTTGGTTCGTGTTCGGGGGTCCTGGATGAGTTTTGAATGTCAGATCAAGAATTAGGGAAAACTAAAAAATTGCTTTAGTTGTCATCTGGTTTCCTTCATCGCGATCACGGTGAGGTTCTCACGACGCGATGATGGAAGGGGAAGAGGGTCGCGATCGGGGTGGGCTAGGTCAGGATCGTGCAAGAGGTGGGTTAGGCTAGGTCGAGCAAATGCCCCGCGATAGTAGGAATGGCCCCCGCGGTCGTGAAGGGCAGCGTAGCTGGGCAAAAATAAAACCCCCAATTCGACTTTCATCTTTCATAAATCCATTTTAGAAACTATGGAGCTAGGATTAGAAACATTTTAAGTGCGATTTACGAGTTTCTTCATTGGGGTAAGTTTCTAAGCTCAATCTTAGTGATTATTAATGATTTCTTCCATTAAATTATGATTCTTTCCATGATTTCTAGTTAGTAAATAAGAATTTCTCATGGGTTTAGCTTCAATTAGTGAAATTGATGGCTCAAATCTAAATAGAACTTCATGATTGTTAGGTTTTGATTGTCTAGACTATGGGTAACATGATTCTAAGTTCAATTTCTAATTTTGACCTTCGGGGTTCGGGGTGAGTTTTAGGTTGATTATTTTGAACTCGAACCTTTATATGGATATATGGGTATCGTTATCTTCGTATTCTTATGTAGATATGGTGTTGAATAGATTGAGTTCATTCGCATGCTATGAGGAGGGGAAAGTCATAGAGTGACTCTTCGGCTTCAGATTCAGGCATATTAAGATTTACTAGACCCTTTATGTAGTATTTTGTGTTGGTTTAATTAATTAAGGGACATAATGGGGAATTGAGGGTCTCATACTCGTGAGGTGGTGAGTATTTTTATGGGTACCAGTGTATATGTAAGGGTAATTGAAATACAAAATAGATATACTTATGATGGAGACTATGTGTTTAGCCTACAGTCCTCGAAGAGTGGTGTATAAATTCACTTAGGTTGGTATGGCTGCTGTTTATGTGGGCTATGATAGCGATGATTGATATATCTCTGTGATTAATGACTTGTCATGCATTGATCACTCCACATCTTATCTAATAACATGAAAGAAGAGTTCATCTTGATAAATTGAATTGATATTATGCATTTGCGTGGTGTACATATATACATCTAATCGATGAGATACGAGAAAAGGGCCCGAAGAGTCTGGACATGGATATGGTACATGGACATGAGTGATGATGATGATGATATTATAGCCTAAGGACTGGTACCCGATGTGATATGGAGGATCTAGTATTCCGGGTGGGTATATGAACCTCATGAGTCCCCCATTGGTCACGTGAAACCTATTGCATAAGTGTGTATACTATTAATATATAGACATTGCATATCATGCATTTCACTTGCATTCATGTTATTCATACCTGATGTTTGATTTCATGTCATGTGTGCTTTAGATGATAAAAAACATGGAATCTTTATAGTTTAATAGCTTTAAATGAAATAAAGATAGAGCCTTTATGGCTTTCCTTGACTTAAAAGATGGAAAGGTTTAACCTTTATGATAATACGTGTTCTAACAGATGGAAAGATCGAATTTTTATTGATATAATGCCCTAAATAATTTAAAGGTTGAATCTTTGGCTAAACTTGTTTTAATCCACGAAAAGGAAGAATCTTTGTGGTTATCTGAGCCTTAATTAAGGGAAAGATTGAGCCTTTATCACTATAACTACCCAAGTGACTAAAAGGTGGAAACTTTATGCTTATACGTGAAAAGTAATGACCTTTATGACTGGAATAAATTGTAGAACCTTTTATTAGATAGTTAAATACTTATAAACTGAATAATTGTAACTAAGAAAGAAAGAAGATGAGTAAAGGGAGTATCAACTCTCGCTATCACTATAGTTTAGGGTCGGTTGACGCTGCTGGGTACACATGTTTTTCATACTAACTCTACACTTGCTGCATTTTTTGTGTGCAGGTACCGATCTGAGCAGTAGTGGAGTTTTGGGGTTGAGACCTTGATCTACTCGAGAGGCAGCTCTAGTAGATTCAGCGTAAGCTGATGACATTCCCTCAACACCGGACTCCTTTTTATTTTTATTGCTTTTTTTCTTTTCCTTATTCCAGACAGTTGATATAATATGTTACCAAATTTGTATTCGGATAGATGTTTTGTACTTATGACAACAGGATTTTAGGGTTATGGTTGTTGACTAGACTTATTTATGTTATGTCTTCAGACTATTTAAGTACTTTCATGGGTTATTTCTATTTCTGCAAATTACTTGTCTTTTAAATTATGAATAAGCTTATGGTTCGCCTATGGATTTAGGATAAGTGCCCTCACGGCAGAAATGAGATTTTAGGTCGTGACAAAAGGTTAGGCTACAGTTAAAGTAGAAGGCATTAAATAATGCAAAATCTGACATTTTCATCCATTCAAGCAAAGTGTAGATAAATTATACAACCTCCTAAGCAAAATGCACAAATGGTTAAAGTAGAAAAACATGTTAATTGACCAATTTAGATGTTGACCTCCGGCTAGCTTACTCCCTCTTATAGTATAGTAGAAATTGTTAATAATGATTCGCCTTTGTTCATACACTTTCATTTCCTTGCATGCTCCTCTCTTTAAATGTGATCATACAATTCAAAAACTGCAAACTAAAATGCTTCAGGGAAAATAAAAAGAAAACACTATGTACATGTGCTTTTACCTTAATAGGTTGTCCTCAATATAACAATTTTTAGTATTCTATTCGTAAATACTAGTTTAGAAGATTTACGGATTTTTTTCATAGTGCAAGCGGATCTGCAGTAATCACAACTCGTGTCATTGGTCATCGGGAATCTGTAGAAAGCGGATGAACTCTGTTTACCACAACTTAAAATCCCTTTATTGATGCAAAGAATTAACTCTAACCCTAATTATCTCTAGGTTTTTGATACACGTCTTCCAACACCCGCAGTGCTATATGTGTAGACAATGTTAGGGATAAGAGTTAGACTAACTAATGACTCTTCTAATTAGCTAGCACCCCTTGTGGGTGTACTAGACCATAAACTATTTTTCCAACATCTTCCACTCACACATAAGGCAGTGCTCAAGCTTCATCAAGCTAAGAAAAATATATTCTCCTTTAAATTCTCTTGCATCATTTCATACTGGATAAGTAGATTGTGCAACCGGGATACTTGAGAACACTTTGTTATACGTCTGCTAGGAATATATAGCATCTTGTCGTCATCATAAAAAATCATCAAGTAGATTACATAAGAAGTATGCTCAGTGTCCAAGATCATATGAATTACATTTATATATTACACTTTGATCTCATGTATCTTAGTTCTTGTGTTCGCAAGTATGACCCATAAGTCACAACTAGTACCAACAAACACAAAGTAAATGAGATTCCATCAATGATCCTCCTCTTCTCATGAGTTTCTTAACTTGTATCTAATTCGTTTTTGTACTCATGCTCCGCTAAATCGAATCTCTCATGGTCATATTTGGTAGTATGCTAATATTGCGAACATCAACCAAACTTTGAGCCACTGATTAGAGTAGTGAATGTACTCACTAAGGTCTCACACAATAATAAGTCGAGATATAACTTATGTTAACCCTTTGGTCGATATTTGCACACATGGTATGAAACATATGCTACAATATTTTCTCCTTCTCCATGGAGCATATGTCTTTATCTCATAATATAATGTTTTACATATGATATTCAGACACTATATGCATCTGAACTGAGTTCCTTGATCTATTTAATAAAATGTGAACTCACATCTATCCTCTCAAGGTAGATTAGGTGAAAATTATTTTCACCATAAAACACTAAAATGACCTTTGTCATTCCTTGTGTAATGTTATAGATTCTTAAGCGATGTGCTATCAAATTATATGTATGATAATTTGCTTAAAATCTCGTCTCATCTCTTATCAACACTAAATTGATTGAGGCAGACACCTATGTGAGAAGACTGACTGCTGACCTTTGTCTACCCAACATATTTTCAATAATGTCAAATAATGGACCCAAATCATTTCATAATAGGAATACACAATAAGCACTCACGATAAGAATGTACACAAAATTTTAAATAATAAGTGGATACAAATTAAACTTATTTTAATTTTTAAGAAAATAATAAACATGAACGTCGGAAAATATAAATAAAGAATTAATGACTATATTAATGCTCACACAGTCCTTGAGATATTGCATGAACAAAAACATGCATCTCTAGAATCCAGCTGAGTAAATCAATCTTGTGTAGATGTACTTTATGTTCAGTTCTTTGTGCACATTCATGTCATCACAAAATTAAATTTAATATTAATGTGTTAAGTTTTACAATGATATTTAGAATTTTTTATGCTCAAAATACCAGCTTGACGGTCATAAAGACTATCATTAATTCAGTACTAATTGCAGCATCAAAATATGATCCAAGAACATTTTTGACCAAACAACTGATTGTACCATCAAGGAAAAAGTCAAAAGGTCAACTCTCATTATGGATAAAGATACATGTAATTATTTTTCATTATCTATGATATGGCCTCATTATAGAGCTTAGAATACATTCAGAGGTGGACCGATTCTTGTCCATATCTCCTATGCAATCGGCATTAGTGTATCTCCTCAATTCCATGTCAAGCACTTAATGCAATGCGCGTATAAATTCCAAATGGTGTTTTATGAATTGTTTTAACTGTATTTTCAATGTGGTGGATTTAACTTGATTTCATATTTTGTTTAAAAAGCTAATTGTGATATAGATATCAAGTCTAGCAAATGTATCTTGCATAAGACTACCAACCGTACATGCATAAGATACACAATTTAGCATACAAGGCATTGCCATTGTTGATTGAAGTTTTAATAGGGTCATAATTTTGCAAGTTGAATTATTTAAAGAACAATTTATGTAAACATTATTCGAAATCATTATTCGTGAATGTTAATATTATCACTCATATCTTTCATCTCCAAATGAGACGATAATAAGATCTTTATGTCGTTTACCTACTTCAGATTATTTTTCAGTTATCAATATATCATCAACATACAATGACATAACTATAAAGTTATTCTCATATCTTTTAGTTGCTTCTTCATAATTTTCTCAGAAAGTATCTCATATTTGCTTTGCATTGTCGCAAGAAGAGATTTGATCTACTTTTGGTCCAATACCCCAAACAAGTATTATTTTAACTTTGTCATTTAGTTGGATATCTTCTTTTGTGTATTGGCCCCCGAGACTTCTTGGACCATCTTGAACCACATTTCAGACCTCTTTGTCTTCAGCCATTATGAAGACTTGCATTCTCGTCTTCCACGACTGATAATGTTCTCCATCTAAATATGGTAACCTTGTTGTTGATTGTCCTTCTTGAATTTCTAGGGGTGCATTCATTTTTTGTCTTTCAAGGTGTTAGCCCTTTTTTTAAAGACCCGAATCTAATACCAATATTTGTGTTGCACACTTATTCTACGAGTACCACATTTTGTTATGTGTTTTTGTTTTAGTGTTGAGATTGTTAGTTATATAAGATATTTCAAATAGCTCCTTGACTTTACCATTCGTGTTTCTGTTGTTGCATATGTTGGAGATTGAGTTGAGAATTTAATTGTGTTGCAGTGTTACTAATATTGACAACCAATGTGACGTTAGTAAACATGAATTATGGCAAGTTGTGTGTTGATTTCTGTTGTTTTTCTCTATGATATTAAGTTACATGAGTTGGTTCGTTGAAGCAAGTTCAGTGATGTAATGCATGAGGTTGGCGTGGAGGTGAGGCTCGATATTTAGGTCATCCAAAAGAGAGGAAGTTTCAAGTATCTTGGGTCTATTATTCAGAGAAATGGGGGAGATTGATGAAAATATCACACATCGTATTAATGCATGGTGAATATAAAATGGAAGCATCCAGGTTCTTGTGTGATAAGAAAGTGCCACTAAAACTTAAACACAAGTTCTAAAGCGTGGTGGTTAGATCAACTGTGTTGTATGGGGCGTAGTGTTGGTCAAGAACTCTCACATTCAAAAGATGAAGATGGAGGAGATGAGCATGTTACAATGGATGTGTGGGCACAAGAGGAGAGATGGGATTAAGAATGAAGATATTCAGGACAAAGTGGTGGTGGTCTCGGTGAAGGACAAGATGAGAAAAGTAAGACTGAGATGGTTCAAGCATGTGAAGAGGAGATGTACGGATTCCCACAGATTCCCCAGTGTGAAGGTGTGAGAGATTGGCTATGGAGGGTTTTAGGAGAGGTAGAGGTAGGTTGAAGAAGTATTGGGGAGAGGTCATTAGACAGGACATGGCCCAGTTCTAGCTCACCGAGGACATGTTCATAGATAGGAGGTTATGGTTGAGCGTTGTCATGCTTTTCTTTCCATACTTATAGTCGTAGTATTACTCTTGTGGTTTCTTGTCCTTTGATATCTGTTATTATCTGATATTTCTTGTCCTTCAAATATTTTATGATTTTGGCAGTTGTGCTATTATTCCTTTCTTTCAGACTTATTTTTGTTATTATATGTTGTTTTTGTACTTTCGTTATTTCTTTGTCTAATTATTTTTGTTTGCTTTTCTTTGAGTCAATTGTCTATCAGAAACAACTTCGCTACCTCCCAAGGCAGGAGTAAGGTCTGCATACACTCTACCCTCCCCAGATCTACTTGTGGGTTACACTTGGTATGTTGTTGTTGAGTTGGTTTGCTTAATGGAGTGAGCCCACTTAAGCGCCTCATTCGAGTCATGAAATAGTGGTTTAACTAAGAATTTTACCTAGATATGCAAAATCAAGAAGCCTGGTTATTACTATTAGGGACATTTGCATTTTATTACCTAATATAACAAGATTTCATAATATAACCACTCGTTGATTTTAGGCTCTATCTTCCTATTTTTCTCTCTCCCTCACTCTTTCTTTCTCTCCCCAACTTGACAACTCGTTGATTTTAGGCTCTATCTTTTTAATTTTCTCTCTCCCTCACTCTTTCTCTCTCTCCCCAACTTGAATTCTTTTTTTCTAATCCAATCATTTAGCAATTTAGGTGAGCCATTGGCGCGACAGAGGAGCGCAAACCATTGAATCCAGCTTTACTTCCCTTTAAATATTGTTATAAGTTCGTTTCATTTTAATGATTTAACCTACTAGGAATGAAAAAACAAAATTTAAGTAGATTTAAGTCGTGACATTAGATTCTATGCTACAATGGTACGGTTCTCAAGGCACTATGAACTCAAAATTTTCAACAGTAATCCCAAATAAATTCAAAAGATAAAACAATAACGCTAGTCTAAATTACATAAGGATGTTAATAAGTTGTTATTTCATTTCTATCATATCACATCTTTTTTTGGTAGAGAAATATTTTTTGCCTTGTTATAATGGAAGAAAAGATGGTTATGGTGAATTGGTGATGGGTCGATGATTTTCTTGGTGGTGAATAGTTGTATGTCGAATGTATGTTAATTGTATGTTACGTATATGTCCAATGTATCACTAGATATACACTGACATATAACATGATATAGCCAACATGTTTTAACGAGTATATACAACATAATTGTTTTTGGTATATGTTAGTGGTATATTTTTAAGTATTTGTACATATTTCATTTAAAAACTATTACTAGCTTTTAAAAAAACCGATTGTTCCATTAAAGCAGATAACTAGGGCCCTAATTTCACATCTCAAGGTAAAAGTCCCTTGAATTACTACAAATTCACTGTTTTGATGTTCATATCTATCAGGTCCCCGAGTACACATTAGCAAGTGGCAACTAATGTGACTAGAATAATCAATATCTCAGAGTTAGAAGCGCATATGCACATTATGGAACTAAATTGCTAGTACAACCACTACCATTCAAGCACCGGTAAGATTTTTCTAAAGAACTTTTACACACTGTTCGTATAAAAGCTTGGCTTACATTTCTGATGCAGAAAAGGTATTTACCATCTAAAATTAAAATCCTTTGATCATTATGCCGTGCTACATAAGCGTTCATGTAAACCTCCACTGGAAGAAGCAGCAAATGAATTTATTAATGTTGTCGAAGCTCCCAAATCTTATTATTGAAAATAACCAAGCTTCTTATTGAAGAGAGCCAAAATGAAATGCATCATATACATGAATCAAAGATGGTTTTCATGTGGTTTCAGAACCATCTACCCGTCTCTTTTCCCAGATAAGGACCATTTGTCAGTCATTAAATTGATTTTATAGCAATTACAACTCTCGCACCATACAAATGTTTCTGAATCCTAGTATACAACTTAGTAAATAAACTTTGGCATTCAAATACCCTATTCTAATCCCAGCAAAAGAAACTAATCAACCAACTCAAATGAAGTTGACAAGGAGTGGTTTCGTACAAAATCTAGGAGGATGAATTCCTTGTTTGTGAAGAATCAACACTTAAGGACGACAGTGCAACAGTATCCGGGTTTTTGAGCTGATCAAGTTGCTTCTTACCACGGCGAATCAAGTATTCAATATAAATAAAGTTCTTACGGTCAACTTGCTTAGAATGTTTTTGGAACTCAGCTGATACAAATGACTGAATTTGCTTCCTCTCTTCAGCAGTCTTGGAGCGGGCTGCTCTTAAGAATCCCCTGTATAGAGCAAGCACTTGCTTCTGCATCCCAGATAGCCTTGGTCCACTGGAGGCACCCATTGTAGTTTCAGGGCGAGTGACAAGAAAGGAAGTTTGCCACTGTTTTGGCACTCTGCTTTGGACTGAAAGAACAGATATTGTACAATCACTTACAAGGCAGAACTTGATTCAATGAACAGCAAAAAAGAAACAGAAGAAAAAAAGAAAGAAGGAACCACCATGACTTGAATTAGTCCATAGAATCTGAACACAGTTAGAATCTTCCAAGTAAATTTTCTACTAGATTTTTCTTTAACACTCAAAACATCAGATTCTTCTTGTGCTTATGTTTCCTTGACAGGTTACAAACATACTAAATCCACAGCTATGCAGAAATGGACTGGAACCTGCCCAAGGAAACAGAGGAATGAACATAAATTTAAGTACTCAAATACAGAATAGAATGTTGGTTTTTTTCCTATATATGTTACTTCACAATATAGATCATCTTCCCCACCCTCCCCCCTCCCTTCTTATTGTGGAAACTGACATTTGGTGAAATGATCTTTTCAATATTCATGTTGTTAGAATAGGAATAGGATTTGTATATAATATCCTACATGGAAAAGGATTGAGATGTAATATCTATAAATAGGGCTCAAAGTAATAATGTAGATACAACAATTCAATAAATATTTTCTCCCATATTCTCACATGGTATCAGAGCAATTGTGAGAAAAATATCGATGTGCATCATTTCGACGACATTCAGGAGTAAATCAGTTGTCACCGTGCAATTTCCGGAGACCTACGCGGTTGTCCAAGCAAAGGATAATCCTTTCTGCCAGTGTTTTTCAAAAATCAACACCACCACCGGAACTGGAATTTTCCGACGAGCAAACCCAGTGAGCCTCATCGGAAACTGGTCACCCACGCGCCCTCACACGCCGTAGGAGACGCTGTTCCGACGAGCGCGTCAGAGCCACGTGCCGACGCGTGAGGTGCCTTTCGGCGACTTTTTGTGAAATTTCATTTTCTAGTGGGATCACCCCTGCATTCCGATCCTACCCATATAATTTTTTTTTATTTTGACCACTTTCCGGTGGTCATATCTGATTTTTCCGACGACAAAAGCTGTCTTTTTTAGATTCCGGCTATGATTTTGTTTTCTTCCAGATTCAGGCGTTATATATTTTCCAGATTTAGGCTAAAAAAATTTTATTTCACGAGATGTCATTTGGATCTGATATTTTTGGCTCCAAAAACACTGGAATTGGAACTTCTAGCCCTATGATTACTTTCTAACCATTCATGGGAAGTGCAAACTATTTAGCTTGGGCTTCCTCGGTTGAGTTGTGATACAAGGGTAAACGTGTTCAAGATCATTTAACGCAAAAGACTATTATGGTTAATGAAAAAATGGAGGCTAGTGAGACAGAAAAGGCCAAAGCACAGTGGGAGAAGGTTGACGCTCAATTATGTAGTCTCCCGTGGTGATCTATTGGATCCAAGTTGATGCCCTTATTTCATTGCTTCCAAACATGTTACTCAATTTGGGAAAAGACTCGCGTTTTATACACTAATGACATATCTCGATTTTATGATGTGATATCTCGGATGACCAACTTAAAGAAACAGGAATCAGATGTCTACTTACTTAGGACAGGTACATGCAATCATGGAGGAATTTGAGTAGTTGATGCCAGCACTACGAACGTTGAAAAACAACAAGAGCAAAGACAGATATTGTTTCTAGTTCTTACACTTAACTGGACTTCCTACTGACCTTGATTCGGTGCGTGATCAGATTTTGGCTAGTCCTACGGTTCCTTCAATTAATGAACTATTTTCTCGTTTGCTTCGTCTTGCTGTGCCTCCTAATCACACAGTGGTTCCATCACCAACCGTTGACTCATTTGTTCTCGCATCTCACACCATAGAGAATTGAACATCTCAGTCTATGGATAATTGACGAGGAGGAGGTCATTTTGGTAAATCCCGGACCAAGTGTAGTTATTGTCATAAGTTTGGACACACTCGCGAGGTATGTCGTGCTCTACATGGTCCACTACCCAATGATGTTCAGTGTACTCATTGTCATAAGTTTGGACACTCGTGACGTATGTCGTGTTCTGCATGGTCAACTACCCAAACAATGCTCATGTTGCTCAGACTAACACTACAGGAAATTCGAGGCTTTTATCTGAAGGAGAATATAATGAGTACCTTCAGTATCGAGCAAGTAAGCAGACATCTCCACAAGTAGCCACGAATTCTCAGCCTAATACTTCTGTTGCTGGTAATTCCTTCGCTTGTATTTCACAATCTAGTATCCCTCCATCGTGGGTCGTTGACTCGGGCGCTTCTAATCATATTTCTAGTAACAAATCCCTTTTGTCAAATATTATTTATTCACAGTCCCTTCCTCAGATTACTTTAGCCAATGGGATCCAAACAAAACCAAAAGGGGTTGGACAAGCTAATCCCCTATCTTTTGTCACTCTAAACTTCGTTCTTTATGTCCCTAGCCATCCTTTTAATCTTACGTCTGTCGGTCGTTTGACACGTGCCCTAAATTGTGCCATAATATATTTTGATGATTCTTTTGTTATGCAGGACCACAGTACGGGACAGGTGGTTGGTGCAGGATATGAATCACAAGGTTTCTACTATCTTACCTCTCCTAATTCCTCCACAGCATGCTCCATTACAGATCCTCCAGACTTAATCCATAAACGATTGGGACATCCAAATATGTTCAAGCTACAAAAGATGGTGCCTAGTTTGTCTAGTCTATCCAAATTAGATTGTGAGTCGTGTCAACTTGGGAAACACACTCGCACTACCTTTCCACGTAGTGCTGAGAGTCGTGCATAGTCTATTTTTTCGATAGTTCAGTTTGATATTTGGGTTACCTTTAGGATTTCGTTATTTTATTAGTTTCATTGACAAATTTTTCAAATGTACTCGGTTATTCTTAATGAAAGATCATTCTATGTTATTCTCTATATTCAAGAGTTTTTGTGCTGAAATACAAAATTAATTTGGTGTTTCTATTCGTACTTTTCGTAGTGATAATGCCTTAAAATACAAATTCTCCCAGTTTCAGTAGTTTATGACTCACCAGGGAATTATTCATCAAACATCTTGTCCGTACACCCCTCATCAAAACGGGGTAGCAAAATAGAAGAATATGCATCTCATTGAGACTGCTCGCACTCTTCTCATTAAATCCCATGTTCCGCTGCGTTTTTGGGGAGATGTAGTCCTCATAGCTTGTCATTTAATTAATCGAATGCCCTCATTTTCTATTCAAAATCAGATTCCATATTCCATAGTATATCCTCAGTCGTGTTTTTGGGAGAACATGTTTTGTGCATAACCTAGCTCCGGGGATAGATATCGCCTATCGCTCTCTTAAATGTGTCTTTCTTAGTTATTCTTGAGTTCAAAAGGGGTATCGTTGCTTCTCACCTGATCTCCATCAATATCTTATGTATGCCGATGTCACATTTTTTTAGTCTCAACCTTATTTTAGGTCTCCTTTTGATCATCCCGATATCTCAAAGGTCTTACCTATACCTCAGGTTTTACCTACACCGGCCTTTGAGGAACCTCTAGTCACTTCTACATCTCCAGTCACAGTGCTACCACTTCTGACTTATCATCATCGACCGCGTCCACCATCAGACCCAACATTAGGTCCAGATGATTCATGCCATGCATCATACCCTGCACCTACTGTGGACTTGTCTCTTCCTGATAAGTCGATTGTACTTCTTTAAGGTAAAAGGTTCACTCGTAATACTAACCCACATTATACCCTTTTAAGTTATCATCGTCTATCATCATCTCATTATGTCTTTGTATCATCATTGTCCTCTGTCCCCTTTCGTAAGTCTACAGGTGAAGCCCTTTCTTATCCCGAACGGAGACAGGATATGATTAACGAGATGTTTGCTTTATACATGAGTGGTACTTGAGAGCTTGTTCCTCTCCCTTCAAGTAAATCTACTATTGGTTGTCGTTGGGTTTATGCAGTCAAAGTTGGTCCGGACGGCAAAGTTGATCGGCTTAAGGCTCGCCTTGTTGCGAAGGGGTATACACAGATATTTGGGCTTGATTACAGTGATACTTTCTCTCATGTGGCTAAAATAGCACATGTTTGTCTTTTTCTATCCATAGTTGTTGTCCATCGTTGGCCTCTTTATCAGTTGGACATTAAGAATATTTTTCTCCATGGTGATCTTGAGGAGAAAGTTTTTATATAGCAACCACCCGATTTTATTGCTCAGATGGAGTCTAATCTGGTGTGTCGATTGCGTCGGTCACTTTATGGTCTGAAACGGTCTCCTCGAGCCAAGTTTGGTAAATTCAGCACAGTAATTCAAGAGTTTGGTATGACTCGAGTAAAGCAGATCATTATGTATTTTATCGACATTCTACTCCAGATATGAGTATTTTATTTGGTGGTTTATGTTGATGATATCGTTATAATTGGCAATGATCAAGATGGTATCACTAATTTAAAGTAACATCTCTTTCAACATTTCCAGACTAAGGATCTCGGCAGACTGAAGTATTTTTTAGGTATTGAGGTTGCCAAATCAATGTCATGTATTGTTATTTCGCAAATCAAGTATGCCTTAGACATTCTTGAGGAGACAGGAATGATGGGTTGTAAACTCATTGACACTCATATGGATCCGAATGCTAAACTCTTGTCAGGACAGGGGGAGCCACTCAGTGATCCTGAAAGATATAGGCGGTTCGTTGGTAAGTTGAATTATCTCACAGTGACTAGACCTGACATTGCGCTTCCTGTGAGTGTTGTAAGTCAATTTATGGATTCTCCATGTGATAGTCATTAGAATGTAGTTATCCACATTCTGCGATATATTATGTCAGCCTCAGGTAAAGGATTGCTTTTCGAAGATCGAGGCCATGAGTAGATCGTTGGATATACAAACGCTGATTATGCAAGATCACCCTCTGATAGACGTTCTACATCTGAATATTGTGTGTTAATAGAAGGTAATTTGGTGTCCTGAAAGAGTAAGAAACAGAGTGTCGTTGCTCGATCTAGTGCTGAATCAGAATATCGAGCAACGGTTATAGCATCTTGTGAGGTAGTTTGGATTAAGCAGTTGCTCTGAGAATTAAAATTTGGAAAAATCGGTCCAATAAAACTTGTGTGTGATAACAAAGTGACCCTTCATATCGCATCAAATCTGGTATTTCATGGGAGGACTAAGCACATAGAGATTCACTGTCACTTTGTCAGGAAAAAGATACTCTCCGGAGATATTGTTACTAAATTTGTAAAGTCGAGTGATCAGCTTGTAGATATTTTCACCAAGTCACTCAGGCGTCCTCGTATTACATACATCTGTAACAAGCTCGGTACACATGACTTGTATGCGTCAGCTTGAGGGGGAGTGTTAGAATATGAATAGGAATAGGATTTGTATATAGTATCCTACATGGAAAAGGATTGAGATGTAATATCTATAAATAGGGCTCAATGTATTATGTAGATACAACAATTCAATAAATATTTTCTCACACATGTTATAGAATAGAACTTACGACATTTCAGAACAACTATTGGAAATAGATTTAAGTAGGTAATATCATAAGTCGGACCTTGAAAAGTCCAAAAATAAAACTTAGGAGACGGAATCATTTATTAAACAGTAACCTATTTTGATATATGGCAGGTTTATCTTTTTCAGTTGTATGTGACTACTTAGCAGGAGTATAGTTAAGGAATCGGTGACAACTTTTCTCCCTATATTTTGGTCAATTTCATTTGGGAAGAGCTTAAATCTTTCTTCTTTTTTCTTCTTCCCATCTCTGTCATTAGACTCCTTTCATTAGTGAGACCTTGATAAGTGAAAAAGTAAAACCCATGGAGATGGAATTGATTTATTAGCAATTTAGCAGAGTAATTATATTGAGTATATGACAGGTCTATCTTTTCCAGTTGTATGTGATTACTTAGCAGGAGTTCTGAAGAAAGAATGAGAACATTTCTCGCAATATTTTTGGCCAGTTACGTCTGGAAAGAGCATAAAACATCTGTTTTCTTCTTCCCATCTCTGCCAATAGACTCGCTCGCTATGCATCCTTTAGGTAGTATAAGTGTTTAATAACCCTGTCTTGAGCCGAGGGTCTCTCGGAAACAGCCGGTCTACCTACCAAGGTAGAGAGTACCCAGACCCCACGTTGTGGGATTTCACTGGGTATGTTGTTGTTGTTGTAAGTGTTTAACAACCCGACCCTTAGTTTTTTGTTTTAATGCTTAATTTTGGACTTTGAGACTTAAACAACTCAAAATAACCATTTGGATTGCTTGAGGGGTTCGGGTTGGGATTTGAGGGGCTCAGGTGGATTTTCGAACAGAAAACATAAAAATGAGAAGAGCAGATTTTTTATTTCTCTGGTGCAGTTGCAGGCCTACGCGATCGCGTGGCCTGGGTCGCGATTGAGTGGTGTAATAGTTTTGTGCATCGCGATTGCGGTCGCTTTATGCTTCTCGCAATCGCATAGGGTTGTTCGTGCTTGTTATTATTCATCGCTTGAATTGTCTGTGCTTGAGATGTTTTAGTACGTGAGTTGCCCGTGCCCCATGTGGCTATGGATTTGTATCATCCGAATCACAGGGACAAATGTGCACACACGTTTGTTCATGAGTGACCGTATCATCCGTGCCCCCTTGGCAAATATGCAGGGGCGGACCCACAGACCCTTGTGGTCCGGCCCTTCCCCGGACCCCGCGCATAGCGGGAGCTTAGTGCACCAGGCTGCCTTTTTTTTTATATATGTATAAATACTATGCAAAAGATAGTATATTAAAGAGATGACACTGCTTAGCATTACTGGTAGCTTACTGGTGTGGCGCTTCACCAATCTCCTAGAGGTCGTGTGTTCGATCCCGTGGAGTATGATATTTTTAAAAGCTTTTTAGGCTTTATTCTAAAAATAAAGCAGCCACAAAGTCACAAAGATTGTCAATATGACATTATCTGTTAACTTCGACCTGCAACTCTTTACCTAACAAGGAATAGATCATTGTAGCAGTCAATAAATAATTTAATATTATTGTGAAATAGGATTACTCAAACAACAACAAAATACCAGTGTAGTCCCACATAGGATTACTCAAGCAACTTAAAATCCTAACTTTGGCAAAACTACTGAGTTTTCTTTTACAATTTGCAATTGGAGATTAAAGTTGCTTTGCAATTTTTGATGTTGTGTGTTTCTCTATAATGAAAGTTCTTTTAATATTTTTTTCATTATTTCTTTATACTTGGAATTTCTTGAAAACATTCATCATTTGCTTTTTTGGGTGGGTTTCTATGAAATTATCTAAGATTTATCTGAATTGATATTTTAATTTGTTATTCAGCTTGAATTTATTTTTCTAAAATATGACTTCACTATAGTAATTTATTTATAATTCACTTCTTTAAATGTCGACACCCCTTACAAAAAATCCTGACGCCCCAGCAAAGTGCACGCAGGTTTGTTGCCCTAGGAGCGCCGGTGATAGTAAAGGTCGAGTCTTTATCATATTTCTCCTGATTTATGACTCATGCTTCGTTGCATATCTTTATATCTTGTATTTGTAGCATACCTTATTATGTTGCTATTGTTGATGCATATCTTAATTATGCCTTATCCGTTCATACCTGCTAATGCCATATTGTGCTTGTTTCTGTTTAGATTATCTATTGGGCAAATAGCGTTTTTGGTCCCTGAGATATCGCATTGTTCTGATTTTGATCCTTATATTGTTTGACTAAGCACTTTAGACCTTCAACTAACGTAAATGTGTGATTTTGATCCTTTAAAGCTAACCGTTGTTAAATAGTTAACAGAATTAGTGTTTAAAAATTATAAGTTTTTAAACTAAAGTAAACAGAAAGGGAGACCCGAATTGATTTTCTTCAATCGTCCCATCACCACCATGACTGACTTTGAGAAGCATAAACCCAGAAAAAATAATATATTGGGTGGTGGGGAAGCTATGCATGTGACCCGTGGAGTGATTTCAAAGAAAATGGTTATTGTCCATATATACTTCACTCTATCAGTGAGAAATAGTTGTATCAGGATGGATGTGTGTGTCTTCATCTCTCTTATACTGTTTCTTTGAAGCATAAAGAAAGAAATGAAGAAACAAAACAACTCATTTTCCTATTCTCCATTAACTTAAGAGACTTAACCTTGCTGCTAATACTTAATCTAATAAATATTTTTACAGTAAGCAAAATATAGTTGGAAGAACAAAAATCATTGAAAAAATAGGCACAGGAATTAGAATTCTTATAGTCAGATCATAGCTTAAAAGAATGATAAAGGGAATGCAATTTGATAATCCAGTCAAGAGCAAGCAAAAGTAGTCACCCACACCCCAGCATATTCTTTTTCTGGGTTTATGTTTCTCAACGATCAACCATGGTGCATCGTGCACGGTGACGCAGAGGTTGAAAGAAAATCAATTCGGTCTCTCTTTCTGTTTTCTTTTCTTTTTCTGTTTACAGTTTTTTTACAAATTATATTTTTTAAACATTAATTTTGTTAACTATTTAACAGCGGTTAACTTTAAAGGATCAAAATCACACATTTAGGTTAATTGAAGGGCTAAAGTGCTTAGTCAAATAACACAAAGATCAAAATCAAAGTAAGGCGATAACTCAGGGACCAAAAACGCGCCCTTATCTATTTATCGAGTGCCCAAGTTAAAGTAGGTATTATGAAACAACTCCCGCCACAATCTTGTTAAGTGAGGGGCTGATGATACTTACGAAGTACACGTGGTTTATTGTACCTATGCTACACTTGCTTCACTTTTTGTGCAAGTGTTAATCCTTGTACTAGTGGAGGACGTGGTCAACTTTAGGAGCGGACCGGAGATCTCAGGGTAAGCTGCTTGGCTAGTTCGCAGCATCATGGAGTCCTTTATTTACATTATTGTTCTATCTTTCAGTATATCTTGTTGAGATTCTTGTAGTGTTTCAGATGTTGTAGCTCATGACTCGTATTGGCATTTCTTGAGGTTGTTTATGAAATTCCATACTTTCGACTTTATGACATCTCTTATGGTTTAGTAACTATTTTCAAAGTCTATTATTATCTTTTTTTTATAACCGTGGTGTTCGGACCAGCTTATGCACACCTTGATTAACTTCCACGGGATACTTGTCACCTCCCACCAGCACTAGGTAACTCTGTCCACCAAGGCTAGGACAAATGAAAAGAAATTATCTAGTGTTTTGACACTGTTAGGATTTGATCATGAGAACTCATGGTTCTCAACCCACTACATTGACCACTAGGTCATGCTCTTGGGTGCAAGTCTGTTATTGTCTTTTTCATGATTGAAAAAGGACTTGTATACAGGTTGGGTTAGGTGTCATCGCGGCTTAGGTAAATTGGATCATGATAGGCAGTTTAAAATAACATTATCAATAATCTCATGTTAGAACCATAACAACTCAGTTTCTAACCTTACTTCTCCATGAAAAAAGAAGTTTCTGCCTTTCAAAGTAGAAGTGACGCTAGAAGGATTGAGCCGCTTTCACCTTTGCAAATCTTGGTTTTTGTAATAGTTTTAACCCTATATTTGCCACAAAGACATCTAGAAAGAGCTCAACTCCTCTTCTTTCTTCTCCTTCTCTATTTTTGCCATAGACTTGCTTCCTATAGAATTCTTTGATCATGTAGATGACATTTATAGTTAAAACCTCAAATTTTAGAACCATGAGAGCCTAGTCCCTAAAGTTGCTCATTGGTACTATAGTTAAAAATCCTATCATCCACACGTAGCTGATCAAAGATATTCAAAGTCTACGATAGTTTAAGTTTAGCATATAAATTCCGCTATATGCCCTTGAATACTAACAAATATGTAAGTCTTTGGATTATGTAACGCATCTGCCAGGTGTACGCTATATGTCTTGGACTATTTGCATTTTGCGCCTCAGAACATTTTCTTCTTAGATTATGTAAGAGAGAGTGGACTTCTCATTTGATCAAAAAGAAAGTGGACTTCTCAAGATTCTTTGTTTTGGGGCTGGAAATAGGAATACATATACTGCTGACTCATGTAAATTCACAGCAGGAGTGAAGAATGACAATGTTCTCATTGTTTTTTCTACTATAAGGTACCAAGGTCTCTCTATAATCAAGAATCTTCGTGCAGCTCTAATGAAGGCTGTTGATCAACCTTCTGCAAATGCCTCTCTCACTGTGTATTAGTAGTGAAGATTAAACGCTTGAAAGGTAACAATAAAATAGACGAGAACACTACTCGGCCATCAATAGAGCAAGTTCATGAACTAACACTCTTCTAGAACTTTTTAGTGTCTTTCATAGTTAAAGGAAGAAAAACATACTGCTATGAGTAAAAGGCACAATTTAGCTATAAATTTCTTAACATATTACACACAATGCTCTTCGATTGTTTTGACGGACCCATGCCAAATGGGCATGAAATGGGTACATGGACCATCAGATGCTATTTTTCCATATCATTATTTAGACGATGTTTTACAGAGTGCCTACCTTAGACTAACAAAGTATTAGAGCTCACTCCCTCCATTTATTTCTTCAATCTAAATTCTTTCACAAGATTCATACTAAATAATTTTGAAAAAGATTTCACCTTCACCGCATAAAATCCAAAAAAAGAAAAGAAACCAAAGAGCACCCGAAAGAAAAGCTTGTATGCAATAAAGACCCTTCAATTTAATTGCCAAAAGAGACGATGGGGAATCATTACCATCAGAACCATTTACAGAATAATGAAAAGAAAAAAGAACCCAGGAAGAAGATCAGATGTAAAGTTAGAGGTTACCGTAAATGAGATGAATTTGATCTGAACTCAAATCTACAGATGAAAGTAGACGTCGAAGCTGAGAGGCCGGAAAAAGGGATTTGTGAGGATCGACGAACAAAATATTCAAATCTCTAGTCTCTTTGGTTCTCAAGGGAAGAAAATTAGGCATGAGTCTACTTTTTTTCATTATTTTTTCATTTTCAATATACGGGAAAAGAAAATTGTGACTAATCCTTCGCCACGATATGTTGTTCTGTACTTCTATTCGGATTAAAATGTGAGCTGATTTAATGAATTCTTTATTTCAAGTATTTGTTCAAATTGTGTCGTTCAGTGACACATTAGGCTATTCATAAGAAGTGGAAGCATATTTCAAGTATTTGATCAAATTGGGTCGTCCACTCAAAAATAGTGGGGTTATTTGCATTTTTTTGCCCCTATATATGATTGTCTTTAGTTTTTGCCCCTAACCAAATAATTGTTTCACGGTCCATAAGTTTATTTTTCGCAATCATAATATACCACAAGTTATGCTCGTGCCCTTAAAGAACTTATGTCACGCTAGACACATTGAGCTACCCACAAAAAGTGAAACACTTGTTTCAAGTAATTTTTTTCAAATTAGGTCATCCACGCTAAAGCAGTGACACATTGGGCTACCCATAAAATGTGGAACGCTTATTTCAAATATTTATTTGAATGGATCGTCCACCCTAAAACTGTGACACATTGGGCAACCCACAAAATGTGGAACGCTTACTTCAAATATTTGTTCAAATGATTCGTCCACCCTAAAGTTGTGACATATTGGGCAACTCATACTTAGTGGGATCCTTATTTCAAGTATTTGTTTAAATAGGTCTTCTACCCTAAAATTGTGACACATTGGGAAGCCCATGGTAAGTATGATTCCTGAAACATTTGGGTCGTCATCTCTAAAATTGTGACATATTGGGCAACCCATGTTAAGAGGGACTCCTGAAACAATCTCTCTAAAATTAAGACACATTGAGTCGCGATATGATGGTCTTACATCATTCGCCCTAGGTAATTATTTTAAAACACTTGAAGTGTGACAAGGGACATCACCACTTTGTCTAGATTACGCTAAAATTGCAATTTCTACTAACAACACAACATTATGTGGAATATTTTCTTTCGTAATATCCTTAGTTTCATCCTTTTTAAAGATAAGCAGCAAAGGCAAAAGTGCCAAACTTTTTAGGCGAAAGTTGAGGATTTGCCTTTCATCACATTTAAACTACACCCTAAGAAGGCGTGTAGGTTATCCATTTCAAGGTCGCTTTATTGAAAGGTAAATTGACAACATGTTTAAATTTCACATTCAGTGTAATCCTCGAATCCACACTTAGCATCACCGATCCTTTGTTTAAAATCAAGGTGACAATGTGATTAGAGTATATGAAAATTATGTCCATGTAATTCTTATTCATGGGTTTGTCATGCACCACATTCATGACTAAGAGGTTGCAAGTCATTTCTCTATACTCAAACAATCAACGTCATCTATCTCGAACCATAAAGGTAATGTCCTCATAAGGAATGATTTTCAACTGAAGCGAACTACATACGAGAGTCCCGATCAAAGGGGTATGTAGACAAGCTCGATACCGGAGCTCGACCGTTACCAAAGAATCCATCGATCACATTTCCATACTCCCCAGTCTCTTAATAATTTTACACTGAGGCGGTTTTAAAAATTCAAATCATGTGTGAACCAAACTTCTCTCGAACTACATCTGTCTTGACTCTCGTGTAATTCTAGATAGGTGGAAAGCTCGATACAGGAGTTTGACACTAATTTCTCAAACTTCGTGCTGAATTAATTTGTTAGAGAAGAATTGGTGGTCGAAGAAAATTGAAGTTGGTCAATTTCTTTACCATGACATTCTTCCACCATTCTCGGTCAAAGAATGGGGCAGTTGTAGACATTCAATTTAGCTCTCCACATTTTAATTAATTTGTCAAGCTTTTTCAAATATAAACAAAATAAAATAATTATTTATAAAAGTCAAAATATTTTTCTATTCTTTTGTGCTATTTTTTCATTTCATTTGGAAAAATACCCGAATATATATTATATATATATTTTACATGACTAAAGTTGATTATGCTTATATAAATTAATTACATTTATTTCCTAAAATATAAAATATAATTATTAATTAGACAATCAATTCATTGGAAAAATGGGTGACTAATTATATATATATATATATATATATTTATGTGTGTGTGTATAAAATTATTAATTTGTAATCATTTACGACTTAATTATAACATTTAGTCTATTTTTTTGCTGACATATTTTTATTTTTTTAAGTTCAAGAAACTTAACTAATTAATTGGATAGATAATTTATCAGCGTAATAAATAGGTAGACCCTCGAACTTGTTCAGAAATTTTACTTGAACACCCCATCTGAGCCTCGTACCACTTGAACCCTCCAAGAAGAGGTTTATCGTGCCATATAAACACATCAAGCTGATATGTCATTATGCGTGTTGTCCACTTTATTAAAGAGTGTGACAAGCATATAAAATGCTAGTGATGTGGATCCTTGACAAGTGTCAACGGAAAAAAAAGACAAAAAAAAATTATTCCTTCTTCATCTTCTCCACCACCATAGTTACTCCACCAACAGCACCATGTCTCCTTCACCTTAAGTGAGAGTGTAAGAGCGTTGAATGTGACTTGAAAATCTGAAAAAACAAGTTTTCCTTTTCTCTTCTTCCTATGTACTAGCTTTCAATATAAAGTACTATGAAAAGACATCTTTGTGTTTATTGCCGAAAAAAATGGAGGTGGACAGAAATTTTTTAAGAATTCAGATATGAATTTTCCTCCTCTTTCTCTCTTTTCAACCGGAAAACACGCTTCGTTTCTCTTCTTCCAATATACTAGCTTTCAATATGAAGTAATATGAAAAGAGATTTCTTTGCTTGAAGAAACATATTCCTGGAAAAAAATGAGGTGGCCGGATTTTTTTTAAAGATCCAAATATGAATTTTCTTCCTTTTTTTCTCTTTCGACCAATATTTATTATTTACTAACACTTTTACTAAGTTTTTACACAGGTGTCCGGATATCCATCCTGCAAACGACACTCGAAAGGAATTCAAAAGATCTTTACTAAATCGTTGTTTGTATTTAAATTCTCATTATTAAACTGTACAAAGCATAAACTTGTAGTATAGTGAATATTTTATTTTTAGAATGTTGCGCATGAATATTTATTTACTTGCAACCTTATATCTTTAATTTAAAGTTTGTCGTTTGCGTTATGCAAGCTTTAGTTCGTAAAAACTTTCATAAAAGGATTAAATTGACTTGGTTTAAATACTTGATTAATTAATCCACACTTTTGGCGTTTAGGTAAAATATTAATTCATCCTTTAATTTACATTTTTATATACACTTTTAATACATTTTTTACAACATTCATTTTAAGTTATTCGTTCATTTTTGTAAATAAATTACACTATTTTTAGTCACAAAATATTTAAACCCACCGGTAACCGCATTTGCGGATTTCTTAGTGTGCTTAACACCTAAGTATTGACATCTAAATTTTGGGAAAGTTGAGCAAAACGTCTCATAATTTGAGCAATTTAAAGTCTTAGAACGTTTTTATGAGATTTTTAATTTTAAATCCTTTTTCGTTGGTGTGTGGACTGAGCTCGAAGGATTTGGAAAAGGCAACCCACTCCGGATCTCGATACACAGACTACGCATCAAAGAGGTACATTCAAAGCCTTCTCATTTTGTTCCTTTGGTATTCTGTGGTCTTTGTGGTTAATTTTAGCTATTCATGTTATTATGTGCTTAAATAAGTTGTAAGCATGATAATTTGTCTAATTCAGGTTAGTAAGGTTTAGATGTATTTTATAATGTGCGGCGAGCATTGTATATCAGTATTTAATCATTGCAAAAAGACGATTATGTGGATTCACAGCCGTCCTCCAGTAAAAATCAAAAAATAATTCTTTGGAACTTGTTGAAGATTTAGTTTGTTCGCTGTCGTCCAACATTCAACAACGGTTCACCTCGGGCAGTCTCCTGGGTACCCAAGTCATTTGATTACGCCCACTCTAGTCAACTTAGGTTAGAGCTAAGCGTGGCCAATGGGTCGGGATCGGGTCGGGGCGGGACAGGGGGAGGTCGGGTCGGGATCGGGACAGGCGGGATTCGCCACCGTCCCATCCCGTTTCCGATCCCGTCGGAGTTGGGTCGGGGCGGGATCAGGTTGGGTCGGGATCGTGTTTTTTTTTTGCACTTAATTTTTAAAATAACATATATATAAAAAAAACTCAATAATTAAACAAGATAGTGTAATAAAAACATTCAAGGTTGTTTTTGTGCTTCTTATATTATTTAATAGACATATGATTTTTTTTGTAATACAAATACAATTGTCAAAATTGCAACTTTGTGGTGTTGTGCAAAAGTTGTAAATTACATGATAAAATTGCAATTAAAAAAATTACATTTTGAAAAAAACATGTTCTAGTTTCTTTGATAATTTCATGTGGTTCTTCGGTTGAAATTGGTATTTGTTGGTCAAATTGCTCCATGTCGCTTCCACCATCTTCGGATAAGATTTCATTGTAGTTTTCGCCTTCTTCTTCGTTGATCTCCGGTTGACCACAGCTTCCCCGCTCCGCTCATATCCAATCTCTGAATAATACTACAATCTCCAAGCTGTCTCCGGCTAATGAGTGTTTGTGCTCTCCTATTTGATATCTGTCGGCAGAAAAAATGCTTTCAGATGCCGTTGATGACGCTTGAATGTTCAAAACATCTAGGGCCATCATTGAAAGTGTCAAAAAGGTCTTCTCATTCCCCCTCCAGTATTTCAACAAGTCTTCACGTCCTTCTTCATTGAGAACTGCTTGGTACGATACAGAACCCTGCAAAACAAAAATATCAAACTCGCTAATTTTGTTAGTAGCGGTATGGCCGCACATTCTATTTCTGAGGCTTTCAATACTAGCCACAGAAACAGCATGTCCTTTGTGAGGTTGTGTTGAAGAAGAAGAAGATGGTATGTAAGCCGGTAGGTTGCTAGCACTTTCTTGTTGGTAAAACCTATATATTTTTTTGCATTCGTCTTCTACGCTAGACAACACTTCTTCTTTAGTTTGTTCAATAGGTGGTGGGTGATTTGGATTTTTGGGACTTGGAGGTGGTAGTACTGCTATACAATCGTAAATAGTTTCAATAAGTGATTTAGTACCGTCTATTTTAATTGTAGGATTTAATACAACACCAATAATATAAATAGTGGGAATAGAAATAAAATATTTTTTTATTTTGATAAACATTTTTAATAGCTGGTTTATCCATACATTCAGTAAGCAGTAAAAATATTAGAGCTATATAAAACAACATAGTTGAAATAGTAGGATAATATATACCAGAAAATTCTTTTGTTGCTTGAAAAAATTTCTCTAAAAATACAATAAGTTCGGAATTTTTTCCCTAATCGCTATCTACAACCATATTAGCTGGATTTTGATTATGAGAGTTAAAAAATAAAGTTATAGGTTTTCTATAGTCATAAGCAATAAGTAGTTGCTCGTATAAAGAATTCCACCTAGTGGGTACTTCTTCTGGAATTTTTCTATAAGGTAGTTGACAACCATGACAAGTTTTTTTATATTCTCTTCTTCGTTGTATTCTATTATTTTTTAAATTAAAGTTTATAGCAAATTGTATTTTACTAAGAATGTCTTCAAAAAGTGATAGACCATCCTTTACAACTAAGTTATATATATGACACACACATTTTATATGAAAATGATTTGAAAAAGATGGAGTTAAACTTGTTTTTTAAATTGTAATAGCATAATTGTTAGAAGAAACGTTATCTAATGTAATAGTCATAATTTTATCAGTTATTCTGTAATAATCGCACACTTGATAAATATTTTCTGCAATAAAAGTACCAGTGTGCCTGTCATCTATATATCTATATGCTAAGATACGTTTTTGCATAGACCATTTATAATCTATCCAATAACATGTTTCCGTTAAATAATCATGGCCGTTAGTACTACGGCCTATATCAGAAGTGATAGCCACTTTGCCATTAAAATGATATAATGAATAACGTAAATACTGTTGATATTCATGTGCAAATTTAAATACATCTCTCTTAACAGTTGATCTAGGAAAACCGTTAAAAGCAGGATTATACATATCTGTAATGTAATGAATAAAATTGGGAGATAAAGGAAATGAAAAAGGCAAACCCTCCACAGCAACTAATTTTGCTATTGCTTCCCTATCTCTATGTTTATCGTATTTATGGCCTACAATTCCCCCCGTCATAGAGTTAATTTGACCATGTACTTGGTCCGAGACAATATGTGAACCTTGTTCCGATGGAGCGGACGTTTGCGCCTCGTATTGGACATACCTAGCTGGATGAGCCCTTGATACGTGTCTCATTAAACCCCCCGTCCCACCGTGACCTTTTCCAGTTTTAAAGTTTAAAACATCTTTACAAATTTTACATCTAGCTACTTGATTCTCTACGTCCCTATCAAAACATGTCCATGCATATGATTTTAATGGTCGTTTTGTTGGACCTCGTCTTATAGTAGGAGGAATATGAGGCATTTCAGTTGAAGGTGCACTAGTGGGTGTGTTGTCATCTACATTAGTGGGTGTATCATCTAGATCATCGTCTAAATTAAAGTCTTCTTGAGTTCCAGAAAATAGCTCCTCGTCTAAATCTAATGGTATTGTAGGAAAATGTTCAGTATCAACAAAATCATCTTGTGTAGGAATATGATTTTGTCTAGAAATAGGACCATTGCCCTTATTGCCCCTACTAGAAGAAGCATGACCCCTACCCGTAAGCATACGTTTAAATCCTTCAATTATAAATTTATACTTATACTAATAAATAATTAAACGAAATTAAGTGCACTAAATAAAATAAACAGACAATAATAATTTAATAAAGGAACGAATGTACCAAACGCCGACGTAACGTCGACGTGTAATCGAGAGGGTTGAAAATTGAAACTTTGCTCGATGGAAGATCTTCAAGCTAGTTGCCAACTTCACTCCCAAATGAATAAATAAAATTGAATATTTAGTAGATAATGTAGACTTATAGAGAGATAGGTTGAGAGATTAGAGAGATTGTAGGAATATTTGTGAGAAAGATGAAGAGAAAATGATGTATTTATAGTTGGAAAATTAGGTTAAAGTGTAAATATAATAGCTTATGGGTTAAAAATAAATATTAAGGGTTAGGGGAGTTCGGGGAGGGGGAAGACAAAAAATGGCGGTTGTACAACTGCCAAAATGTAAAATGACCGTTGGTGCAACGACTATTTTTTCAAAGGGGGGGCTTTGGGCGGGATCGGGTCGGGCCGGGCGAGATTGGGGCGGGCTGGGATCGGTCGAGTCCAGACCATGTCCCGTCCCGATTCGAGTCCTGATACCGCATTTTTTTTTAAAAAACAAAGTCGGGTTCGGGGCGGGACCGAAGCGGTGTCGGGGCGGGATCGGGCCGGGACCGGGCTGACCCGGCCCACTGGCCAGCCTTAGTTAGAGCTAAGCCAAATTTCTATTTAATTAGCGCATATTGACCCAGAAAGGGCTTTGAACATTTAGCGTGTTTGAAGCCCATTAGAAGACTACCTTCCGTATCCGCGCGTGATGATACGTTCATCCAACTATGTGCTATGTGCGAACATGTTTTGTGCCATATGGGTTAAACCATTGTCCGGTAGGCAGGCCTAACTATGTGTTGTCTATATAGATGTCTACTAACCTCCACTTCGACATGGTCTTGAGAGCTCTAGAAATGTTGAGAATATGGTGGCTCGACTTAGACGACATGAACCGTAGAGAGATTACAGACTACTTAGGTCATTTACCCTTCCTCATGACTATGACAGGCTGTAAAGCACTCATCGAGGTTTTGACTGAATACTGGGATAATGATAAGATGGTGTTTAGGTTCGAGCTTATAGAGATGACTCTGACCTTAGAAGAAATCTGAGACTACATAGACAGTAATGAAACCTGTCTAAGAAGAAGAAAGAAGCCCGATCACAATCTCTTAACTCCAAACGAGCCTACCATATCCGAAATCATGAAAATGATATCCCTATCCCGAGCCTCTTGGATATCTAGGGAAACAGTAGCCTTCTGGGACTTGTACCAATGTTTCAGAAAAAAAAAGGGATTCATAAACCACTCCCTGGAATTCTACACTTTCAAAGACTAGGATGTTACCTGATCCTTAGCCTTCGCCATTTGTCTATTGAGTACTATGGTATTCCATCAAAATCCCTACTTCACCAGAAACACCCAAGTCATTTCAGTCACTCATGTCATCTTCCACGACATAACCAATAAGGAGAGGCCAAATACTTCGACATAGTCCCAGTCATCCTTATTGATATATATCGGACTTTGGGTAGATGCAGAAACCATCTTAGGTACTTCCACGTGTGCAATTTGTTGTTGCAATGGTGGATTCTTAAACATCTTCAAAAAATCGTAGGACCCCCAATCTTACCCACGGATAGCCGAAATGATGACGTCTTAAACCATCCATACAATTTTCCTGACTGAACCAAAAGGGAATGGTCTATTTTCTTCGCAAATCTCAAAGAAAAGGATATACAGTGGAAGTTTGCGGACTTCATTGCGACATGGGTTGTGGTTTGGGGTAGGAAATGTTCATTCTTGCCACTTATGGGTATCCGAGGGGTCCGCTTTTATGCGCCAGAGTGGGTTTTGAGACAATTTGGGAAAAAGTAGGAGGTGCTTTAGGTTTGGAGCATGGGATATTATCTGATCGACTATGAATAAGACAAGATTCGAAATGCCGGATAGTACATCCGAGAGTGGAACAGTCGCCTCATATATGAACCTTTGTTAGGCTTTGTGAACTTGTATGCATAAATTTAGGATAGTGTAGTGTAATAAAGAGCTTGGGTGCATGTATGTGTTAGGTTCTGTACCCTTTATGATCATGTTGGATACAAAAATAATAAAGTAGGCCTGTCTTGTTTAGAATCTGCAACTAGTTCATTGGAGGATGGATGTTTATTAGCCATAGTATGGTGATTATCTAGTTTGAGATTTGTTTGATAGTCATCTTGAACCTACTGTGTTTATGTAGAAGATGTCACTATGTCTAACATAAGGTTTATATGATGTATATGTTTGTGTTGAGGCTAGTTAATCCAGCATGCCTAGAAATGCCATTTTCAAGGATAATTTGTGTGCTCTTGTGCTTGAAATCCATCAAGTTATCTTTGTGAGTCCTCTATTTTTGTTTTGAATTCCCTTTAAAGACTAGCAATATAGCATGACTAGGGCCTCTACATATTTTGCTTAGCCTAAGATATTTGTATTGTCTGTCTAAGTCATTTTGTTCACTACTATGCCTCAAATGGATCTGAATTAGGCATGTATCTGCATCCAAATATTAATCCGTGTCTATGACAGTGTGCCCTCTATGACCTTGTAACTGCCCCACCTCGGTGGAAACAGACTGACTGGGCAAAGAATATTCCGGCAAGAAAAAGGACCAAGGAGAATCCTATCCTAAAGGAAAAGGAGGAGTAGGAGCTAGCTTTAGGAATCATGACTTGCTTGCCAAGATATCTAGATGGAACTTGAGCCAATACTCTCGCATCTATTTGAACTAACTTGCATCATGATAAGTCTCTGCATGTCTAAATTTCTTGTTTGATTTACCACCATAATCATGTGACAGACATAAATAGAAATAATTTAGCATGGAAATTATAAGGAAGGTCTAGCATATATGCCTAAGTCCAGAGCTTAGTTTTGTCAAAATGGAAGTCCACATCTGTTTACTCTCATTTTGTTGGTTTTGTATGGGTCTTGCAAGTCTTCTTTGCATCTTCCCTCTTCTTTGCTACATGAATGGCCTGAGGTTTGTTGTCTTCTCTCTAAGGAATTTCTTGTCCAAGTGATATACCTCGAAGTATACAATGTATACAGATTTGGTATGCACTTGTTGTATATAAAGTTGTTCAGGTATATCCTACATACTAAGAATATCATGTATATCAGTCCCTTGTATCTAAGTTTCCAATAATAAGATGGTTATTTACTGGGCCTATATTGCACTCGGGATTAGTTTGCTTCTAATGATACCTATTGGGCTTCGCTCCCATTTGATTGTTTTAATTGAGGCAAAGCCTAATACTTTTAGAATGATTAGACTGCTGTGTGTGTGGGCTTATCTCATCAATTATCATATACGGGTCTGATAATATGCCTTGCTTTATTTACATTATTGATGAGTCTCGGATGCTTTTCTAACTGATATTTGTGTTTTCTCCTCTCCTTGTTCATGTCTCGTGGGCCTATTGGCCGACATCTCGCTGATTTTCCGATTGTTTGAGCCGTTGGGACTGAGGGCCCAACAAGGCCCAACCATGGGTAAAATTGTAGAAGGCCCAACCACGGGTGAAAATTACCTAAAATTTTAGGAATTTCTTTTTTATATGGTAATTGGTGGGTCTGGAACAGGAACAAAATTACTTGCTAAAAACTAACTGTAAAACCAGTAAATGCCAATTCCATAAAACAAAACTATGGAGTCTTGCCTCTTAAAATTAGAAAAGTTCATCGTATGAGCTCCTTATGAGTATCTTCTAAAGCACAATAACTTGGGCAAGCATAAGTCAATATGAAGCCAAAGGACCATACACCATATTACCATCCAAAACTTATAAGCTTTACCACATCAAAACCATGTACCATTAGCAGTTTGTTGCAACATTATAAAATGAGGAAAAAGAATCCAATTCTTACTTCAAATCCAGCATAAACTGAAGCATATCCAACTGGCCCATAACCTGCCACATAAGGAGCCTCAGTCAAACCCCAATAAACAAATATATCCATGTCATAAAACTGTTAGTTGTTCATTAGGGTCCTCAAGTCCTTGGATTTGTTCAACAACGACCAGCAAGAAACAAAATTTCATCGCTGGAGATGCACCAAAACCGATAAATCAGATCAAACAGAAATACCAATACAACAACAACCAAGAAAAAAAAAATCATGAAACCACAAGCAGTGTAACTTTGCTGGAATGTCTCTTTCACAAAATTTACATACCTGGGGAGAGGGGAAGGTCTCCAAATTGGTGAGTCTGAAGGCATAAACTACAATCATGGTCAACATACCGTTCTAGACCTAGGCAGTTGATGCTGCCATTTGGACTTATCCAAGGAGAAGAGCAGAAAGTCACGAGCCCAAAAGTCAAATGGTTGACTGCTTGGCTTTATACTATCCAGCAAGAAGTTTATATTGCACCATCCCGAAAACACAGGTTTCATTTCCAGTGAAAGAATGAAAGCATTAATTCTGATAAAGGGGTATACATTAAAACCAGTACAGTTCCTAAGGAAATTTACAAAAGCTATTCATTTACATAATTCATAATTCTTATACAGCTATTCCTCATTGTTAGGAATATTTAATTATTATAAGCATGCTGAAAGTGCTTTCTAGTGAAAGCGAGAAGATCTTCATTTGATCTAATCAGCACTCGTACTTCTTGCAAGAATTTGCATAGGGGCTCCATTTATAACTAATCAGTACTGAATTCCAACACAGCTTGATCGAATATATCACATGGAAGTGATGTACGTTTAGCCCAGATGAACTAATAGGTAGTCAACCATTATGGCAAGGAAAAGTTTGATTCACCACTATCTCCTACATAAGGTGGCCCAATTTGTGCAAACTTCAAAATTCATTCAGTTTAAGCTTATCCAGATTCTTTATGACCAACATCTTGAATTTAATCAATTTGCCTAGTATGCAATCCAGTCAACAACAAGAACAATTGGAAACAGAATTTTAATCACCTATTTGAGAAAGCAACAAAGTTTAATTACCATTCCTAGCAGCAGTAAGAACAATTCAGGAATAAATTTCAAAAGGAAACAAAATAGAAATCCATGAGTTTTTACCTTCAATGAAACCTGAAAACTGGTTCAAGAAAACATTGATGTGGTCTTTATAGACATAACCAACAGCACCAAATCCACCAACTACACCCACAAGCAAAAGACCAGCCAAAATGGTACCTTTAACTGTTATTATGAAACATTCTAAATAAAGGGAGAAAAAACAATAAATAAGAAAGACCTTAGTAAGTGGAAATTAAACAGTTATCTATAATTTCTGTTTATTTTTCCTAATTTTAGTGCAATTTGCTCCATATTAACAACAATATCACGTACCTGTTTTACAATTGGAGTCCAAACAGGTAGTATAAAATAGTTGAAACTGTTGTTCAAGGTATGCAGTTGAATATGAGGTCAAGAATAATTGCTAGTAAGATTATAATTATTGATGTGGTGGCCATATCCCTTAATGGAGTGCAGTCACCTTATTGCTTACTGTAAAATCTACTAAAATGGGTGAGTAAACATTGATTCTTTTTTTCTTTTCATACAGAGATTTAACTCTCAATCCACTTTGGCGAGAAACTAGAAATACTTATCATCCAGCAGTAGGCTGCAATATACTTATTTTGACAAGGTTAGTAAAGAATAGCAAATTGGACTCTCAAAAAGTTCTGTGACAGACTTGGTGGCAGCAGACAATAGAACCTCCTGCCTGCCCAGTATTCTGACTGTTATATGAGCCAGAATTAGATCTTGACCCTCATCTTGACATTGACGCAAGAGAGCAAAATTCAAATCCATATTCTCAGATTTGAAATTGAATTTCCACATCAGAACCAGAAACAGCAGCGTCTTCATTAGGTGTTGGCACATGATAATTATTTGTGAGTGTCTTCAGGCAGATTAGGAGAACACAGCAAATCCTGCCTGAGATTAGTTGTAAGCTTACTCAGATCAAACTCCAGTTTCTTCATAGAAGAGTTGATTCTGTGGAGTTGGTCCTTGAGATTAGCTTGTACTGCTGCAGGTGAAAGCAAGTCTGGCTTTTCAAGGACTTTAACAGCGGAGTTGGCAGCAAGGTCAATCTAACAACACACACACAAATGAAATGAGCAAAGAAATTTTGAAGCAGAAGAATTTCGTAATTGTTTTTATGAAATTTGGAACGTTACTAACATATTAAGGGTGTGTTCAATATGGAGGAAAACAATGTTTCGGAAAACATTTTCTTTCGGAAAACAAGTTCCATAAAAATGAGGAAAATGGCTTCTCTAGTGTTGGTAGGGAAAACAAGTTCCACAAATGGCATTCCACATTGACTGTGTCCTCCCCACCCTCCAACACACCTCATCTTCACCACATTCCTACCCCCCACCGTCACCTCTTATAGTATTTATCTAGATTATATATAAATGTTTTTAGAATAATATATTTTGCTTAAAAGAAATCCACTTATTTTCCTTGAACACACCCTAAGTCTACTAGTGATCCAGAAACATCCAAATTATTAACTTTCACAAAAGATGAATAAGAACTCTGATAGGACAGTGGGTGCCATAGTTATGACAAGCTTACAACTGTGTAGGAAAAAAATGATAGCAGCTCGCAAAGAGTTCGCTGAAATAATTACTCTTAACCGCAATCTGTGCCTTGTGGGACCAAGATACACATTGGGAAGATACCACCAGGGGCATAACAGAAAATGCTATTAGGAGAAGGCCAGACATCAGAGACAGACAAAATATCATTCATCCTGGCATTGGTCAATAACTCAGGCCGCACCAGATATCAGTTTCCTTTCTTAGCTTATTTCATGAAATTGGGGGGAAAACCTCGGATATTTGCGCATCAAGTCTAAAGCTAGAGCTACAATGGCAATAATTTTCCTGCTCTCCAGTTTTCCTATATCTATGATGATATCATTCCAAAATAGGAAGGTGACCACCACAAAAATTATTGACATGCCCTTGCCGCTGAAACCAATCTAAAACTGGTCATCACATTGGATATCTGGCTAATTCCAAGTCAGTCTTGCAAACAGATGATCCCAAACATTTAAGAGGCATAAAGTGACTAGTCACTCCAAAGAGATCCTTTGAAACCTTTCTCTATGCACCAACCTCCTCCTTCCCCAATTCTCTGAAGTTCATCATTCATCTCTTTTCTTTGTTAATGATAAACCCCAAACTCTAAAACCTCCCCTGCCTAGGAGCTCAATAGGGGTCATTTCCTTGCTCCCATGGTGACTCGTACCCCACCCCTAATGGCTGGAAGTGGAGGGTCCTTACCTATCCCACCCTTGCCAAGTTCCTCATTCATTTCTCGTCCACCTATATTTCCGAAACAGATATCTTTAATAGGTAATGCATCGTAAGTTGCACATTACATTTCTCATTAAACGTATTATTTTCAATTTACCAACTTTTGATCCAATTACATCTGGTGGTAAAGTAGTAAATTTGTCAGCATGGTCGGAAAATTCCTGGTATTGAGTGCACTAACATTTAAATGCTACAAAGTATTAGTCCTGCCATACGACCATGTCTATCCAGAATAAACACCATAAATACTTCCTCGGCTTTCACTTTTTTTTTTCTTTATGATAATTCCAAATCATTTAACTACGCATTACACCAACAAGATGTCAAATTTGAAACATTTAAAAGTTTATGCCATATAAATACCAAAAAGATCCATCCACATATTGTACAAACCTACATTAGTAAACAGGAAACACAGCCTTTCCCATGGGCTAAACTTTCAAATAGAAGATATTTTACCCCAATTTTGAGTCCACCTACCTTCAAATACCATAATTCTTTTGTCCTTTATTAAAACCTTGCCCATCCAGAATTGATAATCAAATTGGGATGAAGGGATCAACAAAATTTTCTGTATTCCAAACTCGAAGGGCAATAAGTTAGAAATTTAAAATTGTACTTTTTTGCTATTAACACGCATAAGAAGCAAACCTTTAGAACGAACTAATGATACATGTATTTATTTCCCAAACATTAGAGAAGATGACATATGAAAAATGCCTTTGAATGACAGGGTAAATGCTATGGTGATTAATAGACCTGACCTCCGAACACTTCTAATACGGGGAGCCTCATGCTTTCACATTTTCACATAACACAGAAGGTACTTAGAAATGGAATTCAGTCCAGTGAAACAAGATTTACTCCAAATGTAGTTTATTGCAAAAACATGTGGAAAAAAAGAAAGAAACTGAAAAGAAAACAATAAGAAAAAAAAAGATTTATGAGATAATAGCAAGCTTGTTATTACAAAAAGCTAGTTCTTCCAGAAAATAACAGGTGTAACTTTTCCTTGTCTACTTATCTTTCATGGAAATGCACCACTATCCTTTCTCTATCTCGAATAATTGTGTGTTTCTCAAGGCTAGAAATGGAAATAGCATGGATAAAATAAAGAAGAAACGCGATAAGAAAAGGCAAAAAAGTGAGTAAGATTGCTGAATCTGGAAGGAAAAAGATTAATAAGAAATACAAATTCGAGAGGCAAATTTCATCTACCTCTAAGTATATCAGGAAGACGGCAAAAGAAAGGGTAGGAAATGTTTCCATTTGCTTTGAGTGTCCTATTTAAAGACTCTTTTACTGTTTGTTAGTTGGTAATGTGTTTGCTATTTAGGAATTTGTTCCATTGACAGTTAATCAGATCTGTTTAAAGCTGCAATACTAGGGGTTTTGTTATTTCTTTTGGATATTTATACATTGTTATCTAGTGGGTTCACACCCCATTGTGGAAGATATATTAACTGTGAAAATTAAACTTTATTTGATAGTTTAGCCACATTTAATCAATAATTAACTATACACTCTCCATCCAAACTCTCTACTGCGGTCTACTTGTAACAATAGATATTAGATTGAAAGGGCTATCGATAATGACTTCCAAATCCTTTCAGATATAGCTTGACACCTTTAAAACTAATAAATGGTACTATATTTACCCCATCGAGCATTTACGCTTGGCACAACTTCACTCATAGAATGAAGGAAGATCTATCAAGTATAGCAACCATTATTATGAAAGCTCTAAGATTTACGTAATAGGTAACCTAAGTTCTGTCATGGTTATACAACCTGCCAGCTCACACATTCTTCGGTGTCTTACAATCTAAACACATAACAACAGTCATCTCTCATCATTTTATGCAACGCTCAAAGTGAAGTCAAGCCCTTGAAATCTTTCTCCTTTGTCCTACATATGTGCTAGTACAAACTTCGTAAATATGAGTAGTTTAGTAAAATAAATACATATTTATTTAAAGGAAGTATAAAAATACATATCTAACAAGTAAAAAGGGATGGAGGGAGTAGTAAATGCAATACAGTCTCAAAAGGCTATGAAAATACAAAACAAACCCAAATTAATTTTTCTCTTCTGAACTAATTCCTAATTCTTCCACCATATGTAAGCACGTTTTTCGTTGAGAATTCTTTGTTCCCTTTCGTGTGAATTCCCCAGCGGCGTATTCAAAACTTGTGAATAGTAATCTAGACAGAGCTTAAAGCACTAGAAATTACCACCTAGGTTTAATAACACCAGAGTGTAAAAACAAACTAGACGAATATCTTTCTGTTTATTTAGACAAAATCCAGCTGGGATATCAAGTGAAGTGCAACATAAGATTCAAGTGAAGCACTATCAATCAACAATTCACTACATGAAATCTGTAAACCATAGAAGATTCAAGTGTATCAGAGTAGGGTAGGAATCCAATTCAAACAGATCCTCTAGACTACTGAGAATTTATTTTTCCTTTTACGACAAACTACTGAGAAAAAAACACAAACATTACCGCTTGTGAAGCCATGTTGAGAAAAGCTTTACCAAGTGGCACAATGCAGAACCTAGAAAAAACCAATTTCAATTTCAGCAAGAAAATACGGAAACTTTTGTTGATTCAAGAAAATGAAGAATACTGACATTCCTCTTCCACCAGCTAAGGCATCTTCTGCTGGGTCTTTCCACTCATCAAACCTGCCAACAAGATGATAATTTCCCATTCTTATATATATATATATAAAGCATCCGAATTCATAAAGTAAAGAAAGCAAAAAAGGATAGACTTACACCCAACCATATCGGCGGTCAAATAGGAGGCGCTTCGAGGGGCGTTTTGGGCCATTTGGGTTTGAAGTTTCCGTATTCAAGTTCGATTCCATAAAAGCTGCTAAACTGGTTAACGCTGGACAAGGAAGAAAACGAAAGGCAGTTTAATGATTACAACTACGAATAATTCTACAACAACCCCTTAACTTCATTTTTTAACACAAGGCCCATAACTTAATCTGTTATTCCAGTTCAGCCTATTCGCTTTATCGTCCTATTTTAAGTGTCAAAGTTGAGTAAAAGTGTAAAAAATACTATAGATCTTTTAAATGGGAATTAAAATTATATTTTAAAAAAACTCCTAAATTTTGTAGTAAAAGTGCTCAAACTTATATCAATGCAATCATATGGCACCGTTAGATAAATTTAAATTCACACATGAGATCATTAATCATACCGCTCAACAACATCATGCAAGCAACACTATTCTTTTTCTTTCACGCTTGAAAATTTTCAAAATTTCTCTCATATTGTTGTGTATATTCACTCGTCGTTTCAACCATCCGACTTTCAACAATCATGTCTCCTTCATCCAATGTCAAAATTTTACAAATAATATAGCATTGAAAGCTAACAAACAGATCTTTCCAGTACTATAAGGCTCACGTGTTGAAGAAGTACAGTCGAAAATAGGACTATTAATCATATTTTTCACAGATCTTTTTGGCATGCAACATCTCTCAAATGAACTTTTAATCATACAATGGTGGACGAAAACACATCTACCATCCTCTGATATCAATGAAGGATAAATACTCGGAGACTAATGCATAATTAGACACAACTTCTTCTAGGATCGACTTATGTTACCACCACCAATTGCCTTGGCGAGTTCCTACAACATCACTAATGGAATCTTGTAATATATCCATAACTACTACACTCTAATTGAAAGGATTTTAGCTCAAAATGTGATTATGGAATGACCTTAAGTCATTCTCTTTTATTGTCTATGTTTTAAAAGTTGTGCAAATATAAACCTTATGTCATAACTATTACTTCGTCTTCTTCCTCCTCCTTCACAAGCAAAAAAATTCTTATTCCTTCCGCTTCTTCTTTCTCTGGTTGTCTCGTCTATATATCCACACTTGTATGTCACATAAATTATTTAATTTTGAATTTTGCTCAAAGGCGTTTAAAAGATCTGAAGATGTTGTCAATTCATTGTAGGGGGATTCTCCTTAAGGAAGATGAATTTGTGTCTATCACTTTTGCATTGAGACAATTAACAAAACAACAATTACAAATGATCAGAAGATGCTTTCAATTGGCCAGAATCTCTTACTTGAACGAAATTAGATCTTGTGGAGTCATATCGAATATTTGATTATACATTTTGCACCTTGCTATCTTAGACAGTCCGGCAAGACTTGTTTGAACAATTTAACAAGAAGGTAGACGGAAAATAGTATGAAATTTCTCCAATCAAGCAAAACTTGTGAACTACTGAACAATACTATTAAGTTTTGTCAATCCAACAAAACTTGTCAACAATTTGTAGTGAAGTATATTTACTAGTCATAACTTGTGCACAAGGAAAATTAATCCAGCACAACTCTGCCAATAATTTGTACCAGAGTTATGTCTCATCCGACATAACTTATGAAGCTATGCCCCGAGATGTTTTTGCACATATTCGATAAACAAGAATAAAACTTTAATAGTGATGTTGAAGTATCCTATTTGTGCAGATCTCCTAACTTAATGTGGTGAATTTTTTTTTATCAAAGCACAAAACTTTGAACTTAATGTGGTGAATAAAATATTGCAACTGTGAATTTCATAACTGGTAGATAATGGGGTGATTCTCATATGTGAAATACGACATATGCTAGGACACCAAAAAAACATAAAATAATTTTATGCAATATATAAAATTACATTCGTTAACTGTAATGCTTATTATTTTTTTCAAACTGATCAACTCCCAAAGAGTGTCAATTTCCAAAAATTACATTGAAATATCTCGTTTCATATATGTCATTCAGATGTTGTTGTTTCGCTACCGTGCAATTCGAAATATCACATGTGGAGGTAGAGGTGATACACACACTTTAAAAACATATTATAATTGTTACAAGGCAAAATAGAGATAGGAAAACAAATAGAAACCAAAAGTGGATACCAAGGAATCAGGCCATATTTTTAAATTTCAAACAAAATTCTCCTACCAAAGTAACTGCCTATATGATAATTAATTTTGGCATTGTAGCAGTTTCTTGGAAAGGAAAAAAACACATCATAGTTGCAAAGACAATAAATACATTTCAAATTAGTTTATTTGTTAGATTTTTCCACCAAGGATATTTATTTTTGCATCTGAATTCTCGAGCTCAAGGTTCACAAGAACATTAACTTGTCATGAGGAGAAAAAAGAATATGTTAATTGTTAAACCATAGTAAGTGTCATTGTGTTGGCCGTATTACAGTGTCATTATAACTATCTCTGTCGTATAATTATATGATCAAAACTTACGATATAGAAGACTTGAATTTTAAATTTAAGGCACCAACAACAACAATAACAACATACCCAGTGAAATCTCACAACGTGGGGTCTGGGGAGGGTAGAATGTACGTAAACCATACCTTTATCTTGGTAGGTAGAGCGGCTGTTTCTGAGAGACCCTCGGCTCAAGGCAAAGCATAAGCACAAGCAACACAAAAGCAAAGCAAGAGAAACGGTCAGACCCGATCAGGAAGCAGTATGAAAATGCTAGTATCAAAAGAGAATAAACCATGATAGCGCATTCTAAAAAAGTAAGCACTAACTACCGCAAGTAAATAAGCTAAACAAAGTACACTAAAGGGCACATAGCAGCAGAAATCAAACTACAGGGGACTATAAAGCAGTACTATGCCTATTAGTATGATAGGCTAAGCGGGCCTACAATAATAACACTACAAATACCAGTTTGCAAGCGTAAGTAGGACTACGCTCTACTACCTATTATCATTCTACCCTAATCTGTGTCCTCCACACCCCCTATCTAAGGTCATGTCCTCAGAAAGTTGCACATGCGCCATATCACATCTAATCACATCTCTTCTATACTTTTTCGGTATACCTCTACCCTTTATGAACCCGTCCATAGCCAACCTCTCACACCTCCGCACTGGGGTATTTGTGTCTCTCATCTGCACATGCCCAAACCATCTCAACCTCGCTTCCCGCATATTATCCTCTACCGAGGCCACTCTCACTCTATCCCGGATATCATCATTTCTAATCATATCCCTCGTATGCCTTCACATTCATCTTAGCATCCTTATTTTCTCAACTTTCATCTTTTGGATGTGCGAAGTCTTGACTGACCAACACTCCTTCCTATACAACATAGTTGGTCTAACCACCGCCCTATAGAACTTGCCTTTAAGTTTTGGTGGCACCTTTTTGTAGCATAAGACTCCAGATGCTAGCCTCCATTTCATCCACCCCTGCCCCAATATGATGTGTGATATCGTCATTAATTTCTCCATCCTCTTGGATAATAAACCCGAGGTACTTGAAGCTTCCTTTCTTTGGAATGACCTGAGTACTAAGCCTCACATCCATGTATGTCTCAAGGTCGTTCCCATTACTGAACTTGCACTCCAAGTATTTTGTCTTGGCCTTACTCAGCTTGAACCCATTAGACTTCAGAGTTTGTCTCCAAACCTCCAGCTTAGCATTCACTCCACTGCGAGTTTCATCAATCAGGACCATGTCGTCTGCGAATAACATACACCATGGCACCTCCCCTTAGATTTTTCTCATCAGTCCATCCATCACCAAGGAAAATAAGAAAGGGCTAAGAGTTGATCCCTGATGCAGCCCTATCATCACTGGGAAGTGCTCCGAGTTTCCTCCTAATGTCCGTACCCTGGTCTTAGCTCCATCATACATATCCTTGATCGCCCTAGTGTACGCCACATGTACACCTCTAACCTCCAAACATCTCCATAGAACCTCCCTAGGGACTTTGTCGTATGCCTTCTCGAGGTCAATGAAAACCATATGTAGGTCTCTCTTCCTCTCCCTATACTGCTCAACCAACCTCGTAATAAGATGAATGGCTTTTGTGGTCGAACGCCCCGACATACGACCACAGAAACAAATTGGAAAATATTCAATTTGGTGAAACATTCAAGAAATACGTATTTATCGTGGTTGTTGATTAATATTAATGGGGTCAAATTTATAAAAATAAAATATTTAGGGTAAAGTTTGAAAAAGGAAAAACAAAAGCAATGGTCAAAAACTGAAAGTGAAAATAGAGAAAACAAAGTGTTGATGTTGGATGGATGTTGTGACAACATCTGTAAATGCTCAGGACAACATCTTATGAAAATAAGAATGTTGCCTGCGATGTTGTGACAACATTCCTGACAACATTTCTCTAACGATTTTGCCTATTCTTCCGGCCAAAACAGGTTGTGTTACTGTGAGTAAAAAATGACCTAGGCAAGCTAACAATGATGTTGTGTTTAAAACGTGGTAAAAGAAACAGTCAAAGCTTGGAGAGGAAGCAGCGTGAAGACCAAGTCTAGAACGTTGAGCTTTTGAAGGAGCAAGAACCGATCCAAGCTGAAGCCTTCTTTTACTCAGCCTCCGCAACCAATCAGTGAGGATTTCAAGGGAAGTTCCACACTATAAATAGAGGGGAACTTCAGAGTATCGATATCCAGATTGAAAACGAGAAGAATTATCAAGAGAGCTCTCGCATAGTCACCTTAGAAACTGGATCAACACACTTGGCCTAAAGTTGTATAACAACATCTAGTCCCACGTTATTATTGCTGCCCAGATTCTAGATCAAGCTTATATTTCAAGCAATAGTAATGAAGATGTTGTATTTGTCTTGTTAGATCTTTTAACTTTGGGCTGAAGTCATCTGCGACTTCACTTTTGTTTGTAATTTCTTTTTTCGCATTTATTGTTCAACCTTGCATAAAGAAATTCATTTTTAATTGTATATAATTTATACAATTCTTTGGTCATTGACCATCAAGGGATATATTAATATATACCTTTGAAAATATAAACCTTGTGTCTCTTTACTTTTCTGCTGCATTTACTCTATAAAGGTTTATAACTGTTTTATCACAATGTTGCCTCAGATGTTGACATAACATTGAAGGAAACATCCAGAAACTGTTTGAATTGTTCTAGCTGTTACGATTTTATTCTTACATATTCTTGCTTATCCGTAGCTCCGGACCTATCAAGTGGTATTACAGCCAACACTTGATACAATAAGTGTTTGATTCTGAATATTACGGCTATGGACTCAGCTATACAAAACGTTGGTAGACTTCCAATTCTTGACGGAACTAACTATGCCTATTGGAAAATCCGACTACGTTCGCACATCAAATCCATTGATGTTCGAGCTTGGAGATCAATTTCCGAAGGCTATGTGATTCCCAAGTACCCAGCAGACGAGGATGGTGATGTACTTACCAAACCCGAATCTGAATGGACCGCGGAAGAGATCAACAGTGCGAGCTTCAATGAAAAGGCCCTAAATGAGATATTTGGATGGGTAGATCTCTATATGTTTAAACTTATCCAGAATTGTACTACGACCAAGGACGCTTGGGAGACCTTACAAACTCATTGTGAAGGTACCTCAAGTGTACGACGTACAAAGCTTCGCATGATTTTGAGCCAATACGAACGCTTAAGGATGGAAGAATCTGAAGACATAAAATCCTATTTTGAAAAGTTAATTGACATTGCTAATCAGTGTCAAGTGCTTGGTTCTCCTTTAACCAACACACAACTTGTGGATAAAACTCTCAGATCTCTTCCTGAAAGGTTTAGTACTAAGATTTGTGCTATTGAAGAGGCCCATAATCTTGCTAATATGGATCTACATGCCTTGATGAGCATCTTTCAAACATATGAGATGAACATGAAGAGACAAATAGATATGTATAAAGACAAAACTTTGGCACTCCAAGGACAAACCTCAGAAACTGAATTGGAAAACGAGGAAGAAAACTTGGAGGAACTGGGAAATAGTGCAACTGTTGCCTTACTTACTCGTCGATTCAACTCGATGGTGAGAAAGATCAACAATGATCGCAATAAAGCCAAATACAAACAACATCAAAACCCACTCTTTAATAAACAGCCAAATAGGTCACATTCTGATCAAAGTAATCACAATTTACTGAGGAAATCTAACTCCGACAGTACTAATTTCAATCCCAAACAACTCGAGGGAGTGTAATCTCATGCATGCTCGGGTTGGGGACACTACGCTAATGAGTGTGCAAACACCCTTAGAAAAGTAAGGTCATGTGGGTAACTCTTAGCGATGATGAGAACAAAGAGGAGGAAGGAGATCAAGAAGAAGAACCACAGGCAATGCTGGTATCCGTTTTTGAACACTCACTGTCCGACGATGAAGATGTTGTTGACAATGTTGCGATAACATCAGGAACAACATCAGACTCAACATCTAGAATGTCTTCAACATCAGAGAGGTATGTGTACTTTGACTATTCTGATGTAAATTGTTTTAGTGGATTTAATTCTTCATCTGAGGCTGTAAATTTGGATCTAGTTGACTCCAAAGACAACGTAATAAAGGAATTACAAAGCCTTTGTAAAGCCTTAATCACTGAATCTGAGCAACTAGACTCAAAAACAAAATTAGTGACTCTTGAGAATAGCAATCTGAAAGGCACAATCAACCGATTAGAGGTGGCACTTACCAAGGACCTAGATCTTGGTAAGATTTATTCACGATTAAACGTAGCTGAGACCACCTTTCAAAGGCTCAACATTAGAACCTCCAAATAGGATGAAATATTGAACTTTAATAAACCTACAAGGGCTGGGCTTGGGTACCAATCTCCTAGCAAACCAAATACTTTCAAAATCCATAGTCAAATTGAGAGGATAAAATTTGTCAAAGAAAATTTGAGTAACTCTCAGATCACTGAAATTGGATCAAAGTTTGTATGTAGCTTCTGTAAAAAGTCAGGACATCTTATGCCATACCGCTACAGACTTCAAAACTCTACACTCAGAATATTGCCTAAAATGTCGTCAGCAATGTTGCCCAACATCACTGACAACATTCAAAAAACCAGCCTGAAAGCAGAAGGAAGAAAAAGGAATGGGTACCAAACTGAATCTGAAATGTAATGTGTGCATAACTGCTTTGCGTACTAACATTACAGGTTCTTGGTATTCCGATAGTGGCTACTCACATCATATGACAGGTACCAAACGCCTATTGAAGGAATATGGAGCATTCAATGGAGGATACGTGACCTTTGGAGGAGGAAGTAAGAGTAAGATAATTGGTAAAGGAACTCTTAATGTTCCGGATATACCAGCCTTGAAAAATGTTCTTCATGTAGAAGGTTTGGTTGCTAATCTTCTTAGCATAAGCCAACTATGTGATGATGATCTCGAGGTAAAATTCAACAAGCTTGGATGCAAGGTTACAGATTCTACGGATAAATATGTCATGTCAGGAACCCGAACAGGAGATAATTGCTATCTAGTCTGTAGACAAGAGTTGTGCAACTCCGCAAAGGTAGGTGACTTGACACTTTGGCATCAAAAGTTGGGATATGTCAACTACGACACCTTGGAGAAGCTGATCTCATTTGAAGTTGTTAGAGACATTCCCAGACTGGATTCAAAAGATAAAACACTATGCGAAGATTGTTTGAAGGGAAAGCAGACCCGAGTCTCTCACAATGTTGTCCAACATGACGGACAACATTCAGGTACGTCTCATTGTTTCCAATTATTGCATATGGATCTTATGGGTCCAATCGAGGTAGATAGCCTAGGAGGGATGAGATATTCTTATGTGATAGTAGATGATTTCTCCAGATTCACTTGGATCTATTTTTTAAAGGAAAAATCACAAACCTTTGAGATGTTTAGAACACTTCTCCTTAGGGTTAAAAACATATTTTGTTCTTCGATTTTTAGAATTAGATCTGATCATGGAAAGGAGTTTGAAAATCAAACCTTTGCAAAATTTTGTGAAAAGAAAGGCATATTCCATGAATTTTTGGCACCAAAAACACCACAACAAAATGGGGTTGCTGAGAGAAAGAACAGAACTTTACAAGAAATGGCTAGAGTTATGTTAAGTTCTAAGCAATTGTCAAAAAGGTTTTGGGCAGAAGCCTTGAACACGGCATGTCACATAATTAATAGAATCTATTTAAGGCCAGGGACCAAGATGACACCCTATGAACTGTTAAATGGAAAGAAACCTACAGTGCGGTACTTTCATGTCTTTGGGTGCGTGTGTTATATTCTTAATGACAGGGATAAACTGGCCAAATTTGACTCTAAGAGTGATAAGGGAATATTTGTTGGCTACTCTTAGAATAGCCATGCTTATTGAATATACAATCTTCGGACAAAGACCATACAAGAATCAGTCAATGTTATTTTTGATGACCTGCTGGATATATCTGGTAGATCTTCAGAAAACAACATTGTGGTTGCAGTTAAAGAGGAGAAACCCACTGAAGAAACAGATGTTGTCCCAACATCAGAAGAAATATCTGAACCTCCAAGATATAACACATGGGACGAAATCGAGGAGGAGTCTTCTACGAAATTGAATGATCAAGTGAGAAGAGACCCTCCATCGAGGATTAGAAGGAATCATCCACCCGACCAGGTGATATGGGGAGTTTTTTAGGAGAGCCGTACAAGATGGAAAGAGCCAGTGAATTACCGAGAAATTGTAAGGTATGTGTGCATGTCCACCATATACCAACATGTAAGTCTTTCTTGTATTACATCAACTTTGGAACCCAAAAATATTAGGGAAGCATTAAAAGATAATTCTTGGATTCAAGCCATGCAAGAGGAGCTTGAACAATTTGCCCGAAATGAGGTTTGGGACTTGGTACCACGACCCAACAACATAAATGTTATTGGGACTAAGTGGATATTCAAAAAAAAATCGGATGAGTTAGGGAAGATTGTCAGGAACAAAGCTCGACTTGTTGCTCAAGGATATACACAAGTAGAAGGTATCGACTATGACGAGACCTTCGCTCCTGTGGCAAGAATTGAATCAATAAGATTGCTTCTTGCTATTGCTTGCTATCTAAAGATTACCTTGCACCAAATGGACGTTAAAGGTGCCTTCCTAAATGGATACTTGGACAAAGAAGTATATGTTGAACAACCAAAGGGATTTGAGGATCCTCACCATCCACATCATGTGTACAAACTCAAGAAAGCTTTGTATGGACTAAAACAAGCCCCACATGCATGGTATGGTCGTCTAACTAACTTTCTTGTTGAGTTTGGTTTCACCTGCGGAGAAGCTGACAGAACATTATTTATTAAAAGACACGGTGTAGATGTAATAATAGCTCAAATCTATGTTGATGATATTGTTTTTGGTTCGACTACAAAATCCTTCTTGAAGTCTTTTGTCGAAGCAATGTCGACAACATTTGAGATGAGCATGATTGGAGAAGTAACATTTTTCTTAGGCTTGCAGATTAAACAGAATGAAGATGAGATCTTTATATCTCAAAGCAAGTACGCCAAGAATCTTGTTAGGAGATTTGGTCTGGAAAATGCTAAACACATGAAGACTCCAATGGGCTCTACGTAACATGTATGTAAAGATGATGTTGGACAAGATGTTGACCCAACATTGTACCGATCTATGATAGGTAGCCTTCTATACCTTACTGCCAGTAGCCCCGATATTATGTTTAGCTTATGTGTTTGCGCCAGTTTCCAAGCCAGTCCCAAGGTATCTCATTTTAATGCTGTGAAACGTATCATTCGATATGTTGCCGGTACAAGTGAATTGGGAATTTGGTACTCCAAAGACACTAATCCTAATCTAATAGGATATAGTGACTCGGACTGGGCCGGTGATGTAGACGATAGAAAAAGCACTAGTGGTGGGTATTTCTATCTTAGCAATAATCTAGTCTCATGGTACAGTCGTAAACAAAATTGTGTATCACCCTCGACTGTCGAATCTGAATATGTGGCAGCCGGAAGTTGTTGTGCTCAACTGATTTGGTTACGACATATGCTAGATGACTATGGCATATCTAATAACTCCATGATTTTGTACTGTGATAATCTGAGTTCTATTAATATTTCCAAAAATCCTATTCAGCATTCACGTACAAAGCACATAGATATAAGACATCATTTTCTAAGAGACTTAGTGGAAAAACAGCTAGTTCAAATCGAACATGTTGATACTTTTTGTCAACTGGATGACATTTTTACCAAACCTTTAGATCATGAGAGATTTTCTAGCTTGAAAAAATCTCTTGGTCTCTGTTTCCTTTGAAAATAAGACAGGCTAGGTAGATTTGTCCGAAATGTTGTCCCAACATTCTGGATAACATTTACTGTTGGGTCAATGTACAGGATAAGTGTTGTAGTGATGTTGCAATATTTGTTTTCAAAAGATTCAAACATGACTCTAAAAGGACAAGATATGAATGAGATACCATTATCTGCGAGTATCATAAGAAGGCGAAGCCTCTACTCAAAGATTTGGATGTATACAAAAAAGAGCAAAACTTTAAGATTGGTATCGTTCTTATTCTATAGGAGTACCACGTGCTTCAAAAAGGTTGAAAATTCCTCAATATTTTTGTTTTAATCTGTATGTATTCAACTAAGTTGATTAAGGACAATGGTAAAATGTTACATTAGTCCAGCGATCAGTCTCATAGGGAACATATACAGAAATATCATCTACCAAATCAGAAAATTCTTAGAGTCTCATAATGCTTGTTTAACTTTGAAATGTTGCCAACATCATCAACAACATAGTGTTCCAGTACATTGATCAATCTGGTTTATCTTATTTTATTCATGTTTTTGGTATTTATCACGTCTTTGTCTTTAACTGGAAGTCCAAAAATTCTGGAGGACCATTTTCTTTAAATGATGATAGGTGCTATGACAATCCTTATTTTAGATGTGTAAAGAGTTTTTATTCTTCTATATAATCTAAATTTAAGGAAAAGGAGTTTGAGTGTAAGTATACTTTGCCATAATAAAACCTCCCATTTTTGTCTTGGAATTATCACATCAGCCGACTATCAATCCATCAAACTATGGCAGCCCAAACAACACCGTCATTTCTCAAAACCCAAAGCTTCTCCAACACGCCCAATCCTTCAAAACCCTCTCCCATGTCCGTGTCCCCAAAATCCACAAACACCAAAGATTATTCTCCAATGTCGACTAGTCCAGCAAATAACAACAAGGTTTACAAGCTAATTCTATCAATGACTTGAGACCGGTCAAGGAGGACTGCACACAGGCTATGATACTGCTTAGTTCAGATAAGCCATTACAGGTGAGCTACCCAGGCGAAAATGAAAACCCAATCGATGTTGATGCAACATCTGATTTCTCGAACCTTGCCTCAAGACAGTCAAAATCGACATTTCCGACACTAAGGTCAAAGAAGGTTTTCGATAACCAATTCGGTGAATACCAGTCTGCCAAAAGATCCAGGGAAGAGTCGACTTTCCCTGTTGATATTACCACAAGCAGCAGCACTGACACCAATTTCAGTGTGCCTAGTTCTTCCAGAACTCCACCAACTTCCACTTCACAAGCAGAAACTGAGAAGGAAAAAGAAGAAGAGATGTCTGATGACACACCTCTACGAAACTTCATTCATAAAGGGGTCCATAGAACATACTGGAACTTTGATAAAAATATTGCCTCAACATCAAAGGCAATAGACGAGAAAATGGACCCAGACTATGTTGCCCCAACATCCGAGGCAACACCTGCAGCCACCTCATCCGAACAAGAAAACACAGAATCTAAAACAGATTCTGAGGTAATTCCCTACTCCTCCATGTTTCAAACTAAATCATGCTTCAGTAACTGGAATTGTTTTAAGAATAGATGAGTTAGAGGGGAGAAGGTGATTGACCTAACTTCATTCTCCAAAAATGGTTTAGTTGATTTCTTAAGTTGTCGAAACATCTTAAGCTCTGTATCTGGTAAGAATCCTTATTGTGAGAAGGTGATTAGGGTGTTCTATGCTAATCTGACGCTTGTTGTTAAGGACACAACCTCAAAGAAATTTGGGAAAGTATACCTATACAACAAGGTATACAATTTTACACCTAATATCATCAACTCCACTCTTGGGATAATTATTAGTGAAAGAGAACCTCAACCAAACCCCACTGTGGAGGAACTCAATTCAATGATCAAGTACCTTACAGGGAATTTGATCACTGTTTGGGCTCCTCGCAGCCCTGTGTCAAAACTCACTCCCCTGTTTGCCACTTTGCACAAACTTGCTTTATACAACTGGCTACCCTCCTCCCTCAACGAGACAGTAATGACCCTTGATCAAGCATCACTGCTTTTCAAGATTGGAAGGAATCAGAAAGTTGACTTAGGAAAACTTATATTCAACTATGTTGTCAACTTGGCAGGAAAAAAAAGCAACTCTGCCCTTCCATACCCTTCCTTGATTTTTTAAATCCTGCTCAACCAAGGTTTTAAGACTCCAAAAGGAGAAAAGCTGAGTCCAGCCTTAGAGGTTTACTCAGTACAACGAGCAGTTGTTAACAGCAGGGACAGGGTTATTGACCTGCCCTGGAAGAAAGATGAATGAGACACTAACACATCAAAGGATATTGCCGACATTTCTGGCAACATTGCTCAAGGAAAGGTCCCAATGTCCAAAGACTGTCTTCGACAGCATATTGCTGAACTTGACAGGCAAATTCAAGAACTAGTGCGAGCCAGAAACTATTATATGGGCTTACTTTCTTCACAAAATTGGGGAGATGATGCTGATGCTGATTCTGCTGGAAGCAGATAGACATGGGGAGATGCTGATGCTGCTGCTGGAAGCAAACAGACAGGGGGAGGGTGCAGGCAATGATGCAGGGGGAGAAGAGTTGAGATAATTGCTGACTACTTCTGATGCTGAAGATGAAGACGGTGCTGCACAGAGTGATCGATCACAGAAAGCGGCTGGAAGCTACTGTGATCATCATGCTGATGGAGTTGGTGATTCAATGATGAATGTTTATTTGAATAGTGGATATACCGACATTACTGACATTTGGAATATTGTTTGTGGTTGTAATAGTTTACTTTGGGACATTTGGTCTGTTTTTGCAGACATTATGACTGCTTTCTAAAGTTGTTTATATATGGTTGCCTGATGTGGATTGGTATGAATGATTACTGTAGATTGATTACGCAATTGATGTAAGTAAGTCTATAGTAACAGAACATAACTCCTATCTAATCAAATCTTTGATACTACACTGCTTGGAATTTAACACTGCAGGTTAAGGGGGAGAGCATAGCAATGATCCTACTGATTCTTGGAATGTAAGGACTACATCAGAAATCAGTATCCTAGTCATTTTCCCTTCATATGGAGTTTTGTGAATAAAGGCAAAAAGGGGGAGATTGTTGATGTTGGATGGATGTTGTGACAACATCTGTAAATGCTTAGGACAACATCTTATGAAAATAAGAATGTTGCCTGCGATGTTGTGACAACATTCCTGAATACTTTTTCGGTCTACCTCTACCCCTCATGAACTCGTCCATAACCAACCTCTCACACCTCCGCACTGGGGTATTTATGTCTCTCCTCTGCACATGCCCAAACTATCTCAACCTCGCTTTCCGTATATTATCCTCTACCGAGGCCACTCTCACTCTATCCCGGATATCATCATTTCTAATCATATCCCTCATATACCTACACATTCATCTTAGCATCCTCATTTTCTCAACTTTCATCTTTTGGATGTGCGAAGTCTTGACTGACCAACACTTCTTCCTATACCACATAGTTGGTCTAACCACCGCCCTATAGAACTTGCCGTTAAGTTTTGGTGGCACCTTTTTGTAGCATAAAACTCCAGATGCTAGCCTCAATTTCATCCACCCCTGCCCCAATATGATGTGTGATATCGTCATTAATTTCTCCATCCTCTTGCATAATAAACCCGAGGTAATTGAAGCTTCCTTTATTTGGAATGACCTGAGTACTAAGCCTCACATCCATGCATGTCTCAAGGTCGCTCCCGTTACTGAACTTGCACTCCAAGTATTTTGTCTTGGCCCTACTCAGCTTGAACCCTTTAGACTCCAGAGTTTGTCTCCAAACCTCCAGCTTAGCATTCACTCCACTGCGAGTTTCATCAATCAGGACCATGTCGTCTGCGAATAACATACACCATGGCACCTCCCCTTAGATTTTTCTCGTCAGTCCATCCATCACCAAGGAAAATAAGAAAGGGCTAAGAGTTGATCCCTGATGCAGCCCCATCATCACTGGGAAGTGCTCCGAGTCTCCTCCTAATGTCCGTACCAAGGTCTTGGCTCCATCATACATATCGTTGATCGCCCTAGTGTACGCCACATGTACACCTCTAACCTCCAAACATCTCCATAGAACCTCCCTAGGGACTTTGTCGTATGCCTTCCCGAGGTCAATGAAAACCATATGTAGGTCTCTCTTCCTCTCCCTAGACTGCTCAACCAACCTCGTAATAAGATGAATGGCTTTTGTGGTCGAACGCCCTGAGATACGACCATAGAAACAAATTGGAAAATATTCAATTTGGTGAAACATTCAAGAAATACGTATTTATCATGGTTGTTGATTAATATTAATGGGGTCAAATTTATAAAAATAAAATATTTAGGGTAAAGTTTGAAAAAGGAAAAACAAAAGCAATGGTCAAAAACTGAAAGTGAAAATAGAGAAAACAAGGTGTTGATGTTGGATGGATGTTGTGACAGCATCTGTAAATGCTCAGGACAACATCTTATGAAAATAAGAATGTTGCCTGCGATGTTGTGACAACATTCCTGACAACATTTCTGTAACGATTTTGCCTATTCTTCCGGCCAAAACCAGGTTGTGTTACTGTGAGTAAAAAATGACCTAGGCAAGCTAACAATGATGTTGTGTTTAAAACGTGGTAAAAGAAACAGTCAAAGCTTGGAGAGGAAGCAGCGTGAAGACCAAGTCTAGAACGTTGAGCTTTTGAAGGAGCAAGAACCGATCCAAGCTGAAGCCTTCTTTTACTCAGCCTCCGCAACCAATCAGTGAGGATATCAAGGGAAGTTCCACACTATAAATAGAGGGGAACTTCAGAGTATCGATATCCAGATTGAAAATGAAAAGAATTATCAAGAGAGCTCTCGCATAGTCACCTTAGAAACTGGATCAACACACTTGGCCTAAAGTTGTATAACAACATCTAGTCCCACGTTATTATTGCTGCCCAGATTCTAGATCAAGCTTATATTTCAAGCAATAGTAATGAAGATGTTGTATTTGTCTTGTTAGATCTTTTAACTTTGGGCTGAAGTCATCTGCGACTTCACTTTTGTTTGTAATTTCTTTTTTCGCATTTATTGTTCAACCTTGCATAAAGAGGCCCCTTGTCCAGGGGGAATGTAAATCGAAGGATATGCGCGAGTGGCAGCCCTGCAAGGGAGAGGACTAACGGGACACGAACCCAACAATAACCCTTGCAATATTTCAACAAAGTCTGTCACCACACGGATTCGAACCCGCGACGTCGGAGTGGTTGTACCCCAATCACCTTGCCACTTACCAACTCGCATGTGCCCTGGAGGCACATTTCTTCCATTACTAGTAAGGGATAACCCGTGTTGTACACGGGCCCAACAAGACTGCTAAATATGGAAGTATAGGGTTTTTGTTATAAAAGAATACATCATAATTTTATTAGTTATAAGTATTAATCGAAAAATAAAATTTAAAAGGAGTTCTTCTCATGATCAAGTTACAGCAATTAGGATGAGTTATTATTGAATAATATTAATTATAAAAAAACATTCTGAAACAACTATGTTTCATCGGGATATGTATAGCATGTTCAGATTTCTAAACTAACTAGTTACTCCTATTATTGAAGTCATGTGAAATAAGTGATCTTGTCACTAAAGTTTCCCAAGCGGTTCTTGCTTTTGGAGACAAAGATTTTCAAGACTAACTGCTTCCATATAGGAATGACTGAAAACGATCACATAGTAAATGAGTAGTAAATAAAATAATAACCATAATAAATTAGAAATAAAGTTGTAGGAAGAAAATGTAAAATGATTGAGGGGGTGTGTAACGACTCAAAAAGTCATTTTGCTTGTTTTGCCTAGAAACCCGGAATTACCCTTCCCGAGTCTTAATATGCTTGCTTGTGACTTTTGGGGATGGTGGCACGGTCCCCGAGGTGATCGGGTAGGTTTCAGAGCCATTTAGTTAAGTTTGAGAAATTCCAAGTTAAGAGATTAGAAGAGTTTGACCCATAGTTGACTTTTGGGTAAACGTCCTCTGTTCGTAGTTTCATCAGTTCCATTAGCTCCGGAACGATGTTTATGACTTAGTTAAGTCTTTGGTTCGGGTCCCAAGGCAGCCCGGTGTGTTTTGGAGGTTAGTTTGTAAATTATGGAATTAGAACTTAAGTGTTACTTTAGTCAAACTCGAGTCTTAGAGACCTTTTCTGGGAAATTCAAGTGCGCGATCAGGTATGGAATGTGTTTTCTGATAGGAATGCATGTTTGGTTTGTGTCCGGGAGGTCCTAGGAGTGTTTTGGGTGATTGACGGAGGATTTCATATCCTTAGGTTGATGATGGTTGCTGGTGTCCACACCGGCAACCAGGCATCCGCCTCAGCGGAGGCCTGGCTTACTGAAGCAAGATTCTTCTATCGGTCAAGAATCCATCGTAGCAGATGGGTTCCTCGCTGAGGCGTGTGCGCCTCAGCGAAGGTTGATTCCGCCCCAGCGGATGTCTAGAATTTAAGTGACTTCCGCCCTAGTGGATGTCTGGAATTTAAGTGACTTCCGCCCCCAACGGATAGGGTTTCCGTAGGAGCGGGTCCGCAACAGCGAAATCGACTCTACCACAGCAGAAACACTGTTCAGGTTATAAAATATTTTAAGACCTAGCATTCATTTCATTCCCCAAATATTCTCCTTGGAATTGGAGCTCGACCAGTAAGGGATTCTTGAAGATTTCAAGTGATAGTTCATCATTAGAGGTATAATCCTACCCCTTCCCTTTAATTATAGTATATGGGTTAAGTTTACCTCCTATGCATGTTCTTAAATGGGGAAAATGGTAGAAATATCTTATTGAGAATGAGAGAGTTGTAATGGGGGATTAGGGATTGAGTATTTATTATTTGATGCTTACATTGTAAACTAGTGTTGTATTTAGCTAGTAGATGATGATTACTTGACCAATTTCATGTTATACACCCTTTTGGGAATTAGGGGAAATTCTAGGGTTAGAATTGGGGCTTTTCACTAATTCATAAAATTGAAGATCCTCTAGGGCTTTGTTGTTCAATTAACTTGGGATTATGACTATCTAGCATGTATTGGTGCTAATTGAGTAGAAAATTTAGCATTTTGATAATGTGAACTCGGGCTTCCTTTATAACCAATCTTGGGGGACTATGGGTAATGATTGACCGTAATCTCATGTACTCAATGTAATTGATCAGAGTGGGCCCATGAGGAGGCACGACGGAAAGGGAAAGCGATTGCGTGAGTCTTCAGCTATAGTCAGACAAGTTGAGATTTTCTAAACTCTAGTATAACGTATTTGTGTTGGTATGCTTGTAATGAACTAAGTGGAGTAATGGAGATTTAGGGGTACCATATCAGTGAGGTGACGAGCACTAATACGGTATCGGGTGAACTTAAATGGATGATTAATGAACTAATATAGAGCAATAGAAGGAGTTTATGTGTTTAGCCTTCGGGCCACGGAGCGCAGTGCAAGAGCCAGCTTAGCTTGGTATGATTGTTGTTTACTTGGGCTTGTAGCCATTTGTTGTGATATTCTGATTGACTGTTATGCATTCATCACTCTACTTCTCATCTGAACACTAGAATATAAACTGATAAATACTGATTATGTTGATTGCATGGTGTATTCATATCTATCTCATTCATACATTTTATATAATTGGCATTGGTTTCTGATAAATCGCTGAGAATGACTTGGGAAGTTGGATTAAGGGATATGCCACATGATTATAAGAGTGATGACTAAAATGATACTTCAGTCCTCATGCTGGTATCTGATGGTATCGGATGGGTACATCGACATCATGAGTCCCTTATGGGTCACGTGACAGCTACTGCAACACCGTGTGTATACTAGGTACTTATGGCCATTCGCATTCATACATATCATCCTGCATTGCATTCATTTATATTCATGATATGTATTTGATGATGTATGTGCCTGGATTTAAACTTTATTACACTTGTGACCTTTAGACTGCTATAAGAAATATTGTTAGCTTATGCTTAACCTTGTTGTGAGATTTAGTAGAGAAGCTTGAGGGATCTAGACACCCTGAATGGGGTTTTGGTTGGACTTGTGCGATGTGTGACTTGAGAGTACTTATGATTAACTGAACGGTAGTCTTATTGTAGGTTGGTTAGCTGAATTATTCTTATGCTTAAGTAACTAACTAGTAGAGAGATGTATCGGAATGTACCAGACCTCACCACCGTTATAGCTAAGGTTGGTCGATGATGCTTGTTGAGTACACGTGTTTCCCGTACTCACTCTACGTTTGATGCACTCTATGTGCAGGTACCGAGCTAGGAGACGACACCAGAGCAGCTTGATCCACTTCCTTAGTGAGCGTGATATTGGAGTCCAGGGTGAGCCGCGACTTCTTCCCCGGCACTGGAACTCCAATCTATCTTTATATTTTGTTCTTGTTATTTTCATATAATGATGTATTGCTACATTTAGACAGTTTATGTATTTCTTATTCAGCGTTGTATTTGGATGTTACTAGAGCATGTACTCATGACTACCGGATCTTGTTGGGGATTTTTTTAGACTTATGTCCTTTTATATTCTAATACTGTTAATTATTTCTCTTATACTTTTTTATTTTCCGTATTTAATTTCGCTTATTCATATGATTGTTGGTTGGGTTGGCCTACGGGTTATGACAGGTTCCCTCACGGCACAAATGGAATTTGGGGTCGTGACAAATTGATATCAAAGCCCTAGGTTAATAGTCTCAAGAGTACAAGTGATGTCTAGTAGAGTCTTGCGGATCGGTATGAAGAGTTTCGTACCTATCTTTGAAGCTATAAGACATTTTGGAAACTTCAATTCTTTTATTCTTTCGTGCGATCGATTATGATTGAATTCTAATTTTCTTTTTTTCATTCTTTCTCACAAACGGTGAGGACTAGATCAGCGACCGAAGGAGAGCGGGATCCCGCATATGTACCCACACTTATTGTCAGAGGTGGTGCACTGGTCATGGCGTGAGGTAGACCTTGAGTTGTTTCCCGAGGCCGAGCACCTGCAGTCGCTCGGGCTCGTGACTCTGCAAAGTCTCTGAGGCTTAGGGCTATTCCAGATGAGGATGAAGTTCTGATCGAGGAGGATGAGCAGGTTCAGGCTGACGGAGCCGGACAGGATCAGATGCCCCCGGGTTTTATTGCCACACCAGTACTTCAAGATACTTTGATTCGGATGATGAACTTTTTAGAGTTTATAGCTTAGGGTGTCCATCCAGTTACTTCTGATGGGTCTCATACTAGGGTCGGAGGACATACTCCTGACCATGCTGCTATGACCATATTTTGAACACTTGGGGTTCGTCCAGCACCTGCTACTGTTCCCCAGTTCCTTGGTGTGTCTATACCTGGTCTTGCTACACCTCCGGCTGCATAGCATGCTATGTCTATTGAGTAACAAAAGATGTTTGAGAGGTTCAAAAAATTGGATCCTCTCAAATATGATAGGTATCCCGAGGATGATGCATATGAGTTTTTTTTCGCTGTCATGAGAGGTTGCACAACCTCAGACTAGTGGAATATGTGGTGTTGATTATACTACTTTTTAGATGGTCGGACCAGCCAAGAAATTGTGGCGGTCCTATCTTGAGTCCAGACCAGCAGGGTCCCCTCCTATGACTTGAGTTGGGTATTATTTACCTAGATTTTCATGGAGAAGATCTTACCTCACAGTGTCAAAGAGAGGAGTCATGTTTAGTTTGAGGGGTTACTCTAGGAGAGTATGTTTATGACTGAGTATGAGATGTGTTTCCACACCTTGTCTCGCCATGCTTTGATGATTATACATGACGAGGCTGAAAGGGTGAGAAGGTTCACCAATGGGTTGATATGTCCTTTTTGTTTGATAGCAACACAGATGGTTTTCCACCTTCCAGCAGATTATTGATGTCGTGAGAGAGGTCGAGTTTATTCGGAGAGAGGATTATGAGGAGAGGGTGGTCAAGAGGCCTCATTTCAGTACACATGTAGTTGCCTCATCTGGAAGCTGAGGAAATTATAGTAGAGGTCATCACCGTCCGAGTGTTACATCGATTATTATTACTATGCCTACATCAGAGGGAGGCCAGTCTGTGCGTATTTCTCATAGATCGGGGACAGTTGACCCCGAGTTCTTATCGACCCTCTGGTCATGGTGGTCATTCGGGCGTCAGTTCTTCTTTTTCTCAGCTATCGACAATTCTCAGAGTTTGCTTTGAGTGGGGAGATCGTGAGAACTTTAAAAGCGATTGCCCCAGACTCAAGCGGGGTGAGCAATCTCAGAGTTCTGGAGCTAGATTAGCGGGGCAACTGGCTAGAGGCAGGTCCAAGGGTGTTAGAGGTGGTGCTCAGGGCGATGCCTTCAGATAGGTCGTGGTGGTGCTCAGGGCGATGCCTTCAGATAGGTCGTGGTGGTGCTCAGTCCGGCTGAGGTGGTGGACGTGGGGGTGATCGTGGTCATTTATATGCTTTTTCAGGTAGACCCATGGCAGAGGCTTCCGATGCTGTGATCATATATACTCTTTCAGTTTTCCATCGACCTATTTCGGTTTTATTCGATCCGGGGTCTACCTATTGTTATGTATCTGCCTACTCTACATTGAATCTAGATTTGATGTGTGAGTCTCTAGCCATGCCTATTCATGTTTCTACACCTGTTGGGGATTCTATAGTGGTAGATCGAGCTTATTTGGGTTGTGTATTTACGTTGATGAGGAATAATACTCAGGTAGATTTGAAAGTTCTACATATGGTAGACTTTAATGCTATATTGGGTATGTATTGGTAAGCTACGTATCATGCTATCTTGGATTGTTATGCCAAGACCGTTACATTATCCATGCCCAGTATTCCTTAGTTAGTTTGGAAGGGCACTCTTAGTCAGTATTCGAAAAGGGTAATCTCATTTTTGAAAGCTTAGAAGATAATAGAAAAGGGGTGTTTATCTTACTTGGCCTATGTTCGTGGCACTAGTGCGAAGAATCCTTTCTTAGATTTAGTTCTAGTAGTTCGGAAGTACCAGATGTGTTCCCTATCGACCTTCCAGGTGTTCCGCTGGATTGTGATATTGACTTCTGCATTGATCTAGAGTCGGACACTCAACCTATTTTTGTGGCTCCATATCGGATAGCACCGGCTGAGTTGAGAGAATTAAAGGAACAATTACAAGATTTGTTGAGTAAAGGATTCGTTCGGCCTAGTGTTTCACCTTGGGGTGGTACATTGTTGTTTATTAAGAAAAAATATGGGTCTATGCGCATATGTATTGATTACCGACAACTAAACAAGGTGACTATCAAGAACAAGTATCTGATACCGTGCATTGATGACTTGTTTGATTAGATTCAGGGTGCTTTATTCTTTTCGAAGATTGATTTGAGTTTCGGCTATCATCAGCTAAAGATCAGGGCTGAAAATGTTCCTAAGACAACCTTTCAGACTAGATATGGACATTATGAGTTTTTGGTGATGTCGTTTGGGTTGACTAATGCATCTGCAACCTTTACATAGTTGATGAATGGGGTGTTCAGACCCTACTTGGATTCATTCGTTATTGTGTTCATTGATGATATTTTGATACACTCGCGGAGCGAGGAGGAACTCAGGCAACATTTGAGGATCGTGCTTGGTATTCTGAAGGAGAAGCAACTCTATGCAAAAATTTTGAAGTGTGAGTTTTGTCTTAGTTCGGTAGTTTTCTTGGGTCACATAGTGACTAAAGATGGTATTATGGTGGATCTCAAGAAGATTGAGGCAGTTCGGGATTGGATTCAGCCTACGTTAATTATCGAGGTTCAGAGTTCTATTGGACTCGCAAATATTATCGGTGATTCATGGAGGGATTTCATCTATTGCAGCTCCGTTGACTAGATTGACTCAGAAAGAAGTGCCTTTCGAGTGGTCTGATGCTTGTAAGGTGAGCCTTCAAAATCTCAAGTCCTTATTGACTACCGCTCCTATTTTGACATTGCCAGTCAAGAGAGAGAGTTTTATTATATATTGTGACACTTCTAGAGTAGGTCTTGGGTGTGTGTTGATGCAGGAAGGGAAAGTCATATCCTATGGTTAGAGGCAATTGAATGTTTATGAAAATAATTATCCCATCTATGACTTAGAGTTGGCGGTGATCATGTTTGCCTTGAAGATTTAAAGGCATTATCTCTATGGTGTACATTGTGAAGTTTACACCGACCAATGTAGTCTTCAGTACTTGTTCAATCAGAAAGATCTTAATTTGAGGCAGTGTCAGTAGTTGGAGCTTCTGAAGGATTATGATATGACTATCTTATATCACCTGGGCAAAGCAAATGTTGTAGCGGATGCCTTGAGTCGCAAGGCAGTGAACATGGGTAGTTTGGCTATGTTACATGTGGAGGAGCGTCCTATTTCTATGGATATTTAGTTGTTTGCAAATCACTTTGTTAGGCTCGATAACTCAGAGCCTGGTATGGTATTAGCTTATGTGGAGGCACGATCTTCCTTGTTAGAGCATATTCGCTCCCAACAATTTGATGATGCTCAGTTGTGTAAAATATGTGACAAGGTGTTGCGGGGAGAGAAAAAAAAGGCAATGATTGATAATTATGGTGTCTTAAGGATCAATGGTTGAATTTTTGTTCCTACGGGGGTGACTTGACCAGATTGATCATGGATGAGACCTATAATTTGAAGTACTCCATCCATCCAGGGGCTATGAAGATGTACCGAGACTAAAGACAATATTACTGGTGGTGTAGGATGGAGAGGGACATAGTAGAGTTTTTGTCCCGGTGTTTGAATTGCCTTCAAGTGAAATATGAGCACCAAAGGCCTGGTGGTGTGCTTGATGATGCCCATTCCTGAGTGGAAGTGGGAGCGGATTGTCATGGATTTCGTGGTAGGATTGCCCCGTACTTTAGGCAAGTTTGATGCTATATGTGCCATTGTGGACAGGTTGACCAAATCTGTCCATTTCATTCCAGTTCAGACTACCTATAATTTTGAGAAGTTGGCAAAGATTTACATTTGAGAGATAGTCCGATTGCACGGTGTGCTTATTTTTATTATTTATGATCGGTGTACGCAGTTCACTTCTCACTTTTGGCAGTCCATGTAGAAGAAGTTGGGTACTAGAGTGAATCTTAGTATAGTCTTTCACCTTCAGACTGATGATCAGTCTGAGCGGACTATTCAGGTCATCGAGGACATGTTGTAAGCCTTTGTGATTGACTTTAGGGTCGTGACACTTTGGGGGTCATTGGGACCAATTTCTACCCGTGGCAGAGTTTGCTTCCAATAACAATTACCATTCGAGTATTGAGATGACACCATTTGAGGTATTGTATGGTATGAGGTGTCGTTCTCCCATCGGATAGTTTGATGTTTCTGAGGTTCGACCTTGGCGTACTGATTTTCTGAGAGATTCGCTGGATATTGTTAAGTTGATTCAGGATCGGCTTCTCACAGTCCAGAGCAGATAGAAGAGTTATGCAGACCGGAGAGTTCGTCCCTTGGAGTTTATGATTGGTGAGCGGGTATTGTTGACGGTTTCACCCATGAAGGGTGTGATGAGGCTTGGGAAGAAGGGCAAGCTCATCTCGAGGTTTATTGGCCCTTTTGAAATCTTGGACAGAGTTGGCGAGGTGGCCTATGAGTTGGCTTTACCTCATAGTTTATCTAGTGTGCATCCGGTATTTTATGTCACGATGCTAAGGAAGTATGTTCTTGATGATTCTCATGTGATTAATTGGGACTCGGTGATGTTGGATCAGGATCTAGCTTATGTGGAGGTGTTTGTAGCTATTCTAGACAGACAGGTCAGAAAGTCGAGGTCCAAAGAGATAGCTTCCATGAAAGTGCAATAGAGGAATCGCCTATTGAAAGAGGCTACATGGGAGATCGAGTATGATATGCAGGCTAACTAACCAATGCTATTTGAGATTCTAGGTATTTTCTTTTCTTTACCGTTGAGGAGAAACGCTTATTTAAGTGGTACCTGATGTAATGATTCAAAAAGTCATTTTTCTTATTTTGCCTAGAAATCCCTAAATTACCCTTTTTGGGCTTTATTTGCTTGCTCATGGCTTGCGAGGGATAGGTGGTACGGTTTTCGAGGTGATCGGGTAGGTTTCGGACCCTTTAGTTAAGTTTGAGAAATTCCAAGTTAAGAGATTATAAGAGTTTGACCCATAGTTGTATTTTGGGTAAATTGTAGTTTTGTCAGTTCTATTAGCTCCAGAATGATGTTTATGACTTAGTCGAGCCTTTGATTCAAGTCTCGAGATAGCTCGGTGTATTTTGGATGTTAGTTTGTAAAATTATAAAATTAGAACTTAAGTGGTGACTTTAGTCAATCTCGAACCTTAGAGACCTTTCCTTGAAAATCCGAGTGCGCGAGTAGGTCTGGAATGTGTTTTCTAATAGGAATGCATGTTTGGTTTGTTCCGAGAGGTCCCAGGAGTATTTTGAGTGGTTGACGAAGGATTTCATATCATTGGGATGTTAATGGTTGCTGGTGACCACGCCGGCAACCAAGCGTCCACATCGGCGGGTCCGTCTCAGTGGAGGCCTGGCTTGCCGATGCGAGATACTTACATCGGTCAAGGATATGCCGTAGCGGATGGGTTCCTCTCAGGGGCGTGTGTGCCTTAGCAAAGGTTGCTTCCGCCCCAGTGATGTCTGTGATTTAAGTGATTTTCGCCCGAGTGGAGCGAGTCCGCCGTAGCGGAATCGACTTTGCCGCAATAGAAACATTGTTCATGTTATAAAATATTTTAAGACCTAGAATTCATTTCATTCCTCAAATATTCTCCTTGGAATTGGAGCTCGATCGGTAGGAGATTCTTGAAGATTTCAAGTGATAGTTCATCCTTAGAGGCATAATGATACCCTGTCCCTTTAATTATAGTATGTGAGTTAAGTTTACCTCCTAAGTATGTTCTTAAATGGGAAAAATGGTAGAAATGTTCTGTTGAAAATAAGAGAGTTGTAATGGGGATTGGGTATTGATTATTTGATGCTTACACTATAAGCTAGTGTTGTATTTAGCTAGTAGATGATGACTACCTGACTAGTTTCATGTTATAAACCATTTTGGGAATTGGGGGAAATTCTGGAGTTAGAATTGGGGCTTTTCACTACTTCATGAAATTGGGGATCCTTTTGGGCTTTGTTGTTTAATTTACTTGAGATTATGACTATCTAGAATGTATTGGTGCTAATTGAGTAGAAAAGTTAGCATTTTGATAATGTGGGTTCGGGGTTTCTTTATAACCTAGATTGAGGGATTATGGATAATGATATATTGTAATCTCGTGTACTCGATGTAATTGATCAGAGTGGGCTCGTGGAGAGGCTCGACAAAAAGGAAAAGCGGTTGCGTGAGTCTTTGGCTATAATCAGGCAAGTTGAGACTTTCTAGATTCTAGTATAACGAATTTGTGTTGGTATGCTTGTAATGAGCTAAGGGGAGTAATGGGATTTGGTTGTCCCATATCGATGAGGTGACGAGCATTAATACTAGTACCAGGTAAACTTAAATGGGTAATTAATGAACTAATATAGAGCAAGTGAAAGAGTTTATGTGTTTAGCCTTCGGGCCTCAAAGCGTGGTGCAAGAGTCCGCTTAGCTTGGTATGATTGTTGTTTACTTGGGCTTGTAGCCATTTGATGTGATATTCAGATTGACTGGCATGCATTCATTACTCTACTTCTCGTCTAAACACTAGAACATAAACTGATAAATACTGATAAATTGATTATGCTGATTGCATGGTGTATTCATATCCATCTCATTCATACATTATATATAATTGGCATTAATTTACTGATAAATCGCTTAGAATGACTTGGAAAGTCGAATTAAGAGATATGGTACATGGTTATGAGAATGATGACTGATATGGCACTTCAGCCTTCGTGCTGGTATCCGATGGAATCGGATAGGTATATAGACCTCATGAGTCCCTCATAGGTCACGTAACAACTACTGCAACACCGTGTGTATACCAGGTACTTATTGTCATTTGCATTCATACATATCATCTTCCATTGCATTCATTTATATTCATGATATGTATTTGATATCGTATGTGCCTGGATTTGAACGCTATTATACTTGTGACCTTTAGACTGCTAGAAGGAATACTGTTAGCTTATTCTTAACCTTGTTGTGAGATTTAGTATTGAAGCTTGAGGGATCTAGACACCCTGAACGTGTTTTAGGTTGGACTTGTGTGATGTGTGACTTGAGAGTACTTATGCTTAATTGAACGGTAGTCTTATTGTAGGTTGGTTAGCTGAATTATTCTTATACTTAAGTAACTAACTAGTAGAGAGAGGTATCGAAAAGTATCAGCCCTCGCCACCGTTATAGCTAAGGTCGATCGACGATGCTTGCTGAGTACATATGTTTCTTGTACTCACTCTATGCTTGTTGCATTCTATGTGCAGGTACCGAGCCCAAAGACGACACCAGAGCAGCTTGATCCACTTCCTCAGTGAGCGTGATATTGGATTCCATGGTGAGCCGCGGCTTCTTCCCCTGCACCGGAACTCCATTCTATCTTTATATTTTGTTCTTGTTATTTTCAGACAGTGGTGTATTTCTACATTTAGACAATTTATGTATTTCTTATTCACCGTTGTATTCAAATGTTTCTAGAGCCTCTACTCATGACTAGAGATGGCAATGGATCCTGGACTCGATCCGGATCCGATGTATCCAGATCCGTTTTATAGGATATGGATCTTCAAAATTTGGACCCGACGGATCCGGATCGGACCCGGATCCGTTTCTGACGGATCGGATCTGGATCTTGTATTTGAGATCCGTATCCGACCCGTTGATCCATTTTTTATTAAATATATTCATAACCTAGAATGTAATTTTATAAGTATTTTCTTAAAATTACTAAGCACATCCTTGCAAGTTTAATTCTCATAACAAGTTTAATTTATTCCCGCGTTAACTCAAAAATAAAAAAATAAAGAGGTAACTTCGATAATAAAATCAATGTTATATTAGTGAATGACTAACATCTCCATAGACAAGTAGTTAAAATTATATTCACTTCATTTATGAAGATTCCAAGCACATGCAAGTTCTGCATTGTGGAAATACTAGTCAGCATTTTCTACAACTATTGTCATTGTCCAACATTTTTAATTAATAGCTCACAATCAAAATGAGACAACGAACAAAATATCTCATATGAACATCTCAAAATTGAAAAACAGTAAACTGTTACTTAAGTAAAAATCGTTTGTCAGTTCAAAAAAAAATTCTTAGCAAGGTAAATTTTTTTACATGTGGATCCGATCCGATCCGTGGATCCGGCCGATCCGATGGATCCGGATTTGGATATGATTTTTATGGATCCGCTGGATCTGGATTCAGGTATGAAAAATGGATCTGGATCTGGATCTAGTAGGATCCGGTCCAGATCCTATCCGTTGCCATCCCTACTCATGACTATCAGATCTTGTTGGAGATTTCTTTAGACTTATGTCCTTTTATATTCTAAGGCTTGTCAATTATTTCTCTTGTACTTCTTTATTTTCCGCATTTAATTTCGCTTATTCATATGATTGTTGGTTGGGTTCGCCTACGGGTTAGGGTAGGTGACCTCACGGCACAAATGAGATTTGTGGTCGTGACTGTGTGTTTGATATGGAGGAAAATATTTTCATGTTTTCCAATTTTTTCATATTTGGTTGGCCAAATTTTTTGGAATACATTTTCTCTAGAAAACAAGTCCCACAAAAATAAGAAAAATGACTTCCTTAATGGAAGTAGGGAACACAAGTACATAAATGACATTCCAAGTTCATTGTCTCCTTCCCACCCATTCAACGGCCTCAACCCCCACCCTTTGACCAACTAACCGCCGCCACCTCCAAACCCTCACTTCTCACTCTATCCCACCTTGATAGTGTTTTACTAGACTACATACAAATATTCTTGGGATGATATTTTTTTCTTCCTTACCAAATACTAAAAAATAAATAAGAACCAACTTGTTTTTGAAGAAAAAAATTTCTATGAAATTTGTTTACATAGAAAATCATTTTTCTTCGTACCACACACACTCTGAGATTGTAGAAATTGTTAAAAGTTACTATCTTGTATAAACTATGGTACTCTAACCCGGGACGGGACCTAGGCTCGTCCCGCCCCAGGCTTGATCCCGCTTGACCCGCCCCGGTCCCATTTGTAAAATGGCCGTTGTGCAACGACCATTTTTGGCCTCCCCCCAACCCTCCTACCCCTTAATATTTATTTTTAACCTCTAAATTAATATATTTACGCTTTAACCCAATTTCTCAACTATAAATACCTCATTTTCTCTTCATCTTTCTCACAAATCTTCCAACAATCTCTCAATTTATCTCTCTACAATTCTACATTGCCTACTAAATATTATATGTTTTTACTCATTTATATCAAAGTTAAAAAATTAGGAGTGAAGTTGGAAACTAGCTTGAGGATCATTCATCGAGCAAAGTTTTAATTTTCAACCTCGATTACAAGTCGACGTTATGTCGGCGTTTGGTACCTTCATTCCTTCTTTAAATTATTATTGTTATTTTATCTTAATTATCGCACTTAATTTCATTATCTTTAACTATTTATTTGCATAATTAAAATGGAAGGATTAAGAGATATGTTTAAAGGTAAGAGTGCTTCATCTAGTAGGGATAACAAGGGCATGAGTACTTCTTCTAGTCATCCTATTCCTCGGCAGGATGATTTGATTGATTACACTCATATAGATGAAACTGAATTTTTTAATGATATACCATTAGACGATGAGATATATTCTTCAACTCAACCAGACTTTAATTTAGAAGATAATTTAGATGACACACCCACTAGTGCACCTCAAACTGAAACCGGAACACAACATATTCCCCCTAGTATGAGACGAGTCCCCACACAACAAAAATTAAAATCTGGTGCATGGGACCAAGAGTTTTCACATAGCTAGGTGAGATGAATACGAGGCTACAAAGTCGGGTGTGTCAATGCGCTCTTAGCCGGAACAATGTTCACATAGTGTTCCGGACCAAGTACGGGGTCAAATTAACTTGACGACGGGGGAAATTGTAGGTCCTAAATATGATAAACATAGAGATAGGAAAGCAATAGCAAAATTAGTTGTGGTGGAGAGTTTGCCGTTTTCATTTCCTTCCTCTCCTGGTTTTATTCATTACATTAGAGATAGGTATAATCCTGCTTTTAACGATTTTTCTAGATCAACTGTTAGGAGAGACGTTTTTAAATTTGCACATGAATATCAACTATATTTACGGTATTTATTATATCATTTTTCTGACAAAGTATGTATCATATCTGATATAGGCCGTAGTACTAATGGTCATGATTATTTAACTATAACATGTCATTGGATGAATTATAAATGGTATATGCAAAAACGTATTTTAGCATATAGATATATTGATGATAGGCACACTGAAAGTTTTATTGCAGAAAATATTCATCAAATTTGCGAGTATTATGGTATAACTGACAAAATAATGACAATTACGTTAGATAATGCTTCTTCTAATAATTATGCTATTAGACTTTTAAAAGATCTTTTTACTCCATCTTTTCCTAATCATTTTCATAAAAAAATGTGTGTGTCATATTTATAACTTAGTTGTAAAGGATGGTCTATCACTTTTTGAAGACATTCTTAATAAAGTATAATTTGCGATAAACTTTATTTTTAGAAGTAATAGAATACAAAGAAAAAAAGAATATAAAAAAACTTGTCACGATTGTGGACTACCTTATAGAAAAATTCCTGAAGAAGTAGCGACTATGTAGAATTCTTTATATGACCAACTACTTGTTGCTTATGATTATAGAAGACATATAACTCTGTTTTTTAACGCCCATAATCGAAATTCAATTGATATGGTTTTAGATAACTATTGGAAAAAAATTCAAAACTTATTTTATTTTTAGAGAAATTTTTTCAAGCTACTAAAGAATTTTTCGGTATTTATTATCCTACTATTTCAACTATGTTATTTTATATAACTCTAATATTTTTGTTACTTAGTGAATATATGGGAAAACCATCTTATAAGGCACCTATTAAAAAAATATTTATCAAATTAAAAAAATATATTTTTCCTATTCCAACTATTTATATTATTGGTGATGTATTAAATCCGACTATTAAAATAGATGGTTATAAAGCACTTATTGAAACAATTTATGATTGCATAGCAGTACTTCCACCTCCAACTCCAAAAAATTCAAATGACCAACCACCTAAGGAACCAACTAAAGAAGAAGTTTTGTCTAGCATACACGATGAATGTAAAAAAATATATACGCATTACCAACAAGAAAGTGCTAGCAACCAACCGGCTTCCATACCATCTTCTTCTTCTTCAATACAACATCAAAAAAGACATGTTGTTTCTGCGGCTAGTATTGAAAGCCTTAGAAATAGAATGTTTAGTGGTACCACTACTAATCAAGTTAGCAAGTTTCATGTTTTATTTTGCAGGGTGTTGTACCATACCAAGCAGTTCTCAATGAAGAAGGACGTGAAGACTTGCTGAAATAATTGAGGGAAATGAGAAGATATTTCCGACACTATCAAAGATGACCAGGGATGTGTTGAACAATCAAACGTCATCAACAGTGTCTGAAAGCGCTTTTTCTGCCAGAAGATTTCAAATAGGAGTGCACAGACACTCATTAGCGGGAGACAGCTTGGAGATTGCAATTTTATTCAAAGATTGGATACGAGCGGAGCGTAAAAGGTGCGGTCAACCGGAGATCAGCGAAGAAGACGACGAAAACTACAACGAAATCTTATCTGACGGAGGTGGAAGCGACGTCGAGCAATTTGACCAACAAATTCCAATTCCAACCGAAGAACCACGAGACATTGTGAAGAAACTAGAAAAGGTGTTTATAAATATGTGATTTTTTTAATTGCAATTTTACTATGTTATTTGCAACTTTTAACACCACAAAGTTGCAATTTTGAAATTATATTACAAAAAAATTATATTTCTATTAAATAATATAAGAGACACAAAACCAGCCTTGGAATGTTTTTATTATATTATCTTGTTCAATTATTGAGGTGTTTATATATGTTACTTTTTAAAATTAAGTGCAAAAAAAATAATGGAAAAAACCCTATCCCGCCCCACCCCTGGCCCGATAAGACCGCCCCCCTTTTCCGACTGGATCGGGAACGGAAACGGGAACGGGACATTGGCGGATCCCGCCAGTCCTGGCTCGCCAATCCTGCCGGAGGATCGATTCCGCCCTCCCCATTCGGGACCCGCCCGCCCCGCCCCGTTGGACAGCCCTAGTATAAACATAATGTTTGAGGAGAGTAGTATGGAAAGAACATCAAAACAAGAGAGTAGGCTAAAAAGAAAGAAATAGGGGCAGAATATCGGGCCCACAGTATGCACATTCACATGTACGATGATATCATAACTTTTTTCAGGCATTTCTTAAATTCTTTAAAGTTGTTATATTTACCTGAGTGTATGAGTACGTATTATGAAATAAAGTATAAACTGAAGAATCAGGGGCAAAAAGTTACTCTTAAAAGATCGCACAACTATCTGGCATTTCACACAAAGGATAGTTTAGATATTTAATGCCAAATGTCTACCTCCTTAAAAGCATAAAGCACAGCACAAAACAGCAATGGGATTAATGGAGTTGCACAAAATGACAGAAATACCCCCAAACCAGGCAGGCATGTTGACGGAGAGGGGCTAGCTAACTCCCTCTTATAGAATGACTAGTTTTAGCGTAGGTGCAGTATATTACGCCAATTAAAAAAATTATATATAAGAAAAATAAATTATATAAAATAAAAAATAGTATTAAATAGATGCAACTTCATTTAAATGAGATAGATGTTAATCATATTTATCTAAATCAATAAAGGAGAAGAGATCATGCCTCACAGAATTCTCAGACATATAATGCAAGCATTGATAAACAAAAATTGTAAAATAAAATATTAATAAGAAAAATAAATCCGAGCAACACATACATTTAACTCCTAAGTAGATCAACCAATAGGTTCTTTCTTCGCATCTCACAAAACTGTTACAATCAATGTCAACATATATAGTCCGCTAATTTAAATAATTTTAAGTGGACACACAACTTTACTTGAATTAAAAGTTCACTACAAGCTAAATTTAAATATTACTAAAATTCATATAAGTATAATATTAATTGTGTACCTCACGTAATAATTATATAAAGCGTTTTTAAATACACTTTTTTATTAATTGTGATTAAAATAATTATCGTCATTCATAAAAGGGCCCTAATTCTGATTTATATTTGAGCTAAAAAGATTGAATGATATTTAGCTAAGGAATTTCGTGGTTTTCTATTGTATAACAAAAAATTTAGTTGATTTTAAAGTTTTAAATATTAAGAAATTAAGTAAATTATAATTTCATTCAATGTGAAATCTATTTTCAAAGGATAAGAATAAAATAAGTTCTATTAACAATAAAAACGACTCCTAAACTTAAAGGGAGTTCCTACATATTAAGAAAATAATTAAATTACTATGTAATCTTGTGCGGAATTACTCTAGTTTTAGAGTACGTGCTTTGCACATGTAGTCTGTAACAATAAGTATAAGACTTTAAAAATCTGATAAATATTAACATTAAATTATGTATACCTGAAGGGTGAGGTGCAAGTGAAGTGTCGTAACCAAAAAATCAGAGAAGAACATTGTTGGTAAAATTGTTTTGCTTCAACCACAACTTCACAACAACAACAACAACAAAAATCAAGAAGAACCATTGATGGTGATGAAAGAATGCCATAATTTCGTACTTTTTCTATTATATAACAAAACTTTTAGTTGATTTTAAAGATATTGAGAAAATAATTAAATTAAAATTTCATTCAAGAAATCTATTTTCAAAGGATAAGAAAAAAAAAGTTCTGTTAACAATAAAAGCGACTCCTAAACTTAAAAGGAGTTCCTACATATTAGGGAGTCGTCAAATTACTATGTGATCTAGTGCCGAATTATTTTAGTTTTAGAGTACGTGCTTTGCGCCTGTACTCCGTATCAATAAGTATAAGACTTTAAAAATTTGATAAATATTAATATTAAATTACGTATACCTGAGGTGCAAGTGAAGTGTCATAACCCAAAAAATCAGAGAAGAGCATTGTTGGTAAAATTATTTTGCTTCAACCGCACCTTTATAACAACAATAACAAAAATCATAGAAGAACCATTGTTGGTGATGAATGAATGCCAGAATTTCGTGCTTTTTCTATTGTATAACAAAAAATTTAGTAAAGTTCTAAATATTAGGAAATAATTAAATTATAATTTAATTCAATGTGAAATCTATTTTCAAAGGATAAGAAAAAAATAAGTTCTATTAACAATAAAAACAACTCCTAAACTTAAAGGAATTCCTACATATTAGGAAAATAATTAAATTACTATGCCACCTAGTGCGGAATTACTCTAGTTTTAGAGTACGTGCTTTGCACGTGTCCTTCGTATCAATAAGCATAAGACTTTAAAAATCTGATAACTTTTAGCATTAAACTTCGTTTACCCGTGGGCTGAGGTGCAAGTGAAGTGTCATAACCAAAAAAATCAAACAAGAGCATTGTTGGTAAAATTATTTTGCTTCAACCGTACCTTCATAATAACAACAACAAGAAGAGCAACAACAAAAATCATAGAAGAACCATTGTTGGGGATGAAAGAATGACATAAAATAAAAACGATAGTAGATACTTGAAGATTTTATTTTGTGAATTTGAGGTCTGATTCAAAAACGAAAAAGAAGATATTATTTATCAAGTCACAAGTGAAATGTACAAACTCGTATATTGGTCATATATGTAATACTATATGTTATAAAAACTGCAAGTGCTAACCAACTTTTTATATATATATAAAAAAAAAAAAAATCCTGAAATCACAAATTTCCAACTGAAGTTCAATCGATAAACATAAACCCCATCATCTGAGAACCACTAAAATTGTATCAAAGATTCGTAGAAAGACCTGTCTTGGCAATTCTCCTCGGCAACCTTCAGTCATTAATATGTGATATGTATTAGCGAATATTCTCCGAATATTCACAGTATATTTTATAAAAGTATGTGACCATCTGATCTAAAAGCTTAAGCTGTTAGATAGAACACACTTTTAATATTTGATTATATTCTCAACACGCCCCCTCACGTGTTGACTTGATTTTTTTTCATGGTCCAAACACGTAGAAATTCTTTTTGAGAATGGGTAGCGGTGAGGTTCAATCCCAGAATTTTTGGCCTGCTTTGATACCATATTGAAGTGTGTGACCATCTGATCTAAAAGCTTAAGCTGTTAGATAGAATACACTTTTAATATTTGATTATATTCTCAACATAATATTCGGAGAATATTCGCTAATAATATGAACAAAGCTATCAAGATAAGTTGTTGCAAATAGAGTTATTCAAAAAAATAATTAGAAAAATATCAGCATAAGTATGATATTTACAAAAATTTAGTGCCAAATTGAAGCTCCAAATCCTAACCCTCTATATCTTTTAGAAAGAATCAAACTGCGTGGTTATCTTTATCGGGAGGGGGAGCTCGTTTGTTTATTTAAGAAGTATGATTAACAGAGAGTTGTATTCATGAAAAAACTTCTTAACCTATAATCATTAATTTGATCATAAAACTAAAACAATAGTATCCTCTACGGTGCATAGTGGCGGCGAATATAGTTGAGCTAATATTAGAAGAGTAACCAAAGTGGGGTTTGTTACCAACTTTAATTTTACTAAAAATAAGAATTTCTAGTTCAATTCAAAGTCGTACATATTGAACACATATTTTAACTCTTTAAGGGCATATATAAAAGTAATCAATATTTTTATTCTCTAAATATTTAGACTTTTATCAAATAAGGAAAGATTTAATAAATAAATTTTAGCTGTTTTTAAAGTCTTAAATATTAGTAAATGACAATTTTGCCTATTGTAATGTCTTTTAATTAAGGGTAAAAAGTTCAGTCAACATTTCTAAGGTCCTTGTACTTTTAATATACTCTATATATTTAATAAAGCTAGACACTTTTAATATACTCTATATATTTAATAAAGTTAGGCATAGACAAGGTGATGTGGCACCTTTCTATGACCACCATTCCTATTTTATCTTTTTTCTCATTTTTTTAACAATTTTCCCTACCTTAATTAATATACAAAAATAAATATGTCAATTAACCATTCAATCCCCCATATTCTTTAATGTGGGATTTAAGGAGACTAAAACTCTTTTAATCCTCAGATTTTTTAATGCATATAATAATTTTTTCATCTTCTCCTCTCTCCCACTAGCAAACTTTAACTAAATATTATAAAGTGATCAGAGGTAATTAAAAGTTATAATTTATTGTGTTAAAGTAATAACTTAATACCTATTAATATTTGGTAACGTCAAAAATCTAAAAAGACACCAATAACTCTTACAACTATTGTCTGTGCCTGCATTATATTATCTTTACGTTTTATTTGCATAATATATATATATATAATGGATTTTGGGCCTAACTCAACTCCAAAAGCTAGTTTGTAGGGTGAGGATTGTCCAAGTCGAGTCCATGTTCACATTCCATTTCTGATGTGGGACTCTTAACACTCCCGCACGCCCAGATCTCGTTAACTGGAGCGTGGACAATATAATTTTGGGGCCCAACATCGATGAACAAAGAATTGAAATGAGTCTGGCTCTAATACCATGTAAAGAATGGATCTTGGGCATAACTCAACCCCAAAAGCTAGCTTATAGGGTGAGTGTTAAACAGAGGTAATATACCTGTGATATACACGAATATACAAGCAAGTATACATCACGGGTATACAAGCAATAACAAAGCGGTGGCCGGTGGGGTGGCCGATCCAAAGAGCCCATTTCGGTGGCAAGCGAGTCCGGCAGATTCCAAAGAGGCCCATCTCGGCCAAGAAGTCCAAATTGTATATTTGTAGTATATTATGAATAGGATACCTTAATTAGAGTTATACACCTACCATAATTGTATAGTTAGAATTATGGTAGAATAAGGATTTAGAAGTAGAATAGGAAAAGGATTTTCCTATTATGTAAATATGTAACTTGTATAAATAGCCTTTCAATTAATGAAAATAATCAAGGGGATTATTTCTTTCATGGTATCAAGAGACTAGGTCTAAACAAAAGTTTTCTTCTCTCAAACTTTTTGTATCCTTGGCCGAGAACCCCCCCCCCCCTTCCCTCGGGTTTTTCTCTCCAAATATCTCATCTTCCGCTCTCAAAAACCTCTCTTAAATTTATCCTCCTTCTTTGTTCTTTCAAATATGTCTAAGAACAATTTTCACCCTGCCCTCACAGTTTCCAATATCAAGCTCAGTGTCCCTATTGTTCTTGAGATGGAAAACGTTCAATATGCAACGTGGGCGGAGTTGTTTAAAATTCACGCTATCTCGTATCAAGTTCTTCATCACATAATTCCTCCCGCTAGACCCCTTCCTGCGGAGGATCCTGAGGTGTGGATTACACTTGATGCTACCGTTCTTCGGTGGATATACGCCACTATTTCAGTAGACCTTCTACAGACGATTATGGAGCCCGATACCACGGCTATGGCTGCATGGAATAGATTGCGTGACATATTCCAAGACAACCAAAGCATTCCGTATCGTCACACTCGAGCAGGAATTCTCTCTCGTTCGAATGGACGTATTTCCGAACGTTTCTGCATATTGCAAGAAACTAAAGGAATTGGCGGATCAACTCCGTAACGTTGGCGCACCAGTAACAAATAATCGTCTAGTTCTACAGTTGGTTGCCGGTCTTTCGGAGGCCTATAATGGTGTTGGCACTCTCCTTCGCCAAAGCAACCCTCTTCCCGACTTTCATCAAGCCCGCTCCATGCTTACGTTGGATGAAGCCGGTTTGGCTAAAAAGGTGGCTACGGAGCGAGTTCGATTGTCATGATGGCATCCTCTCCGAATCCGTCGTTTTTGTTAATAATTCGGGCCAAAACCATAATAATGGTGGAGGCAAGAATAATCGCAAGAATAATAAAAACCGCGGGGGCAAACGCGGTAGTAATGGTGGAGGTTCCGGTAGTCAGCAAAACATCGGTGGGTCCCATCCGATGAACAGTGGCCCACCACCCCCATGGGCCCAGCGGTGGGGCCCATGGCGATGGAGCGATGGCGGTGGACCGTGGGCCAACGGCCCATACCGTACCAGCGGCGAGGGGAAATTCCGGCGGCCGGTGGGGCGGCCAACAATCCGGCCAATGCCCGGCGGTGGCGGCCCGGCGGCCGGTGGCCCAACAACAGCAGAGTAGTAGCGATTACGGGCCGAGGTCCAAGCACGGCCAGGAGTTCTTGGGCCCCGACCTCCGCAAGCCCATCATGCGGCAGGCCCTACTCGGACCGATATCGAGGCCGCAATGCACACGTTGGGATTAACTCAACCGGACCAAAATTGGTACATGGACACCGGGGCCACTACTCACATGACTTCCGAATCAGGTACTCTCTCATCTTATTACAATTTGAGCACCCCTCGGGGAATAATTGTTGGTAATGGCAGTTCTATTCCAATTCTAGGGTATGGTCAGAAAACGTTATCTCCTCCCAATCCACCTCTCCTCTTGAAAGATACTTTACATGCTCCTAAATTGATTAAAAATTTAGTGTCTGTCCGAAAATTCACAAATGACAATTCTGTTTCTGTTGAATTTGATCCTTTCGGTTTCTCTGTGAAGGATTTCAAGACGGGGAGTCATCTCATGAGGTGTGATAGTAGGGGAGATCTGTATCCTATCATGCCCAGTTTCAGTCCATCGAGTCCAGCCTTGCCATCAGCTTTTGCAGCCATCTCTCCTTCCATGTGGCATGCTCGTTTGGGTCATCCGGGATCTTCTATTTTATCAGTTTTAGATAAAAATAGCTTTATTTCTTGTAAGGGTACGAGTCGTACTCCAATTTGTCAGTCTTGTTCATTAGGAAAAATTGTTAAGTTACCATTTGTAAACTCCAATTCTCATACTTCTATGCCATTTGACATTATTCATAGCGACTTATGGACATCTCCTGTTCTTAGTTCAATGGGTCATCGATATTATGTTCTCTTCTTAGATGATTATTCTAGATTTTTGTGGACGTTTCCAATTGCGAATAAATCACAAGTGTTTTCCGTCTTCATAAAATTTAGAGCGCTCATTCGTACTCAATTCGAAAGAGAAATAAAAAATATTCAATGTGATAATGGGAAGGAGTATGACAATAGGGAGTTTCGAGAATTTTGTGCTACTCATGGGATAAATTTTCGGTTTTCATGTCCTCATACATCTTCACAAAATGGGAAAGCCGAACGCAAAATTCGTTCCATCAATAACATTGTCCGAACTCTCCTAATCCATGCCTCCATACCTCCGTATTTTTGGCATCATGCTCTACAAATGGCCACTTACCTTCTTAACATAATTCCGTCTAAAGGTCGACATATTCTTCCCCTCTCAAAATCTTATATAATAAAAACCCGTCTTATTCTCATCTTCGGATTTTTGGGTGCTTGTGTTATCCATTATTCCCATCCACCATAATTAACAAACTTCGTGCTCGGTCTACTCCATGTGTATTTATGGGTTATCCGTCGAATCATCGTGGGTATAAGTGTTTTGATTTATCCTCCAAGAAAATCATTATAAATCGTCATGTCATTTTTGATGAAACCCAATTCCCTTTTACGAAAGTTCATACTCCCGAGCCTAAGTCGTATAATTTTTTGGATGACCAAATATCCCGTATATTATTCGGAATTTTTCGGACAACTCCCGTGCCCAAAATCCTCCGGCGGGCCCACCGCCCGTGGTCCCACGCATCTCGTCGCCCCCTGTTGTTCCGGCCCGGAACAGTTCCGGCTATTGGGCCGGTCCGGCCCAATTCTGGGGAACCGGTCCGAAACCGAGCCCAAGATCTACCGATTTGGGCCGGCGGGCCCACCGCCCTTTGGCCGATCCGTCCCGAGCCCAGAAAATTCCCAAAATCCCATTAATTCTTCCTCGAGTCATAGACCGGTCACTCGTAGTCACGGGGCATTTTTACACCTAAAAGACATTTTAATTTACATTCTAATGTCTCTAAATCCCCCTTGCCCCGCAATCCCGTGTCCGCATTAAATGACCCTAATTGGAAAATTGCTATGATTGATGAATATAATGCTCTTATTGATAATAAGACGTGGGAGTTGGTGCCCCGTCCATATGGTACTAATATTATCAGGTCTATGTGGATTTTTGCTCATAAGGAGAATTCAGATGGGTCCTTTGCTCGACATAAGGCGCGACTTGTTGGGGATGGTAAGACTCAGCAGGTTGGAATTGATTGTGGTGAGACGTTTAGTCCGGTGGTCAAACCGGCTACCATACGCACTGTGCTTAGCTTGGCTCTTTCAAAGACTTGGCCAATCCATCAGTTGGATGTCAAGAATGCCTTTCTACATGGTGACCTCAAGGAAACAGTCTATATGCATCAGCCGTTGGGTTTCAGGGATCCCAACCGCCCTCATCATGTCTGTTTGTTGAAGAAGTCATTATATGGGCTTAAGCAATCCCCACGTGCCTGGTATACACGATTTGCTGATTTTGTTTCGACTATTGGGTTCACACACAAGCAGTCGACAATTCTTTGTTCATCTACCGCCGTGGTTCGTCATTGGCCTATATTCTCGTTATATGTGGATGATATCATCTTGATCGCCTCCTCCGATGCTTTGCGTCGGTCTATCATGGCCATGCTCGGTTCGAATTTGCTATGAAGGACTTAGGGCCGTTGAGTTATTTTTTGGGGATTGCCGTCAAACGTCATTCGGTGGCTTGTTTCTGTCTCAACGGAAGTATGCCGCTGAGATCATAGAGAGGGCTGGGATGTCATCCTGTAAGTCCACTTCCACACCGGTTGATGCAAACCCAAAGCTGAGTGCCGCAGCAGGTGCACCATACGAGGACCCGACCCGGTATCGCGATCTTTGGGAGCCCTCCAGTATCTTACATTTACCAGACCAGATATTACGTATGCGGTTCAACAGGTGTGTTTATTCATGCATGATCCTAGAGTTGAGCACATGAATGCAATCAAACGCATCATTCGGTATATTCAGGGGACACTAGACTATGGGTTGCACTTGTATCCTTCATCTACATCCACACTTGTCTCGTACACGGATGCGATTGGGGTGGTTGTCCCGACACCGACGGTCGACTTCGCTCTTGTATGTTCCTTGGCAACAACTTGGTCTCCTGGTCAGCCAAACGTCAAGCAACTCTATCCCGCTCAAGTGCCGAGGCAGAATATCGAGGGGTAGCGAATGTGGTCTCCGAATCATGTTGGCTACGTAATTTGCTTTTGGAGCTTCATTGTCCAATTCAGAAGGCAACCTTGGTATATTGCGATAACATTAGTGCAATCTACCTGTCAGGTAATCCAGTTCAGCACCAACGCACCAAGCATATCGAAATGGACATTCACTTTGTCCGTGAAAAGGTTGCAAAGGGTCAAGTTCGTGTATGTCATGTCCCGTCTCGTTATCAAATTGCAGACATCTTTACAAAGGGTCTACCAGCGGTTCTCTTTGAAGATTTTAGGGACAGTCTCAGCGTTCGGAAACCGCCCGCTATGACTGCGGGGGTGTGTTAAACAGAGGTAATATACCCGTGATATACACGAATATACAAAGATATACATCACGGGTATACAAGCAATAACAAAGCGATGGTGGTGGGGCAGCCATCCAATGAGCCCATTTCGGTGGCGGCGATCCAAATAGATTCCAAGAGCCCATCTCGGCCAAGAAGTCCAAATTGTATATTTGTAGTATATTATGAATAGGATACCTTAATTAGAGTTATACACCTACCATAATTGTATAGTTAGAATTATGGTAGAATAAGGATTTAGAAGTAGAATAGGAAAAGGATTTTCCTATTATGTAAATATGTAACTTGTATAAATAGCCTTTCAATTAATGAAAATAATCAAGGGGATTATTTCTTTCAGTGAGGATTGTGCAAGTCCATATAAGGAGTCCATGTTCCCATTCCATTTCCGATGTGGGACTCTTAACAATATACATAGTTGTGCATATTTGTGAGAGCGCAAAAGATAAGTCATGCAGAAATAGTCAAATGCAAATTTTCACTGAGTGGTGCAAAGTTTGGACATTGTTTCTTAGTATCGAATCGATCGATCCATTTAGGAGCAAAAATGGTTAGTGTATGCAGATATAGGGACTTATATACGAAATCTTTTTTTCTCTTGTACTTTGTGATAATAGAAAATTTTAATTGATATTCATTTGATATGCTCTTTTTTTTGGTAACTAACGATATTTTATTAATCACTAAGTGAACATTAAATTACCACAACATAACTACACACAGTTAGTTGTCTCAAAATAATAAAACATCAGAAACTACCTATTGCCAATGATCTAGTACACTGTTTGAGCTCACCTTCTAGGGAGGGTATCCCAGCACTAGCATCAGATCACCAGCAAAGCTACTGCCAAACACTACCAATACAAAGTAACATTACAATCTAAAACTCTTAGAAATTAAAAGGGACAGCAGTGCAACAACTTTTTAATTTCAGGACTAGCTCTTACATTGCTAGTAAAAGCAACATCTTTAGTGATAGCCTCCACTGTTATACTCTTGCCTTCAAACACCCTCTGATTTCTTTCCAATCATATAGCTTGAATTCCTGCAGTATACACCAGTTTAAACATCTTGGCTTTCAGAGTTTTTCCTTTACCTTGTGCTATGGTCCATTGCAAATGGTAATCCCAGTCTTCACAAGTATGGGTTTGATTCTGTATCCAAGTCATTAGCCTGGTCCAAACTGTTTTGCAAACACACATTCAGCAAACAAATGATCTCGTCTCTAGGAATGTTGTGCAGAATGCACAACCAGCATCTATATCCATATCCCAGTTCAGCAGCCTATCTCATGTAGGTAGTCTATCTTGAAAATACAACCATAGTGTAAAAATTGCCTTGGTTCTAGCTAAATTGTTAAACATATAGCATTTTCAAGGGACTCTTGTAGTGTGGTCAATCATAGTGCGATAGGTTTACCTGATGACACTCTTACCAGAAACCGCATTATGTAACTGTGAAGCTGTGACACTTGCCTCAATGATTTTCCTCACCATCCAACTAGCCTGTTTAGGAATTGACATGTCCTCCAGCAGTTGATTCTTTATATAAAAAGTGCGCACCCATTTAATTCACATTTTATCATGTTTGTGTGATAAATCCCAGTAGCTCTTTGACAGGGCAGCCTTGTTCCATAACTTCAAATTGATGAGATTAATCCCACCCACACATTTAGGACAACAGAATTTGTCCCAAGCCACCAAAGCTCTTTTTGTGATTGCATTAGTAACAGACCATATATAGCTCCTACAATGTGCCTCTATGCGCTTCAGCTCCTTAGAAGGAATTTAAAATAGTTGAGACCAATAGGCTTGAATGTCAAACAATACAGTCTGCACTAATTGGACTCTACCTGCATATGAGAGTTGTTTAGCAGCCCATGATGTAATTCTAGCCACCATCTTCTCCACTAAAGGCTGCCATTGAATAATAGATAATTTCTTGGTTGCTAATGACACTCCCAAGTACTTGAAAGGCAGTTCTTCTTGCCCATAGCCTAATTGTGTCAATATAACTTGACTGAACTCTTGTCGATATTAGCTTGCAGGCCAGAAGCTGCAGAAAACTGGTTAAAACACTGTTGTATGCATGAAACAGAAGCAGCATCCCCCTTAATAAAAAGAAGCAGATCATCAGCAAAACTAAGGTGTGTAATACCTAGTTTTGAGCATCTAGGATGGTACTTAAACTCTTTGACAAGTTTCAGACCATTAAGAAGCCTGATTAGATATTTCATAGCAATTACAAACAGAAAAGGGAAAATTGAATCACCCTGTCTAAGTCCTTTAGCAGCATCAAAAGGCTCAGTAGGCTCCCCATTAACCACCAGAGTAGTTAACCGTTCTTACACACTCCATGATTCAGCCAATGAAAGTTGCAGGAAAATCAATCCCTTCCATTACTTGCTTCAGATAAATCCACTCAACTAAATCATATGTCTTCCTCAAATCCACCTTGATCATACATCTAGGGGAAATATGTTTCCTATTATACCCTTTCACCAGTTCATGTGCCATTATGATATTATCGTCAATTTTTCTCCCAGGGACAAAACCAGCCTGAGCATCACATATTATTGAAGGGATAACTACTTGTAGTCTACTAGCTAGTACCTTAGACATGATCTTATAAAGCACAGTGCAGCACGCTATGGGCCTAAACTCCTTGACAGTAGTAGGACACACCACTATAGGTACTAGTGTAATAGAAGCACAGTTCACTCCTTAACAACCTGAATGATATCAGTTTTAACAATGGGCCATGCCTTCTTAAAGAAGGAGGCATTGAAATCATCCACCCCTGGATCCTTATCATCTCCAATAGCCCATAAACTAGTCTTGATTTCATCCTCAGTGACCTCTCTGAATGAGCAACAATTTCTGATCATGAGATAACTGAGGATCTGTCCGTATAATATTTCTATCTACTGCTGGTAAGGTATGTGTTGTTGTCCCCATGAGCCCTTTGTAAAAAGAAACCACTTCCTTTCTAATATAGCATCATGAGCCTTTTGTAAAAGATATGCTCTTTTCCTATAAACATGTTGTGAATACTGAATTCATATGTATGAGAAAACATACAAGTTCAATAAATAATTTCTGGGTTCTATGATGAGAATTCTTTTTTCTCTGGCATGTTATGGAATTTCAATTTGGATAATATATATCTATGTAAAGGAGGAATCTGAAAGGTGGCTCTTTTATTGAAGTTTATTTATTTACTGTCATGTGAATTTTAAGTGATATTTCATTTCTCTTCTAACACGTTGTTGATGCTAAACTTTGGTACTGAATTTACTTGCATATATAGGAATTTAAATAGATGATGATTTCTTGGGTATTTTGTTTAACGATGGTGGTTCAGGTGATACTTTTTTACTCTTATTATATTTTGAAGAAACTGAATTCTGGCCATTTTATGGACAAACTACCTTTGTTGAAAATCTTGGCAAAACTGAGAAAAAGTTGTATGAATTGTGTTTAGCAAGTAGCTGGAGCCTATTTCTATTTGTCATCAAAGTGAGGGTACATGAGAGTTTTAAGTGATATGTTTTTAAGTGAGATTTGAATATCTTTTTCATCTTGTTTTTTTCTTTTATTTCTTTCCATTTAAAAAAATTTAAAATTTTATTAGAAAGAAATGAGAAAATATCCATGAAATAATATAAGTGTCTAACAATTCACAATTAGAAACAAAATACAAATTAAAACGCATCAAAGGAAGAAGAAAAGCTAGGCATAAAAAAGAGTGATGTGACACATCTATTTGACTAAGGATCCTATTTATCCTTGTTTTCATTTTTTAACAATGTTTTTTACTTTTTTAAATTTTTATTATACAAGAATAAATATATAACCATTCGTTCATATTCTTTAATGTAAAAATTTAATGGTCTTTATTTCTCAACTTATTATTACCATAACCCCTAAATAATTAATAGTTATGTTCATGACATTGTTTGGTATTTCATATTATAGCTCTATAAATAGAGTTATTGTAAGACTTTATTGCCAAAACAAAAAAGACCACACTAGTCAAGAATGTCACCCTTCTTGATCGAGCATCAGATATTGCAAATTTATAATTTTTTGTTTCATGAGACTCTACCCAATGTTATCCAATCATTCCATATTTGATGTAGCAATATTCTTTTATTTACTACAGTATTATATTCTATGCTTGTAGTAATGGATGTTAACAAGAGCTTTGATTTCGTATTTTTTTTTCCTTCTAATTTGTAATGAATAAGCCCATAAGAATGTTGTATTATTTTCTTTTTTATTTATTTTTCATATGATTCCTCTTTAGTTTGATTTAGTCAAATACACACACCTCTTCTATCTATGTTATATTTAGTAAATTATTGATATCTTTATTAACGCACGAAGCGCTGATAAATTTACTAGTATAGATAATATAAGAGAATACTCACTAAAACTTCTTACATCTTGTTCACTATGTGAGAAAACTACATAAACAAATACCCATATGTTTATGCACTGTAGAGTGACCTCACAACTTTGGGACATAATAGGCCTGAACTGGGTAATGCCAATGAACCCACTGGAATTGCTATCCAGTTGGAACACAAAGGGGGTAGAAAGGAGCAAAAGAGAAGATGGAGTGTAATCCCTGGATGCATTTGCTGGATTGTTTGTAAGAAAAGGAGCTCAAGATGTTTTGAAAACAAAAGCAATCCAATCGAAAAGATGAAACTTAGTTGGGTTCTGCTTTTTCATTTTTGATTTAAACAAGAGTACATAGAAGACACAGAGCCTCTATTACTATAGAGTATAGACTAGTAGACAGATTTTCTAGCTTACTAGTCTCTATGCTTCTTCCTCTCTGTAATTATGGCTTAACAGCCCTTTTTGTGAATCAATACAAGCTTTGTTACTACTACTACTACTACAAAAAAACTTGTTACATCTAGTACATTACAACGTGATTTTTCTAATTTTTCATTTGATAATGACTGGAACATAGAAAATCTGGGTGTCTGGTGAATACAATTTGGGGGGGCAATACCCCAACATCATTGGACTCTATCTACTGTAGAGAGAACTCTCCATTCAATTTGGAACGTCATATACGAGTTAACTGAAAGAAACAAAATCACCTTTTACTCTAAAACCACCATTTAGTGCACATCAAGTGTAAAATGAGCTCATAAAAAATTTGAGCAAAGCACGGATACAGAATAATTAACACTAAACAGTCAAGAGAAACAATGCCTTGAACACTTAATTGCATCGACATACATCACCAATCCACTTCAATAAAAAGGGAGTATCCCTACAAGATATGTGCATCTCGACCAAAATACAGCTTAATCAAAGCAATTCATAAATGAGCAAGTTACAATAACTCCTATAGAAGAAGAGAAGAACCTAGTCACGGAGTGAGCCATGCTTTTGCTGAAACTGCAACACCATTCATGTGAAGCACACAGAGTACACAGAAAAGCAGAATATAAGTGGGGGTTGCAGTAAATGAATTATGATGGAGCACCAAGATATGATGCAAGTCGTAAGATGTCACAGAATACTCCACCGGCTGTCACTTCAGCCCCAGCACCAGGACCACGCACTATTAGAGGTTGCTTTGCATATCTTTCAGTTGTGAATGCAATTATGTTATCTGATCCAGAGAGTTGTGCAAATGGATGCTCTTTGATGTATCTTCGCAGCTTAACAGTCCCTCTTCCGTTGACAACATCCACGACTCCGACATATCTCAAAACCTTCATACATAATTTTTTCATATAAATACAGCAGAAATACAAGAAAACAAAACATATAATACATGCTTAGACCTACTCCAACAATCTTGAGACAAGAAATATTGTCATGCATATGCAGATATGCAGCTGCTGAACTAGATTAAAAAAAAAAAGGGCAGCCCGGTGCATAAGCTCCCGCTATGCGCGGGGTCCGGTGCACTAGTTCAGCTGCAGAACTAGATTGATTCACACAAAAATGCTGCTTGTGACCAAATCAAACATTACATTAAAAAGAAACAATTCTCCAGGCATCTTCCAGAAAAAGTTCTCTCAGTTTCTGCCTCAAAGACTGAATCAAATCAGTAGTCAATGATGAAGCTCCACACACTATGAATAATCTGGAACTTCTTTGATTGAAATGCTAAATGAATCAGCTTTTTCTCTATGCAATAACTTTTAACGAGTGAAATACCCAAATATTTCATGCTTCTCTTTCCTACTGTTTTGTCTCTTATATAGTTGTTTTACTCCCTCTATCCTAAATTTAAACGTCCAAGTCAACACAGTACAGATATTAAAATGGCATGGGAAGAAGTGTATTTGCCAAAGTTAGAAACAGCATTTTCAGGAGTACTGAGAAAAAGTTTGGATGCCAAGTGTTAAATGAGTTCCATGTAAAGTTTCTAAAGTTTTGTAATGTGTGGGGAAACTTCCCATTCTAGGAAAATGAAAATTATTTTCCAATTGAAAGGCAAACATCAATTTGTTTTTTTGACAAGTAAAAAAATTGATGTTTGCCTTTCAATTGCAAAATATTTTTCAGTTCCTAGGAGTACGAGAAAAGGTTTCTTTCAGACAAGATGACCATCACAGAACAAAGTATCTGTAACATTCAAGCTCATTCTTGCAAAAATTAAGTCCAGAGTACTCACTTCCCCGGCGTCTTCAGCCAGTTGCCTCTGCATAGCCATCTCTTGATCAAATTGTGGCAACTGCTGCATAAACTCCTCGGGAGATGCACTAGCCTGAAAAAAACTACAATTTACTTCATGGAGAAAAACAGCCATCTAACTAATGCTGCACACAATTAAACTAAGAACTGACCTTTAATGGTTCAGGCACAAGGCTCTGAACAGGGATATCTGAAAGTTCTAGCTTTAACCCACTTTCCCGAGCAAGAATTATCACCTGGAATGGGGAAGCCATTGTATAAGAAAATATAGAACTAGTAGATGCAGAACCAGGACTTATTTGTATTTTTTATGTTTCGATGACAAGGAAAATCTGCAGTGACAGCATCAGCTGGAAATGGTATATGGACAGAAACAAATTGAACAACATGGTATTTGAAACACAAAGTCATGACTTGCAATTTCATTATATTGTGACCATTTTTTAAAGATAAAATCGAAGTATTATACTCTGGCCATTTTTTAAAAATAAAATCAGAGTATTAAACTCTGGCCATGTAATGCTCCCAAGATGTTATTTTCTGCAAAATGTGAATCACGGACTTTGTGGAAAAAATGGAGGAATCAGTTTAGTTTAGGCTAACACTTAAATGACAAGAAATAAAATACTTGAAACCATCACCAAATACCTTTCTGGCAACATCTGTTCCAGATAGGTCATCCCTTGGATCTGGTTCAGTATAACCCGCCTCTTTTGCCTCTTCCACAACTTGGCTGAACGCCCTTGGGCCCGTAAAGTTATTAAATATGTAACTCAAAGTTCCACTGCAAAAATGAGAGAAGATGAAACTAAATACAAGGAAACCAAACTAACAAATTTTATTTCCCATAGTGCATGAGGTAGTGAAGCATGAGTCACCTTATCAGTAACAATTCAATATTGAGAAATTAATTTGCACTTATTAACTATATACGAACCTAAAGATGCCCTCAATCCGCAATATCTTGTCCCCAGTTTCAAGAAGTCCGCGTAAGGTGCTTATGATTGGTAGACCAGCTCCAACAGTAGCTTCATAGAAGTAATGAGTGTATGATTGTCGCTGTAGAGCTCTCAGCTTCAAGTACTGCAAGCAATTTAGGAAAAGAAAAATGCAATAACAGGTATGAGAAGCTCCTCTCAACTATTTCAGAGTTTTCAGTAAAAGAGAGAAAAACAGCACTTTCAAAAATCATCATCTTTTCCCCCCTCTATGATTGAGTGGAAAGGTGAAAACAAAAAATGACCAGAAAATGGTGAATAGTTCAGTACTATTTTCCAGAAAGCGGGCAAGTTTAGAAATGTCAAATACGAAGTACTTAGTTACCTGGTCTAGCGGTCCTGAATTAGCCTTTTTATTTGGGGTGACCACATGTATTCCTCTGTGCAACCAGCCATAGTAATGGCTTGCGATATCAGATTCTGCAGTGCAGTCCACCATTACAGTGTTTGGGATGAAATGATTGCCACGTACATGGTGAACAAACTTATTCATGTCGGCCATTTCTCCTTTTACACTTAGCAGCTCTCTCCATCTTGACAAGTCAATACCCCTGTCAACATTGACAAGAACACCATAGCATCATACTCCTAAGAGAATTTAATATTATCAATATGCACAGAAGTACAACCAGACAGCTAAGAAGCATTTGAAGTGCCATCCTTCTGAGTAGAAAACTCAGTTTGTATTTTGTTTGTCAATTCTTCAACAAACTCCCTCGCATTTAACACCAAATCAATTAGTATCTCTAATCAAATAAACCATCCAAACTTTTTTTCTATTCTTTTTTCCTAGTTAAAGGATAAGATGGAAGGAGATTTAGAGGACTATATTTCTCCCCTTTGATTGACTGCAAATCTCAACATTATTTCCTGAAGCACTACAAATTTTCGAAATTTGACTTCCATTATTCTGCAACCTCAGTAAGCAAGGTTGACAATCTGTCATGCAAAATCGAATGATAATAAAATTTCTATTGGAGGATTAAACTGCAGATAAGAAGATGTACATATTTTTAATTGACCATTACGTCATCAAGTTCAAACAACAGAACAAACTTAGTTCCATTAGTTTATCAATCAGGTTGCTACTTGCAGCATGCTTAAATGTGCTGCTCTTTCATCTTTTACGTCGAATCTGGGTTTAGAAGCAAAACATATATCAGTGAGCATCAAAAAGAACATGACTTTCAAGACTTACGACTCGCTCAGTAGCATTGTCCTTGATCCAGTTATACCCATCACACGCAAGTCAATGTTGAATTTCTCCTTTAAGACAGCTGTCTGCCAAATAAAGAAAATTATTGAAGAACTTTTCACCAATATAATCAATTATTTTCAATTCCTCAAGAACCTGAGTGCTGCATTCACAGCACTAATGCATCAAAAATCATAATCAATTCAACCCAATATAAAAAAAAATCAGCCCAATATAATTCCTAAGATCTGCCTTTGAAATTCTGAAGAGACTCAAAATACATTACTGAGGAGGCATGGAGGGAAAATCAAAGTATGTTCTAGAAACAATCATGGATATTGATATTATACAAGAAATAATAACCAAAGAGTAAAAAGTAGCTACTTAATTTCAATAGGAGAAGTCAGAACAAAACAGGAAAGATCAAATTAACAAAAAGTTGAATTGACAAACCTGATCCTTTAATTGGTCAAGCAATGTACCTCCAATCAATCCAGGTCCAACAATGCCCACAGCAAGTATTGTTCTTGACAAATAAAATTTTGAGTGCACAGCACGTAAAGCTCTTACACAATCTTCTCGCTTAACAACTACTGTAATGTTGTACTCTGTGCAGCCTTGAGCTATAGCACGGATGTTGATATTAGCCTGCACTAAAATGCTACTGTTTGAAGACTATGACATTCAGAAAAATTACCAGGATCAAATAAAATGACATTATTCATATTATAGTGGTCGTTATTTTCCTTTCTATCCTGCTATGGTTACACTTCTTTTGAGCCGAGGGCCTATCGGAACAGCCTTTCTACCCCACAAAGGTAGGGGTAAGGTCTGCGTACATCTTACCCTCCCCAAACCCCACTTGTATTACACTGGGTATGTTGTTGTTGTATATTATAGTGGTTGTCTTTGTAAAACTTCGCCTGACATTTTGTTTGTGCTACTGTTGTATTGACAAGATACAACATACAGTCACATAGAATATTTTTTTAGATATATAAGGGTAGAAAATTGTCAAACCTTTGCAAGTGCAGTGAAAAGTGTGGCACTAACTCCGGGAGTGCTAGCCATTCTCTGACCAACAGCTGCCAAAATGCTACAATTCGGAATTATTGCAATCTGAGAAGAATTGAAAGTATTATCAGGTTGTTTAAAAAGTAACGTTTTAATCAAGGTAGCTATACTATAATGTTGCAACCAGTGAAGCGACTAAAAGAAGTGGAAATGACAACTTGATAGAATCTGATGTTAGAAAAAGAATCCCCCAAAACCCCAACCCACTTTGCTACAGTAGAAAGAAACAAGCCAATCACACTGTTTGAAAGCTGAATCCAAAGGTCAAAGAGACCCTACACATTGAAACCATAAATTTCAAAATCTGGAAAGTTGGGCAAAGAGTGGTTCGAGTCCTTTTTGATCCAATCAGTGCTTTAAATAGTGGGAATTTGCTTAGCAGCAGGCTGGTTTGTAGAATAATTTTTTTTATCAGAGTAGCTCTGCAGTGTGAATATACTTGTGAGTTGTGATGCCTGTAATCAGTTTAATTAGCCCAGACAAAATATAGATGGTCCAGGCTTATCCTCCTCTGTCCTCTTATTTCTGCAATGTTAGGCCTCCAAATCCATAATTTCTCAGTTTGTTTCCAATTGGCTGGTCATCTTTATTATCCACTCTAGAGAAGAAATGAGCCTCAAACAAGACTGCATTAGTGCTTATATCACTGTTTCCAGGCATCCAAAAGCTGTTGTTTCAGGTTTTCCTCTTCCCTGTTTGAGTCTACTACCCATAGAATTTGACAGCCATACCACCTTAAGCTCTATTGAGCCGGTCTTTAAAGATTCAAGTTAGTAAAACCCAGAACCTAATGTCAAAAAATTATCCAATCTGTCTATCATCATAACTCGCCCAATATTCCCGGACGATGCACATTCCCATGATGCTGTACTCTTCCTTTTTCTGATCAAATCAGCAACATATCAACTTCTCTCGGCTTTTTTCTTAAGCAAGAATTCATGATCCGTGACTCTCTCAGTGTTACATAATGCATCTCTAACAACCACTCCATGAGAATGGAATTATATTCTCCAAGGGAAGACCTATTGAAGCTCTGCCACACTGCATCATTACTGCGAATTTTCTGTTTTTCCATTTAACTGGTCTTGTACAACATCTAAATGAACAAGTTAACAGATAAAAAGAGAAGGGGACTTTATCACATAACAGGGCTAAAATTAAAACATTAACCAGGAAACGGAAGGTGCGATTGATGCAAAAAGGAATTTACTAAAGATAGTGCCAAGAAATGAGCACAATATTACTCCCACTTTCTGTTACTATCGGATCGACCACACTGTTAACTTCTCAAACTCAATCAGGAAAGCATAATACCTGAGAAAGTCGCCCTGCACTCAAAGCCTGACCAAACCTAGACTCCAGAATATCCGCAACGGCTTTCACTTCTTTCTCAGGCACAGCAAAGCACACTGAATGCTCACTGCTAGCCTGTACTATAGCAGCCAATTTAATTTCATGTAGTCATAACAGTAAGAAGTACAACAGGAATCCGTGGATAAATGTACCTGGGATATCATGACAACATTAGCACCGACATCCTTTACTGCACTAAAAATGGCACTAGCTGTACCAGGAACACCAGCCATTCCGGTTCTGAAAAGGATAATAAGCATCATGTAAAATAAAGAATTCGTAAAAATGTCACTACTCCGGAATCAAGTGCAGCCTTACCCCTCAACATTCACAAGGGCTACATTGTCAATTGTTGCAAATCCTTTGACAAGGGATTCCAATTTTTGTCCATCTTCATATTCATTTCCAGAGGATCGGCAGATCATTGTTCCAGGTGCAGAAAGGTTGAAGATATTTTTTATAACTATTGGAATGTCGTATTGCATCACTGGAACAATTGTTCGAGGATGCAAGACATTGGCACCAAAATAGGACTGCACAAAAATGAGAAATTTTGCTGTTAGAAAGAGCCAGATAAGAGGCCATATTAAATGCAACAACTGCATAGAATGTCATGACTTCACCATTTCCCACGCCTCTTGATAAGATAGTGTTTTCAGAATTACTGCCTCACTAACTGCAAATGAAGCATCTTTTAGTTGGAAAACATCCTAACATCACTGATAGATACTTGATAAAATTTTAAGCTCGTGAAAGTCCAGAAAGGCATCAGGTTGGAGAAGGCATTCAATGAGAAAAGAGAAACCTTTTCTAGGATCTGCACTATACACGCCATCAACATCTGTCCAAATTGTAACTTGACGTGCTTTTAAAAGAGCCCCCATTATAGCAGCGGAGAAGTCACTACCATCTCTCTTCAAAGTAGTAGGAATATTCTGCGCCGTGGTAGCTATAAAGCCCGTTGCAATGATTGTTTTAGATGGATTGTTAGAGTACCATTTCTCAAGTCTCTCCTCTGACTTCAAATAATCTGGATCAACTTGGTTAGAACCTGTAGGGTTCACAACAAGCACTTCCCTTGTGTCCATCCACTTACACTCTACACCATTCTGCAAATATAAATTTAAAAGTTAGAGCCAAGATGTGGGATGATTTTAGTTTCATAACTAGAAGACATAATAGCTATGTAAGATTGAAAAAAATCTACAAGAAACCCACCTTTCTGACAGCAGATGACAACAATTGAGCAGACCACAACTCTCCATGCCCTGCTACAAAATCGGAAAAAGATTCTGTTGCATGACCAGCTGCAAAACAAGTAAGCTGTAAAGTTAATGCCAAAGAAGGGGGTCAAGTCAATCAGAGGAACAACCAATTCAGCTCTAGCAAAAACAAGAGACTGAAGCAACAACCAGTATGCTAACCAGAGACTGAAGTAAAACCATAATTATTGCACCGCGATATGCTTCCAATTAACCAAGTGCAAAGGTGTGATGGAAGGGGGATTGGAGTACTGTAAAAATATTTTTCTTTTACATCATCCGTTATAGAACTAGAAATTTGCAATGGAGTTTACTCAGTTTGAGCAAAGAAGCATCAGGAAGCTTTTTCCTCCAGACATCCGGCAAACAAACGGGGAAAAGCAAGCATACCAATATATATTGCACGGAGCATGGATTTAAGATTGCTGATGTCATCTTGCAGTTTAGATAAGAAACTAGCTAGGTCGTCTCCATCAAGTAGATCAACAGCTGCTAATTTATGTTTCTCTCGCACAGCATCAAGTGCAACAAGATACGAGTCATCTCGAGACTGCGCCTTGTAAATCAGATCATACATCATGTCTGTGACTTTTGACATTGCAGATACCACTACCAACTTTCTCTCTGATTGATCAGCAGTTATTATCTCAGCTACATTCTCAATTCTTTCAGATGTCCCCACACAGGTACCACCAAATTTATGAACAGACCAGCAATCACCCTTAGGGAGTTGGGTATTTTCTAGCGCTCCATCCAACGAGTATTCTGTCACAACATTGGATAAAAGAACAGGAGATTAGTAACCAGGGAAAATCACACATGGATGACAAGAGCTTTAAGCGTAAAATAGACCTTTGCTCGTCACAGGAGCACTTATGCTGAACTTTGATGATTCTCGTCTTTCCCATTGCGAACTAAAATCCACTCTGAAATGAAATTATAAAACAAAAGCAAGGAAAGACTTTACCAGACAGAAACAATGAGGTGAAAAGAAGATTCTCAAAGGAAAGGGACAGACATAGTAAGTGTCAGGATGCTCATTAGAAGTGTTCGCAAAATAACAAAATCACAAGGAACTTTTAGCTTAAAGTATATCTCACAGACGGCGACAATATTGTCTTTTTTTTTTATTCTTTTCTTTTTCGGGGTGGGGTGAGTGGGGGAATTTTGAAAACCCACGCCTCCAAACCCCCTACCCATGAGCCCAACAGTGGCCTTGCCAACTTTGCTCCTTCAATGACTTGAAACCTCAACCTTATGTTTCGAGGTCGAGGCTCCTTACAACTATGGTCATACTTATTTTTCCTGAGAATGGTAATTATACAACTATGGTCCTTATATTCCTTTTTTCTTTTTCTTTTTTCCCTTTGCTCTTTTCACCTTTTGGGAGGGTACCTTACAATTGAAACTGGAAGTTTAGACATGAGAAAACCTACTCCATTACTTTCTTATGCCTGTATAGTCGTTAGCCCAAAGTTTATATATATGTGAGGACCACTTCAATGTTAGATTTGTTTATATATGAGGACCACTTCAATGTTATGTCGTTCATTAGCAAGACAAGCTAAATTTTGAAGAGTACTACAACAGTCAACAGAAGGGAATAAGTACAATGATGTAAATGCAATTCTAATGGATCAGAAACCTCTTCTAAATTAGCAAGAGGAAGATAAAAGGATTGGACTACCTCAACCACCTGCAGACCGTTACTTACTGTTTTTCCTGTAACATCAACATGGCTACCAAATACATGCAGACACGGCATTTTTTGAGAGGAGAAAACGGGGGAAAAGGAAAAACAAAAGAAAATTAACATGATAAAGTTTCAACTGGAATCTCTACTTTTTCTTTTTCACATCTCACGATATATAAATGACCTAAAAAAAGGGCAGCCCGATGCACTAAGCTCGCAGAGTCCTGGGAAGGACCACAAGGGGTCTAGTGTACGCAGCCTTACCCTGCATTTCTGCAAGAGGTTGTTTCCACGGTTCGAACCCGTGATCTAGTCACATGGCAACAACTTTACCAGTTACGCCAAGGCTCCCCTTCGATAAATAAATGACCTAAATGATTTTATTAAAGAGAATTTATACAGGTATGAGATGCAGGTTTGTGCATGTCTGAAAAGTGTACCATTTAATAAGCATGGAAAACTAGCTCTTTGTTATAATGATCTCTGAGGTTCGCATCTTGATGGTATCCTAGTATTTTGCTATCTTGTGTTCACCAAAAAATAAGAATCTGAATAGTAAAACTGCATTTTATGGGTATTTGTGTTGATGAATGAACACATTGTGCATTATAAATTGGCCTTTGTTAATTAGCTCTATATATCTTCTGCATGTGTATAAAGTACATGTTCATTCATAGATGGGTAGTCCACCTTGTCCCCGTAGGTTGGATAATTTTCTTTCTTTTTGTTCTCTTTCCAAAGTTTATAGCCTTAAACTCCACCAAACAAATCATCAGATATGTCGGAGGATCATCTCTTTGGGGATCAAACATCAGGCTTATTTAAGAAGTTTCCATCTCTTGCCGGATCAAACATCAGGCATACATTTGCTAGGACAAGCTCCTCAAATGGACTATAACTATTATCTTGACCTTTGCAGAATATCCTCACTTCTTTGCTAACAATATCGTGAGGACATCGGTTAGCTGCTTTATTTTATGTTATTTCTTTAAGGTGATGACATTGTCCCATTAACCACAAATGTGGCAAATTTTCTACAATCAAACAGCTGTAAAAATATATAAAACTTAATTTTCTATAGAAAGGTAGCATTGTATAAATCATCAGCACAATAGGATGTGCTGGCAGCCTTATTTACAGATTCAAATGTGCAAGATAATCCTTATTCTTCTTATGAGAAGAATGGATAAAAACTTTAATGGACATAATATTGAAACAATACCAGTTGAATTCATTTTGTACTTGCTCATTTCCACAACTATTTGTTGATTCAGTTGTTAATTGCAGGGATCAACTAGTAGAAAGAATTCTAGTGACTAGGTCCAAACGTCTTGCACTTTTTCATTCCTTCAAAGTTTTCTGCTAATTTCACTGTTCACACCCTATATGGAGGTATCTCTGATCTGCTTCCTAAAAGGTCCCAAATCCTTGAATTATTCGTCCCCGGAGTACTCCACCACATACAATTAACTGCCCACTGAAGCACCCAAGGGTGTGACCTATTGGGTTATGAACCATGAGGTCTCAGGTTTAAATCTCAGCAGTGGCAAAAACACTATCCTAGACTTGGTGGGCAAAGTTACTTTGGAACCTATTGTTGTTGGGGCAAAGTTACCATGGTTATCAAAAAAATAACAATTAACTACCCATCAAATCCTCTTATTTTTTCCATGTTGCAACCCAGATTCAGTAATCATAAGTGCCTATATTTAGGCTAAACTTTCCCGTCTTCTGCCACCCAATTGTGGATTAACAGGGCCTCCATTGTCCAACATCAATTATAGTGCCAAACCAAAGAAGATGGTATGATCTAACACAATGAAAGTTTTCCCTTAACTGAAACAGCAAAATTAGGAGTGAAATGTTTTTTCACTTAGATATACTTGCTCTCTTTCTTTTCTTCCTGTTTGCCTATATGTGCCAACACATACATACTATTAACGACTTTTTTTCTCTTTAAATTGATCACAAGCGTCTAATATGTGGACCAACAAGAAAATGTTCAATATCCAGTGATTTTACAAATCCCCTCCCCAATACTCTAGCAAGTTCCGCATTACTTTCTAACTTTATTATGCCACCATTTTCAGTTTTCTTTTGATAAAGTTTAAGACAATTATCCATAATAAAGTAGAAAATAATCAGGCCTTCTTCCTTCTCTAGAAAGAGGCTGTTGATGTAACTAATCTGAAGCATTCTCACATAGAACAGCACAAACAAGGATGTAAATTGCTGATTCAATCTCACAATAAAGATGCATTTCAATCCCATGCATAAAACCATTGTCTTTTTTGACCTTTCGGTTAACGCTGACATTACTCACTCATCCCGAAACTTCAAACTTCACCCCGCAGGGGAACCCAAAAAAAAAACATCAAAAAATGTAAGAAAACTCCAAGATTCTTGACATTTAAGAAAAAACAAAAGGGAAAAAAGCGGAGATGGAGAATGATAAAGTATTGTTACTTGAGAAAAGGAGAGCGTTGGAGGAGAGAAAATGGGTAGATCTTGTTAAGCTTGTTCCCCTTGGCCTTCAAATTGAAATCCGAGGAGAGATGACATGAATAAGATGGAGAAATAGGAGATGAGAATGCCATTGTTGATTGAGAGAGAAGACAAGGGCTTAAGGTGGTGAAGTAGGTTTAATCACTCTGATTTATTACATAAATAAAAAATCATGGCCATATATATATTTGGCACCTATGGTATGGTTACTCCATCTCAATCCCACGGGGGCCTAATCTCTACTCTATACTCTTTTGTTTCTCGTCTTCTTTTTTCCTCTTTTTTTTTTTCTTTTTTTTTTCTTTTTGGTTTTTAAGCATATTGATATTGGATTTATCTGATAGCGGAAATGAAATTTTATACAATCAGATATAATTTAAGTAATTTGTGTTATGAAATAATTCGTATGGATGTCTAATAAATCTCCACGTCCTCCGTCATCTCAAAGGCCTAATGATATGTCTCACTTTTTCCGGGGTCTTACTATCTTCATAGGTCATGTTTAATATCATACTTATATAGGATTAAATTTACCCTTCAAAGTATGGTTTATAATTTAAATTTGCCTTTAGTCAAAGTTTGGGATTAAATTTACTCTCCCGTTAGGATACTTGATAAATTTGCCCTTATATGGATGAAAGTCTGACTTAAGCTACACAACATAAAAAAAATTAGTAACATTAGATCCATGTAGGCTTCACGTCGGATCCACAGAGGATCGTATACCCAACTCAATCAACTAATTCCACTGTCTTCGCTTTGAGTAATGAGCGTAAAAGACTATGCAGTCTTAGCATTGATGATGAAGAAAAAGAGAGTGGAAATCAAGAACACAACAATGGAGAAGAAGCAAAGGATGAAATTGAACTACTATTTGTGAAATTGTGAAGAAAGAAGTTGTTATCAAGATGATGATGAAGAAGAAACAGAGAAAATGATGAAAATCAAGAAGAAAATGAAAACGACGATGACGAAGAAGTTGATAAAAAAAAGTTGGCAATTTTAGAGTTCATCTATGAATACAAGTGTGAAAATACAAGTGGAGATTTTCGAAATCCACACTCCGTAACACTACCCGCCACCTTAGAAATTCAGTTCCCGACTTAAAAATTCCCGATTGAAATTGGCATAAAAAAGATCTAATCTGAAAGAAATAATCCATCTATTATTCTCATTAATGAATGAGTATATATACAATTTACAATTTTCATAATATGAAAAATCATATTCCTATTCTACTCCCAAAACCATATTCTATAAATACAAGAATTCTACAATTATGGTAAGTGTACAATGCTAATTAAATACAAATACTATGTTGCCAAATATACTCCAAACCGTGATATACTTGGCATGTATATCACAGACTGGTCTGTCTTGTATTTCCGTGAAATACACGGTATACACAAGGCATTGTATATGTCGTGTATATCGTGTATACCACGGTATACTTTCACACCCCCGCAGTCATACACGCTAAGTATACACAAGGCATTGTATATGTCGTGTATATCGTGTATACCACGGTATACTTTCACACCCCCGCAATCATAGCGGGTTGTCGTCGTACGCTAAGACTGTCCCTAAAATCTTCAAATAGAACTGAGGGAAGACCTTTAGTAAAGATGTCTGCAATTTGGTACCTAGAATGGACATGTAAGACACGTACTTGTCCACGAGCTACCTTTTCTCGAACGAAGTGGATATCCATCTCGATATGTGTTAGTGCGCTGATGTTGTGTTATATTACCAGAAAGATAGACGACACTAATATTATCACAATAAACCAAGGTAGCTTTCTGAATGGGACAATGAAGTTCTAAGAGAAGATTATGTAACCAACATGATTCAGATACTACATTGGCTACCCTACGATACTCAGCCTCTGCACTGGAGCGTGATAGTAGACTGGCGCTTTGTAGACCATGAGACCAAGTTATCACCAGAAATATACAATAACCAGATGTGGAGCGTCTGGTATCTGGACAGCCACCCCAATCAGCATCTGTATACGAGACAAGTGTCGACATCGATGATGGATATAAATGCAAGCCATAGTCAAGTGTTCCCTAGATGTATCTAATATTAGCGTTTGAGCGCATTCATGTGCTCAATCTTGGGATCATGCATAAACAAACACACATGATGTATGGCATACGTAATATCCGGTCTCGTGAAAGTAAGATACTGAAGAGCCCTTGCAAGACTGCGATAGTGGGTTGGATCCTCGTAAGATGAGTCAGTCAAAGCACCCCAGCTTAGGTTTAGTATAAACTAGAGTGGAAGTAGACTTGCACGAGGACATACCAACTCGGTCAATGATCTCAGCGGCATACTTCCTTTGTGATAAGAATAACCCACCTGGATGACGAGTGACAGCAATCCCCAAAAAATAACTCAATGGCCCCAAGTCTTTCATAGCAAACTTAGAACTGAGTAGTGTCATGATAGACTTGCGTAAATCATCAGAAGAAGCTGTCAAAATAATATCATCCACATACAAGAGAATATATGCGAAGGAAGTACCACGATGATAGATGAACAGAGAATTATCAGACCTGCTGTGAGAAAACCCAATATAGATATGTAGTCTACAAATCGCTTATACCAGACTCGTGGGGCCTGCTTAAGCCCATACAAGGGCTTCTTCAATAAACAGACATGATATGGATATTTGGGGTCTCGAAAACCCAAGGGTTGATGCATGTAAACTGTATCCTTAAGATCACCATATAAGAAGGCATTCTTCACATCTAGCTGATGAATAGGTCATTCTTTCGAAAAAGCCAAGCTGAGAACAATGCGAATGGTAGCTGGTTTGACCACCAGACTAAATATATCACCACAATCCACACTAACCTGCTGAGTTTTACCATCACCTACAAGACGAGCCTTATGTTGCGCAAAAGAACCATCAGAATTATCTTTATGAGTAAAAATCCACATAGACTGAATAATATTAACACCAGAAGGACGGGGCACCAACTCCCACATCTTATTTTCAATAAGAGCATCATGTTCATCGTTCATAGCCAATTTCCAATTCGGGTCATTTAATGCAAACACTGGGTTGTGAGGTAAGGGGATTTAAGAACATTAGAATTTAGATTAAAATGCCGTTTTGGTTTAAAAATACTCCGTTGACTACGAGTGACCGATCTGTGATTCGGGGGAGAATTGGGTGGATTTTGGGAAAAATTCAGATGGGGGACGGACTGGCCAGCAGGCGGTGGGCCTGCTGGCCCAACATTGGAAATTGGACTCGGTACATGAACAGTATCAGGGACTGAAGTAATTGAGGGAGTGGGTTGGACTACCGGCCCAACGGCTGGACATAGGACGATCTAGGCAGTGGTACTTTGTGGGCCAGCAGGCAGTGGGCCTGTTGGCGGGTCATGGTCACTAGAACCGCCCATTAAGTGGTGCATAATGTATGGGGAGACATCGTCATCCAAAAAATTATATGAACTAGGCACGGGATTACTCACTTTAGCAAACGGAAATTGGGTTTCATCAAAAATAACATGACGACTAATTATGATTTTATTAGATGATAAATCAAAACATTTGTAACCACGATGATTAGATGAATAATCCAAAAACACACAAGCGGTAGAACGGGCTTGAAGTTTGTTAATTGTAGTTGACGGAAATAGTGGATAGCATAAACACCCAAAGACCCTAAGATGTTAATACGGAGGATTCTTATTATAGAGGATTGTAAGAGGAGACGCATATGCCAACCCTTTGGTAGGAAGTATGTTAAGAAGATAAGTAGCCATTTGTAGAGCATGATGCCAAAAGGAAGGGGTACGGAAGAATGAACCAATAAAGTTCGGACAATATTATTAATGGTACGAATTTTTCGTTCGGCTTTCCCATTTTGTGAGGACGTATGAGGACAAGAGAAACGAAAAACTATGTCATTATCTTCACAAAAATCCCAAAACAACCCATTATCATATTCTTTGCCATTATCACATTGAATATTTTTTATTTTCCATTCGAATTGGGCACAGATGAATGCTCAAAAATTTAAGAATGTGGAAAAAACTTGAGATTTTTTCGCTAACGGAAATGTCCATAAAAAATTAGAATAATCATCCAAAAATAGAACATAATAACGATGGCCCACAGAACTTAAAATGGGAGATGTCCATAAATCGCTATGAATAATATCAAATGACATCAAAGTACGAGAAGTAGAGGCTACAAATGGTAATCTAACACGTTTTCCTAAAGGTCAGGAATGACAAATTGGAGTACTACGCGTACCCTTACAAGAAAGAAAATTGTTTTTATGCAAGGAAGAAAAATGGACAACCCAGGATGACCCAAACGTGCATGCCACAAGGAAGGAGCTAGAGCTGCAAAAGTGGATGTCAAGGCTTGACTCAAGAGACTGGAGGCGGGCGTGATTGGATAAAGATCTCCCCTACTATTACATCTCATGAGAGGTATCCCCGTCTTGAAATCCTTCATAGAAAACCCAAAAGGATAAAAGTTAACAGAAACCCAATTATCAGTGGTGAATTTACGGACATACACCAAATTTTTAATTAAGTTAGGGCATGAAGGGCATTTTCAAGACAAGAGGTGGATGTGGGGGAGACAAAATTGTATTACCGTAACCACGAATTAGAATTGTATTGTCATTACCAATAATTATGTCACAATTTTTTTATCAAATTAGAATAAGACGAGAGAGTACCTTGGTCGGACGTCATGTGAGAAGTGGCACCGGTGTACATGTACCAATTCGGGTCGGGAGGATTCAATCCAAGTGTATGCATGACAGCCTCAATATATGTAGGTGTCGGGATCAGATTAGGGCCCGTAGCATGGAAAGCCTGCGAGGGCCGAGGCCCAAGCATGCCTCCTTGCTATCCAGACCCAGCACTGTTCTGGAACCCATTAGACGGGTGTGAAAAATTGGGCCTGAAAGGTTATTGGGCGGCCCACTGACCTGGGAATGTTGAGGCTGGAAAATAGGGTATGTTAGGCCAATGTCCACTGGCCCAGCCCCACTGCCAGGAGGCCCATGACTGGGACCAATTGTCCTGCGGCCCACCCACTGCCAGGAGGCCCATGACTGGGACCAATTGTCCTGCGGCCCACCCACTGCCAGGAGGCCCATGACTGGGACCAATTGTCCTGCGGCCCACCCACTGCCACCGTGTCGAGGCCCGCTGCTACTATTTTGGTTTCCCCCACCACCACCGGTACCACCACAATTGCCACCGTGATTTTTGCTATTATTTTTACGATTCCTCTTGCCTCCACCGTGAGTACGATTTTGGCCCAAATTGTCAACAAAATCATGAGAATTATCGGATGAAGTCATCATCACCACGGGACTTACGCCGGTAGCCGCCTTTTTGGCCAAGCCGGCTTCTTCTAACGTGAGCATCGAACGGGCTTGATAAAAAGGTATAAGTGGATTACTTTGACGAAGGAGAGTCCCAACGTCAATAAATGCCTCAGATAGGCCTGCAACCATTTGTAGAACAAGACGATTATTGGTAACAGGTGCTCCAACATTACGGAGTTGGTCTGCCAATTCCTTGAGCCATTTACAATAAGCTGAAACATTCGGAAAATCTTCCATGTTGACTTGTGAGAATTCTTGCTCAAGGGTGACAACTCGGGAATATTGGTTATCCTGGAATATATTACGCAATCTATTCCATGTAGCCATAGTCGTAGTGTCTGGCTCAATGATCGTCTGTAAAAGGTCGGTAGAAATAGTGGAATAAATCCAGTGAAGGACGGTAGCATCAAGAGTAATCCATAACTGAGGATCCTCCGCGGGAGTAGGTGTAGCGGGATGAATTATATGATGGAGGACTTGATGTGAAATTGCGTGAATTTTGAACAACTCTGCTCACGTCTCATACTGGACGTTTTCCATCTCAAGAACACTAGGGATGTGGTTCTTAATGTTGGAAACAGTAAGGGCAGGATGAACACGTTCTTAGACATAATGAAAGAACAAAAGGTGAAGTAGGGATTTGTACTAATTTGGGAAGAGAAGAGAGAAGAAGGGCACGAAACCCGAGACAGTGGCTCGAAAACCGAGAGCTGCGGAAGAAAAAAAGATGGGAGATGTATGAAAAACCTAGACTTCTGATACCATGAAAGAAATAATCCCTCAATTATTTTCATTAGTGAATGAGTATACAATTTACAATTTCCATAATATGGAAAATCCTATTCCTATTCTACTCCCCAAACCCTATTCTATAAATACAAGAATTCTACAATTATGGTAAGTGTACAATGCTAATTAAATACAAATATTTTGTTGCCAAATATACTCCAAATCGTGATATACTTGGCATGTATATCACATACTGATTTTCCTTTATTTCCGTGATATACACGGTATACACAAGGTATTGTATATGCCGTGTATATTGTGTATACCATTGTATACTTTCAGAATCATTCCAGGAAGATTTCAATCTTAGGGAATCGGAAGGAGATAATCTAGATATAGACAGACCCATTGATAAAAAATGTTCAACTAGTGTAACCAAATATGGGGTAACTTAGTTATGGGTTAATTGTGTTGGGTATGGGATCCTACGTGAATCCGACGTGGAGCCTATGTGGATCTGACGTTGCTAAATTTTTTGTTGTGGAGTCCAAATCAGACTTCCATCCATCCATATAAGGGCAAAATTATCAAGTATCCTAATGGGGTGGGCAAATTTGATCCCAAACTTTGACTGAGGGAAAATTTAAATTATAAACCATACTTGGAGGGTAAATTTAATCATTTTCCCATATCTATATAATATCAAAATGAACTCCCTAACTTAAAAGTTAAATTACATTAATATCTTTCTAATTTTTTAAATTTAATTACTTGCTTATTGGAAAAAAAAATTGTCGTATAAAAAAAAACGACACTTCGTACAAACCAATGTGTTCTTTCACTAATATTCGCAAATCACAGCAATTCATTCATATACCATTCATCAACATGAATATCATTTTTAATGTCCGTTCTCACTCCTTATTTTAGATTGTCAGGAAATTCTCCGGTCTTTAGTCCAATCTTATTTTAATTTTAAAAAAATTAAATTAATCTAATCTAATTTAATTTTAAAAACTAGTTAAATTGATTTTCATGAAGCGAAATGTGACAAATATTTTCGGACGAATTGAGTAAATTGGTTTTCAATTTTTTGTGATCAAATTGAATGATCATCAGGCTCATGAGTCATGTCCAGGTTTGACAAGATTTTGCAAAAATATTGTTAATTTTTTTTGCTAATATATTATTTGTAGATTGATTAGGATAATATACTTAATGACTAGAATTCTCATGAAACTGAAAATTTTGCATCACTTTTATTATCAATTGCTTTTTCATATCCTAAATTTAATTAATTTGTTTTATCACTTGCGCATAACAAATCGTGATTGCTTCCCTATAATGAATATCTTTCTTGCACACGGTTTATAACATCAACAAAGGTATTACATGGAGGGTTTAATACTCCTTTTCTTGGTCGAACTTTACTTTGCCATATTGATTTCTAGACACAACAACTTGATTTGTTCTACAATATTATTAGTCATTTTTAATACTAAGGGTTTGGATTAGAACAACGGACAGAAAGTAACAACAATATAATTGTGAAGATTGCAAATTAAATAAGAGATTAACTTTTTCTATCAATTGTAAGATAGCCAACTTCTATGCTAGAGAAAAGGTTGTGTAAATCTTTGTTACTAATATTTTTGGTGTTTGTGCCAGTTCAAATTTGGAGATTTCATGCGCAAACTGGTTAGAGAAGCACGTCTTCTATAAAAGAGAAATTGGACCGAGATTAGTAATGAACTAACTATGGAGTATGATTTTGTTCATTTTATCATTTTGCAGGCTCAATCGAAACAAGAAAGGAGGCAGTTTCATCAAAAGTTTTTGATGCATCTATTGTTACAAAGATAAAGCCTTGCAATTTCAATAAAAAAAAAAATGTGTCATTCATGTTGTTAAAATGTTTCAAGTTATGCATAATGCCAAAGGTAAACACATCTCTTTTTGAGGCGATACAAGCTTGATAAAATTTTGAAAAGTTAAAGTATTTTTCATCTTGCTTTGGTGAGGGATGGACAAAGACACAACATCAAAATAACGAATGGAGAAAAAAATAATAAAAATTAAACCGGATTTCATTTTCTTAACTTTATTTACTATTTATTTATAAATTTCTGCTCTTTCTGATTCTTTTAAAATTTATTATAATAAATGTTTGGATGACACACATATGATGACTTTGTAATGCATGCTATATTTTGGAATAACTTTTTCTTTATCTGCTCATGATAATTAGTTATTTCGTAATGAATAAAACAATTCTTAAATTGGCATATAACTATGATGCATAATCAGCATGTTGACTAAACTTCCAAGTTATGAGATTATATGAGATACTTAATTTATATACTTCGTATCTAAACATGTAGCATTTTAAGATCATAAAAATGATATATATGTTTTGTTACCATTTGTTATTCATTAAAGAACAAATACAATCTATAAAAGTAGAGTAGCAGAAATGTGGTTTTGTAGCATTATATTCCAATGCTTTAATTTGGCGGTAAAAGATGTAGCGAGTTAAGTTGATCCATGCGTTTCATGGAAAAGTTACTTGAAATAATTTAAGTATATGGGTGTTTGACTTATGATTAGAAGTGAATATTAAACTTAACATCGAATATAATTTGAAGAAGTTGAAACATATAATTTATTTAAACTTTTCCAACTTTCATAAAATTCTTGTAGGATATATATGATTATTTTGTGTTATTTTACCGATTTATTAATTGTAAGCAATGATATGAAAGGCGTGATAGGAACAAAGAGGTTTCTATTTTCCACGTTAGAAGGAAAAGATTTTGGAAAAGTTGATATCATATTAGGTATTAAGATTAACAAGGCTAATTAATCAGTTAAACATATATTTAGTCAATCTCATTATATTGAGAATGTGCCAAATAAATTTAATGACTTAAAGATAAAAAAAATTATAAATATCCCGTTTGTGGTATCAGATTAACTTAAGAATGAAGAGTTGTGATTTAATAAGATTGTGTAACTGTTATTGGAAAGTCACTGGTCGCGTTCTTATGTTTAAAAGAAAACTAAATATTAGAGTCTTCAATACTCACTGATCGCGTTCTTATGTTTAAAGGAAAATTAAAGATTAGAGTCTTCAATACTCAAGATTTTATACATGACTTGGAATACACGTGCAATGCACGTGCCGATGAACTAGTTATAATAAATAAAGGCATAAGAACATCATATTGTACGCAGTTCAGAAATGATGGAAAGAAATAAGAAAATTCTCTCTCCCATTTCTCCTTGGGTTATTGTTTTTTCTTCTATTGGGGAATTATTAAAGCAAAGTTGGTCTAGAGATATAATTTGTTATGGAAGCATGAGACTTTTCTCAATTTCATAATCACAGGTCAGTGCAGTTTGAAGGTACGTAATTTTCATATCTATGTTTTAAGTATATATCAACAAAAGCCTCAAAATGTCTATTGTGATTGTGGTTTTAGTTTTGGGAACCTTTCTAGATGTGAAGTGTGTTGTCCTAAAACTTACATAACCATATCAAATGAATTTCGTGTATTGTGCTTCCCGTTATGTTTGATTTGACGTATGGACATTTAATTTGTCAATTGCAATGTTATGCCAATTTAATTTCCTTTTTCTCTCTTGCTATTTATATTTTTGTTTCATCTAATGATAAAGTTGGGACACGGGTTGCACTGACAACCTGAGATAGTTAAAGCCGAGCAACAACCGAATATGTTCTTGGCTTCTACTCATGTGATAGGATCACTGCCTTCAACACATTAAAGAATTAGCCACAGGTCATAAATTCTAGCTCTTTAACATAAAGATATAATCTTTCTACTATTCTGGATTAATTATTGATATTGTTGGTTATACTGTATTCCAATTAAAGGGTAAAAATTATTTACCATCCCCAACTTTGCTTTAAAAATCAAGTTTTCCGCTCGACTTTGAACAATATATATTCTTCCCCTTATGCGTTAGTTATATTTTAAAATTCTATTTTTACCCGTACATTATCAATTTTTTTTTTACTAAATCATTATATATATATATCAAATTTTACTATAGAAAAATAAATATCATTTCTGGGATGAAAAAAGAAACATGAGAACTACTAACTGAGTATTTAAGTTAGTGATGTTCTATAATAAAAATGAGAAAAATAATAAAATTTAATATATTAATAATAATTAAAACTCTAATATCTATTTACACAAATAGAAATAATAGAGATTAATAACTCTATGCTATATTTCAATGCAGGTAATATAAAAAATAATTAATAAAATAGAGGTTTATTAAAAAATAAATCTCTAAAAGGTTATCTTTTTATATTGTAAATGAATTTTAAATAATTTTAAAAATATTCCATAAATAATAATTAGAATCATTTATCTATGTAGAAAATAGAGAGTAAGAGAGAAGTGGAACTTTATATATATATATATATATATGAATTTTAAAAGGTTGTTGTTGTCTCTATGTTGGAAGAGAAAGAATGAGTATATCTTGAGATTTTTTGATACATTTTATTTTTTAAGACAAAAATCTCAATGTCTCTTTTTCTAGGTTTAATTAAATTTGTATTATATTTAGGCTACGTTGACTTTCCTTTATGAAATAAGATGTTTTCCTTTCAATGACGTAAAGAAGAATATGTACCAGATTTTGAGATTCAGCTTCTCTAGAAATAATGTGCTTAAAAATTAGCACGAACATATTTAATAATTATGTGAAGACTTGAAGTTGTACATTCAAAATCGATAGGCTTAACTAGTCATAAAATAACCAATGAATACGATCTATTTCTCTATACTCGTTCTTAGACATATGTTGTTTTATAACCTAAAATGAATGAAAGAACCACATACTTTAAGATAAATGATATTTGGTTTTAGGCCCTTACCTAAGTCATGTGGAGATGCATCCAAAGTCTTGAGAGAAATTATATTCAGAATAGGAAATGTTGAAAATACAAATTTTGTCCGTAAGTTACACCAAATTCTTAAAACATAGAATTAACCACTTCTATAAAATTCTCGATATTTATATTGTTTCATTATGATGGGTATATAATAATGTTAAATATACATACGATACACGATATACACTTGTATATCGTATGTATATTCAGTCTCGGTTAATGAATATGGCCGTGTATATAATCTCGTCTTTAGGTAAGGTTTTAGTCTCCTAGTTTACGTAAGCCTTGCCATTTGGATGAAAGAAATATCATCCTACACTATATAAAAGAAATAATTTTATGCCTGGTTGTGCCAATTTCCCTAGTTGACAATATGACTTTTATGCCTGGCGGCAACTCGGATGTTGTGGTGTAATTATTATTGTACACTTACCATAATAATTGTATAGTTAGTGTCCAAGTAGAATAAGATTTTAGAAGTAGAATAGGAATATGATTTTCATATTATGGAAATATGTAAATTGTATATATACTCTTTCAATTAATGAAAATAATCAAGAGATTATTTCTTTCATGGTATCAGAAGTCTAGGTTGAAAATTTTTCTCTCTAAATTTTCCTTCGGTCCGAGCACCTTGCCCTCGGTTTTCGTGTCGTTTCCCTTGAAAATCCCTCAAATCTCCTCTTCTTTTCTTCGTTATGCCTAATTCAAAGAACATGTTTCATCCTGCCCTGGTTGTTTCTAACATCAAGAATCATATCCCCTTTATTCTTGAAATAGAAAACGTTCAATATGCGACGTGGGCCGAACTGTTCAAAATTCACGCACGCTCGCATCAAGTCATCCATCACATAATCCCCGCGGCTCCTGAGGATACGGAGGTGCCTAAACGCGAGGATGATCCTAAGATGTGGACGACTCTTGATGCCACCGTCCTTTAGTGGATTTCCTCCACTATCTCTACAGACCTGTTATAGACGATTATTGAGTCGGACGCTACGGCGATGACTGCTTGGAATAGGTTGCGTGGCATATTCCAAGATAATCAGAATTCCAGAGTTGTTACTCTTGAGCAGGAATTTTCCCACGTCAACATGGAAAATTTTCCGAAAGTTTCAGCTTATTGCAAACAGTTGAAATAATTGGTGAACAAACTCCGCAACGTTGGTGCGCCAGTTACCAACGACAGTCTTGTCCTTCAGATGGTTGCAGGCCTTTCAGAGGCATATGGTGGTGTTGTCACACTTCTTCGTCAGAACAACCCTCTTCCGCAATTTTATCAGGCTCGTTCTATGCTTACACTCGAAGAAGCTGGCTTGGCCAAAAAGGCGGCTACCGGTGCTAGTCCCGTAGTCATGATGACCGAGTCCAATTTTCCTTCCTCCGATTCCAACAACTCGAGCCAAAACTGCAACAACAGTGGCGGCAAAAAGGGTCAGAATAGGAAAAATAATAGCAAGAATTGCGACGGCAATAATGGTGGCAACCAGAACAGTGGTGGTGGCGGTGGTGGCCCTCGAGGCAGTCAGCAGCAATAACAACCTTGGGCCCAGGAGTGGCCCCCTATGCAGTGGAATTGGGCCAGCCAATATGGGCCAAACAGTGGTTGTTTTCAAGGATATTACCCGGGAAACTGGACCCAGTTTTCCCAACAGCCCAGGCCTAGTTTCTCGGGTCCAGTCTCGGGTTTCAGACCAGTTTATGGGCCGGGGAAGCATGCCAGTGTACTTGGGCCTCGACCTCCGTAGGCCCACCATGTAGTGGGCCCCACACAAACCGACATTAAAGCCGCAATGCACACAGTTGGATTAAATCCGCAAGACCCAAATTGGTACATGGACACCGGAGTCACTACCCACATGACATCCAATCAAGGTACTCTCGTCTTATTCCAATTTGAGCAGCCCTCGTGGCATAATTATTGGAAATGGTAATTCAATTCCAATTCGTGGTTATGGTCATAAAATGTTGATCCCCCCTCCACCCCTTATCTTGAAAAATACCCTTCATGCCCCTAAATTGATTAAAAATTTGGTGTCTGTCCGTAAATTCACCACTGATAATTCCGTTTCTGTTGAATTTGATCCATTTGAGTTTTCTGTGAAGGATTTCAAGACGGGGAGTCCTCTCATGAGGTGTGATAGTAGGGAAGATCTTTATCCTATCACGCCATGTTTCGATCTCTCGAGTCAAGCCTTGCCATCAACTTTTGCAGTCATTGCTCCTTTCTTGTGGCATGCTCGTCTTGGTCATCCGGGGTCATCTATTTTGTTTTTCTTAGATAAAAATAATTTTATTTCGTGTAAGGGTACGCATAGTACTCCGAATTATCAATCTTGTTTTTTAGGAAAAATTGTTAGGTTGCCATTTGTCGACTCTAATTCTCATACTTTAATGTCATTTGATATTATTCATAGCGATTTATGGACATCTCATATTCTCAGTTCTTTGGGTCATCGGTATTATATTCTATTTTTTGATGATTATTCTATGTTTTATGGACTTTTTCGATAGCGAAAAAATCTCAAGTTTTTCCACCTTCTTAAAATTTAGAGCATTCATTAGAACCCAATTCGAACGGGAAATAAAAAATATTCAATGTGATAATGGAAAAGAATATGATAATGGGGTATTTCGGGAGTTTTGTGCTAATAATACGATCAATTTTTGTTTTTCTTGCCCTCATACGTCTTCACAAAATGGGAAAGCCGAACGCAAAAGTAGTACTATTAATAACATTGTCCGAACTTTATTGATTCATGCTTCCGTACCCCTTCTTTTTGGCATCATGATCTACAAATGGCCAAATATATTCTTCCTTCCAAAGGTTTGACATATTCGTCCTCTCTTCAAATTTTATATAATAAGACTCTTTCGTATTCACATCTTAGGGTCTTTGGGTGCTTGTGTTATCCACTCTTTCTGTCCACCATGATTAACAAACTTCAGGCCCGGTCTACCCCTTGTGTGTTTCTGGGGTATCCGTCAAATCATCGTGGTTATAAATGTTTTGATTTATCCTCTAATAAAATCATCATTAGTCGCCATGTAATTTTTGATGAATCTCAATTTCCGTTTAATAAGGTAAGTCATCCCGTGCCTAGTGTATAATTTTTTGGATGATGGTATATCCTCTTATATTATTCACTATTTTTCAGATGTGTCCCGCACCCCAAATCCCCCAACGGGCCCACTGCCCGCTGGCCCCACTGTTCCATCGCCAACAACTGTTCATTGTCCAGTGACTAGGCCAGTTTCGGTCATTGGGCCAGTTACCCAACCCAATACTGGAATTGTTCCAGTTTCGCTTCCAGCCAGTCTCCGTGTTGGGCCAAGAGGCCCACCGCCTCGGCGTCGATCCGTCCCGTGTCCCAATATTTCCCAAAATCTGCCAAATTCTTCCCCGAGTCAAAGACTAGTCACTCGTAGTCAATGGGGGCATTGTTAAACCAAAAAGACATTTTAATTTAAATTCTAATGTTCTTAAATCACCCCTACCTCGTAATCCTGTGTCTGCTTTAAATGACCCGAATTGGAAAATTGCTATGACCGACGAATATAATGCTCTTATTGATAATAAGACGTGGGAGTTGGTGCCCCGTCCATCTGGTGTTAATATTATTAGGTCTATGTGGATTTTTGCTCATAAGGACAATTATGACGGTTTTTTTGCAAGGAATAAGGCTCGTCTTGTAGGTGATGGTAAGACTCAGTAGGTTGGTGTGGATTGTGGTGAGACATTTAGTCCGGTGGTCAAGCCAGCTACCATTCGCACTGTGCTCAGCTTGACTCTTTCGAAAGCATGGTCCATTTATCAATTAGATGTGAATAATGCTTTCTTACATGGTGATCTCAAGGAGACATTCTATATGCATTAGCCCTTGGGGTTTAGAGATCCCCAGTATCCTCATCATGTCTGTTTGTTGAAGAAGTCCTTGTATGGGCTTAATCAGTCCCCACGGGCTTGGTATAAGAGGTTTGCTAACTTTGTTTTGACTATTGGGTTCTCTCACAGCAGGTCTGATAATTCATTATTCATCTATCGTCGTGGTCCTTCACTGACTTATATACTATTATATGTGGATGATATTATCTTGACTGCCTCTTCTGATGCATTACGTCAGTCTATCATGACAATGCTTAGTTCTGAGTTTGTTATGAAAGACTTGGGGCCCTTGAGTTACTTTTTGGGGATTGATGTCTCTCGTTATGCAGGATGGCTATTTTTATCACAACAAAAGTATGCAACTGAGATCATTGAGCGAGCCGGTATGTCCTCATGCAAGTCTACTTCCACTCTAGTTGATACTAAACCTACGTTGGGGTCTGAGGCTGGATCACCTTATGAGGATCTGACCCGCTATCGCAGTCTTGCAGGGCCCTTTAGTATCTTACGTTCACAAGACCAGATATTACGTATGCCGTATAGCAGGTACGCTTGTTTATGCATGATCTTAGGGTTGAACACATGAATGCGCTCAAACGCGTTATTCGGTACATCCAGGGAACACTTGACTATGACTTACATCTATATCCGTCTTCGACATCTACACTTGTCTCGTATACATATGCTAATTGGGGTGGTTGTCCGGATACCAGACGTTCCACGTTTGGCTATTGCATGTTTCTTGGTAATAACTTGGTCTCATGGTCTGTGAAACGTCAGTCGACACTGTCCCACTCTAGTGCAGAGGTCGAGTATCGAGGGGTAGCCAATGTGGTATATGAATCCTGTTGGTTACATAATCTTCTGTTAGAGCTTCATTGTCCTATTCAGAAAGCTACCTTGGTTTATTGTGATAATGTTAGTGCCATCTACCTTTCTGGTAATCTGGTTCAGCACCAGTGCACTAAACATATCGAGATGGACATTCACTTTGTTTGCGAAAAAGTAGCTCGTGGACAAGTACACGTCTGCCATGTCCCGTCCATGTATCAAATTGCAGACATCTTTACAAAAGGTCTTCCCTCGGTCCTTTTTGAAGATTTTAGGGACAGTCTCAGCATACGAAGACCGCCCGCTATGACTGCGGGGGTGTGTTAAATATACATACGATATACACGTGTATATCGTATGTATATTCAGTCTCGGTTAATGAATATGGCCGTGTATATAGTCTCTTAGGTAAGGTTTTAGTCTCCTAGTTTAGGTAATGTTGTGGTGTAATTATTATTGTACACTTATCATAATAATTGTATTACCATAATTGTATAGTTAGTGTCCAAGTATAATAAGGTTTTAGGAGTAGAATAGGAATATGATTTTCCTATTATGGAAATATGTAAATTGTATATATATTCTTTCAATTAATGAAAATAATCAAGGAATTATTTCTTTCAAAGAAACTACATATATTTCGCGATTCATTCTCTTTCATAAAAATCAGTAAGACATGAATTAACAACTTCTATGAAATTTCAGATATTTATATTATTTCATTTTGATGAGTATATAAGATACGACATTTATTTTACGATTAATTCTCTTCCATAAAAATCAGTAGGGTATTATTTTTTAACGCGCTCCACCTCCATTAAATCCAAATTGCCTATATCTTCTAACTCAATTTATCATGAACTTCTATTTTTCTTTATGTTCGGAATGTCTGAAAGGCCTTATCTATTACTTTTAATGGAAAACGATAAGTAAATTTCAAATAGCTATTGATAAGAGTGTTAAAATGTATCTTTTTTTACGTGACAAATAATTCATCTCAAAGATATTAAAATGAATTAACTTCAAGAATGTAATTTTTCAATTCAACTTATTTAAAAGGTTCCATCATTGTCTTGCACTTATTATAAGTTATATATTAAAAAATCATTCAATTTACGATTTAATTATGTAGGAACTATAATGCAAAAATATTTTTGTACAATGAATAATTCTACAACTTACAGGGAGGATTTAGGAAGGTGGAAAAAGGCCAGGGCCGAGAAGAGGAGAAAAATGATCCATTGAGCGATAGGTGTTGACGAGTTACTTGAATTCATGACTTTTGTGGCATTATTCTATGTCTTAGACTTATTTTAATCGTTAATCCCCGTACAAACAACATATATTGGGACAATTAATTAAAAAGAAATATAGGAGAAAGAAAAAAGAGGAAACTATCACTTCTGAAAAGGACAAGGTAATCATTGGTAGTATTACATTTGTTAAATGGCTAGTTGCTAAAGAGTGACTGATAATTTAGTTGCCTCAATATCCACTTATAGATCCCCTGCTATGAACTTCATAATTTTGTCTTGCTTCTTACTAGAAATATATAAAATACACGTTCTTTACCCCTTGCTTTATCAAATGGTCACATGACTTGTGGATATTTGGACCATTTTATGACAAGAAAATGGCGCGTTAGACATTTACATACCACAATGCTTTTGTCTTTTATCAAAGTTATCCTCTTTGTGTGTAGATTGACCGCTATGATTTAATTTCATATCGAGCTCAAAATTCACATTGCAAGGGCGTGACGGGTAGGATTGGCTGATCCAGGATTGGGTTTATATTATACATATATATATATATAAATAATATACTAGTAATGTGTGTATAATATATATAAAGCCAGCGGCGAATATTTTAGTGTTGCGTGAGAGTTTACGACAATCAAATATCTTTGTGTTCAAATCATATATATATATATATATATATATATATATATGAAATACCCATAAAAAAATGATTTTTCATTTTGCCGTTTCCCCAAAAGATTTTTTTATTAACTGAATAAGGTCAATTACACTAAAATTGATTACGAGGTAAGAACTCACATCTTCCACCATTTATTGAACTTTAATCCTTGCCCTTTTAGCTTTCACCATTGAAACCATAAGTTTCTTTCACCATTGAAACCATCAGTTTCATATCCTTTACACAAACACAAAATAAGATGTTCGAAGGAGATTAATTATGTCCATCTATGCAATTTTTAAGTTTTATATATGTTGTTTTTGACGTATTTGTCCAGTTTTTTTTAATTTTCAAATCTCTTTTCACAAGAAAGAAATGTGTTAACTTTTTCGTTTTAGACAATTACATAGTATCAATTTTATTTTATTTTACTTGATTCTTTATGTGTATTAATTTTGTGGTTTATCGATTCTTTGAGAAAAATTTGTTTGGCATCTATAACTGAAATTATGTTTCTTTAACTTATGTTAGTAGGATTAATTTAATTAAATAATAATTCTGATAAAAAAAATCTAATATTTGATGTGATATCCAGAATATTTTAAAAGCAAGAGGGTATATAGCGATATCAAATACTTAAACTGGTTCTTAGAATCAAATCTCATTGAAAGAATCATATAGAAAAAAAATTTAAAATGTATAAGAAATACATATGTATTGTATCATATTTAGTTGGTAAAAAGTCATGTAACTGAGACTTAAAAAATTATTTAGCAACAAAAAAATATTGTTGTGATAACTTTTCTTCTGCCAACAGTATTATTGTTGTCATTAGTTTATTTGTTGGAGTTAGTTACTTTTACATTTAGCAGCAGCATTTTAAGTTGTTGTTAATTGCACAATTCTTGTTTCCTTTTATATAATTCAAGAACTTCCACGAAAGTCACAAATTTAAATGAACACAATGCATAAATGTGAAGAAATTGACATATCATACTCATGTAAAAATTAATACACAATTTTATCAAAAAAATATTTAATTTCAAATATATGCGATTCCTAAAAGTATATTTTACTTACAAAAGGGACTAAGTTATTGTATCATATCCAATATCATAAATCTTAATCTATTCATTTAGTAATGCGAAAAATCCTCTTCGAACTTGTTAACATTCAAAAGTAATTTAAGTGTTTAGCCGAATTCAGTGACAATCGAACTGTTCCAGAGCCGAATTTACTCCTAGCCCTTGACTACAAGAACATCATCGGCTACTAAGGCAGCTTAGCCGAGTTGTTAGTTAGAGGTACGACTGGTACCCACTCAGATGCAGACGCCTCAACGACCAAGTCAAAAGGGTTTCCTGACGCATAGAAGCGGTAACGGCCAACAACAGCTAAAAGAAAGGGCCATTATCCGAGCAAGAGGAGTAGAGGGCGAGAAAATCGGCACCACCTCCCCCATAGTTGGCCATTGAACTTAGTGGGTTACTTGATGACTGACACGGGGAGGGGGGGCGCACGCTGTACATTTTTTTTTGGTTTTTTTGTACTGTAAATATGATCATTCTTTGTATATACCAACACATACAATCAATCAAACAACTCAATTTTTATCTATCTTTATCCTTTACTTTACTGTACTCAACTGCATTCATGTTTCTTACCTCTTAGTTTACTCAGTCATCATCCTAACGCTTTCTGGAGTAGTTGGGGAACCCATTGCTGGAAATTAGAGTTCAGTTTCCAGCCCAAATCGCTTAGTTAAGGAATCAATTTGTCATCCGATTTCGTCAGCCGATAAAACGGCAAACACTTCGGATGGTAACAAATTTGGCACGCCCAGTGGGACCATAGGTGAATTAATAGCAAAGTTTGATTCTCCAGGTCAGGATCATTCTTGGCGTATACGCCTAAGGTCTGGTAAGAAAATGAACCCCGAGTCCAGTCCACATCCTAAACAAAATCCTCCCAGAAGGAACAACGAACCAGCATCCTCCTCGGGTATGCCTACATCGGTTGATACCCCTCCACTTCCTCCATCAACCAAAGTTGTGGAAGAATCTAGCCAATCTGAAGGTCCAACCATAATGACCACGTCTTTTATTAGACAACAGATCGACTTGGGCATCCACGATATTATGTACTAAGTTTCTAAACAGTTGGCTGACATTGTGAAGCCGATGGTACATAATGAGGTTCAGCAAGCGAGGGAGATGGAAACCAACCGAATGCACCCAGAAGAATGTTCGGCTAGTTCTGCCATCCCTCTGACGAGCAGTGCTATTTAGAATGAGGTCGTGACTCCCGGTGTTGTTCCTCAGTCGCATGTACATCAGCTAGTGCCTACTCAGGTGCAGCCAGTAGCGTACCTAGGAACATAAGCCCAATCGCCTAACAACCAACAGACTGCGTGGTCGCCACCGAACCGTGGGGGGCAAAATGTTCCACTTGACCAAGCGAGTCTGCAGTATGGGCAGATCAACATGGCTCAGAGACCAGTTCAGGCTCTAGGACACTTTGGATTGTCTCCCGTTACACCATACGTTTCTACGAACGACCCTACGATACAGGCGAACTATGTTGGCCAGCCGATGGACCCTGGCTATGACTTAGCTCGATTATCTGGTGCCACTGTTTACAGTGGAATACCATTCCAGCAGTCATTGCCAATACCCAATCCATACCTTCTAAGAAGCATAAATTTTCTAAGAACGACCGACGTTCGAGGAGAGCAGCCATGGAATACTATTCCACCTTATACTCAAGCTCCGTTAGTCATTCTAGGAGCTCAAGTTGCAGGCTTTGGTATCCATACCCAATAGCAGCAATGTGGCATTACCCTACCTATTGGTAATGGCCAGTAGATCACCTACAACCTTCAAAACCCTGTCCAACAAAGTGCAGAATGGAGGCCACCAGTGCAGAACACCTACCGGCCGAATTCAATCGAGAATCGGCAAGGGACGTCACAACTGATAAACTCTGAAATTATTGCTAATACCACGCGGAGGTACTTCGGCATCCAACTGAAACCTTTGGACAGGCATGTTTATAAAAAGCCTTACCCTGATTGGGTAGATCGGATAACACCTTTGCCGAGGGGCTTTGTTGCGGTATTTCTAGATGCTACGCAAGTGTACGTATCGCAATTTGTAATAAATTTTTGTAAGACCAAGTATCGTCCATAAAGACTGATTTATCAAGTACCAATTAACTAATCTTTAGTTTCTATTTGGCTAATGAATATAAGTGATGATTTCTAACTAAAGAATTAACAAACTAACATGAATTTCTAGAATAAAATAGCAATGAAAACACACGAGGTTTAATTCAGTAATGAAGGAATTAGGGTTTCCAATCTCCTCAACTTTCCACTATATCATTCATTAATGTAAGACTAACGATTCTTCTTCTTATTAAGATAGCAGGTTAACTGAGATGTTCTATATTCCGGTTAGGACATATAAAAACTCAACCTAAGTGAGAACTTTCTATATTGCTATGATAAGTTCGACCACATAGGAGGATTAAGATCAATAACCTAAAACGCTACACAGGCAGTCGTGATACTTTCGTTCAAGATTAAACCTACGTCTAATCAACTATAGCATATTCAAATCTCCCTTTTCAGATCTCGATTTGAACTCATATAGATAATGAAAACTAAAGGCCAATTAATTCTCATTCAATAAATGCAAGTTGAATAGATTTTAATATATGAAGAAGAACATTAACAATGCATTAAATCATAATAGAGTTTCAAGTGATTCAATGAAAAACCCTAATAAAGTAATTAACTCCTAGACATGCTAAGAAAACTAATTAACTTAATATCCTACATAAACTGAATTCAAATAAAGAAAAGGAAAAGAACTTGAACAATTGATGCCTCTAATGGCTTCTTGTTCTCTTATTTCTTGCCTCCAAAGTGTTTTTATATCAGAAAAATGTTTCCCTCAATATATATCACGACCCCCCAGAATAGACCTTTTTGCCCTTGTTAAATTTAGGTTTCTCGCTTCCCTGACGTCGTCAACGCCGCGACTCAGCTATTAGAGCCACACGACGCTAATTCGCTCTAGAAAGTCATATGCTTACCGCCAGTGGGGCGCCACCGCGCTAGTGTTGGGCGCCACGGCTCTTCAGCCTTCTTCGTCCGGAGTTCGTTTAAATTACTTTCCGAGCTTCCCAGGGCTTCTTTGACTTATTTCTTGTGACCAGCTATGCATTTTTGTCCTTAATAACCGTCTATTTCCTTTGGATTAGCCATATTCATTTCTGAATATCTTAAAACCTGAAAACATACAACACACACATAATACTGCACAAAATAACTAAAAGACAAACAAAAGTCTGCCTAAAACACACTCTAAAACAGTACTAAAATCTACCTAACAAGCTTCAAAACACTGGAGTTTTCCACCTTCTCTGGCGACGATGATAAATCCACTATCGAGCTCATCGATAGATTTACTGCCCAATGTGGCGAGGCCGGCCAGAATGAGTATCACAAGTTACATCTTTTCCCTCTCTCTCTAATAGGAACAACCTTCATATGGTACTCCTATTTAGCTCCTGATTCCGTACAGAGTTGGGCTGACATGGAGGGTTGTTTCCATGATAGGTTCTATTGGCCCCAACCTAAGGTTACCGTGACTGATCTAACAAATCTCAAACAGCAGGTCGATGAGTCGGCTTATTGAGAGATTCAGAAAGAAGGTTGGGAAATGCACTGTACACTTCCTCGAGTCTGAATATACCCACATGATAATCAACAACATGCACCCTTAGTTAAAGGAGAAGTTGGTGGGACAATCCTGCTCTGACCTGAGCCATTTAGCTGAAAAGCTAGCCAAATAGAGCAGTACATCCAGGAGAAGGAGCGGAGAAGAGCCAGCCGAAATCGAGGCTCCCACTTGGTATCCATCATTGAAGCGGATGAGTCAGACTCAAAGTCAGTCAACTACACGACAGACGTAATGGTGGCCGAGATTGTTAGGGGTAAGGTTTACTCTTGCCCAGCCTTGAAAGCCGTAAGAGGCAAAAAGACGAGTTCATCGGTTTGAGGCTCAAGGCTCGAGGCTCGTATCTTAAGGCTCAAAGCTCGGGTCTCAGGGCTCGAGGCTCAAGACATGAGGCTCAGAGTAATTTGAATTGACATTCATACATTACCACAAGATATGACATTGAAATATATTATATATGATCAGGCTTGAGGCTCGAGGCTCAAGACTCGAGGCTCAAGACATGGGATCGAGACTAAGAGTAATTTAAATTTACATTAATTCATACCTTACCACTTGATTTGACATTGAAATCTATTGTATATCATCAGGGGCTCGAGGCTAAAGGCTCGGGGCTCGAGGCATGAGTCTCAGGGTAATTGAATTGAAATTCATTCATAAATTACCACATGATATAACATTAAAATAATAGTATATCATAAGGGGATCGGGTCTCGAAGCTCGCGGTTCAAGGCTTAAGGCTCGAGGCACAAAGCTAGAGGATCGATGCTTGGAGTAATTTGGATTGACATTCATACATACATTACCACATGATTTGACATAGAAATATATTAAATATCATCAGGGTTTCGGGATCGAGGCTCGAGGCTCAAACCTCGGAGTAATTTGAATTTTCATACATACATTACCACAATATTTGACATTGAAATAAATTTTATATTATCAAGGGCTTGAATCTCGGGGCTCAAGACTCAAGTCTCGAGGCTCAGTGTAATGTGAATTGACATTCATACATACGTTAACACGGGATTTGACATTGAATTCTATTGTATATCATTATAATCTTGGGGCTCGAGGCTTGGGTCTTAAGGCTTAATGATCTGGGCATGAGGCTCGAGGGATGAAGCGCGGAGTAATTTGAATTGACATTCATACACACATTAACATACGGTATGACATTTAATATCTATTATATATCATATAGGGATCGGGGCTGGTGGCTCAAAGCTCGAGGCTCGAGGCATACGACTCGAGGCATACGGCTCGAGGCATACAACTCGAGGCTCGGAGTAATTTGAATTAACATTCATACATAATTTACCATGGGATTTGGAATTGAAATCTATTATATATCATCAGGGGCTTGAGGCTCAGGGCTCAAGGCTCGAGATTCACGGCTAGAGGCTCAAGGCATAAAGTTCGAGGCACGAGGCTCAAGGCTCAGACTAATTTAAATTGACATTTATACATATATTACCATGGGATTTGACATTGAAATATATTGTATATTATCAAGGTCTAGCAGCTTGGGGATCGAAGGCCAAGGCTCAAAGCTCAGTGATCGAGGCTTGAGGCCCGGAGTAATTTGAATTAATATTCATTCATACATTACTATTGGATTTGACATTGACATCTATAATATATCATCAGGGGATCAAGGATCGAGGTTCGGGGATTGAGGCTTGGGGTTTAGGGATATAGGCTCGGGGATCAAGGCTTGGGGGCTCGAGGCTCGGGTCTTAAGGCTCGAAGATCGGGTCTCAAGGCTCGAGGCTCAAGGCTCAAGACATGAGGCTCAGAGTAATTTGAATTGACATTCATACATACATTACCATAGGATTTGACATTGAAATATATTGTGTATAATCAGGGGCTTGAGGCTCGAGGTTTAAGGCTCAGGGCTCAAGGCTCAAGGCTTTGAGCTCGAGGTTCGGAGTAATTTTTATTGACATTCTTAAATACATTAACACATGATTTGACATTGAAATCTATTAATATCATCAGGGGCTCGGGGCTAGAGGTCTAGGCTCGTAGTAATTTAAATTGACATTCATAAATACATTATCACAGGATTTGACATTGAAATCAATTATATGTTATCAAAGTCTTGAGGGTTAGAGGCTCAAGGCTCGAAGCTCGGGTCTCAGGGCTCGAGGCTCAAGGCTCAAGACATGAGGCTTGGAGTAATTTGAATTGACATTCATACATACATTACCACAGGATTGACATTGAAATATATTGTATATGATAAGGGGCTTGAGGCTCGGGCTCAAGACTCGAGGCTCAAGGCTTGGGGCTCGAGGCTCAGTGTAATTTAAATTTACATTCATTCATACATTACCACATGATTTGACATTGAAATCAATTGTATATCATCAGTGGCTCGAGACTTAAGTCTCGGGGCTCGAGGCATGAGTCTCAGGGTAATTGAATTGACATTCATTCATAAATTACCAGATGATATAACATTAAAATCTATTGTATATCATTAGGGGCTCGAGGATCGGGGCTCAGCATTCGAAGCTCGAAGCTTAGGGCTCGAGGCTTGAGGCACAAAGCTCGAGGCTCGACACTTGGTGTAATTTGAATTCACATTCATAGTTAAATTACCACAGAATTTGACATTGAAATATATTAAATATCATCAGGGTTCCAGGATTGAGGCTCGAGGCTCAAACCTCAGAGTAATTTGAATTGACATTCATACATACATTACCACAATATTTGACATTGAAATATATTTTATATTATCAGGGGCTCGATTCTTGGGGCTTAAGACTCAGGTCTCGAGGCTTAAAGTAATGTGAATTGACATTCATACATACGTTAACACGGGATTTGGCATTGAAATCTATTGTATATCATTAGAATCTTGGGGCTCGAGGCCTGGGTCTTAAGGCTTAATGATTAGGGCATGAGGCGCGGAGTAATTTGAATTGACAATCATACACACATTAACATAGGGTAGGACATTAATATCTATTATATATCATATGGGGATCGGGGCTAGAGGCTAAAAGCTCGAGGCTCGGGGTTCTAGGCTCAAGGCTCGGGGCATAGGGCTCGAGACTCAGAGTAATTTGAATTAACATTCATACATAATTTACCATGAGATTTGGCATTGAAATCTATTATATATCATTAGGGGCTCGAGGCTCAAGGCTCAAGATTCACGGCTAGAGGCTCAGGGCATAAAGTTTGAGGCACGAGGCTCAAGTTTCAGAGTAATTTAAATTGCCATTCTTACATACATTACCATGGGATTTGACATTGAAATATATTGTATATTATCAAGGGCTAAGAGCTCAGGGATCGAAGGCCAAGTCTCAAAGCTCAAGTATCGAGGCTTGAGGCTCAGAGTAATTTGAATTGATATTCATTCGTACATTACCATTGGTTTTGACATTGAAATCTATAGTATATCATCAGGGGATCAAGGATCGAGGTTCGGTGATCGAGGCTTGGGGTTCACGGCTAGAGGATCGGGGATCAAGGCTTAGAGGCTCGAGGCTTGGGGGCTCGAGGCTTGGGGCTTGAGGTTCGGAGTAATTTTTCTTGACATTCATAAATACATTACCACATAATTTGATATTGAAATTTATTGTATATCATCAGGGGCTCGGGGCTCGAGGTCGAGGCTCAAGACTCAAGGCTCAAGGCTCGGGGTTTGAGGTTCGAGGCATAGAGTAATTTAAATTGACATTCATACATACATTATAATGGGATTTGACATTGAAATATATTTTATATCAACCAGGGTTTTGGACTCAAGGCTCGAGGCTTGGGGCTCGAGACACGAGACATGAGGCTTAGGGCTTAAAGCTCGAGGTTTGGAGTAATTTGAATTGACTTTCATAGATACATTTCCAATGGATTTGACATTGAAATTTGATGTATATTATCAGTGGCTCAGGGATCGAGGATCAAGGCTCGGGGCTCAGGGCTTGAGTCTAAGTGCTCAAGGCTCGAGATTCAAGGCTAGAGGCTCAAGGCATTAAGTTTGAGGCACATGGCTCAAGGCATAAAGTTTGAGGCACATGGCTCAAGGCTAAGACTAATTTAAATTGACATTCATACATATATTACCATGGGATTTGACATTGAAATATATTGTATATTATCAAGGGCTAGGAGTTTGGGGATCGTAGGCCAAGGCTCAACGCTCAGTGATTGAGGCTTGAGGCTCGGAGTAATTTGAATAGATATTCATTCATACATTACCATTGTATTTGACATTGATATCTATATTATTTCATCAGGGGATCAAAGATCGAGGTTCGGGGATAGAGGCTTGGGGTTCAGGGATATAGGCTCGGGGATCAAGGCTTGGGGGCTCGAGGATTGGGTATTAAGGCTCAAAGATCGGGTCTCAAGGCTCGAGGCTCAGGGTTCAAGACATGAGGCTCAGAGTAATTTGAATTGACATTCATACATACATTACCACAGGATTTGACATTGAAATTTATTGTATATCATCAGGGGCTTGGGGCTTGGGGTTTAAGGCTCAGGGCTCGAGGTTCGGAGTAATTTTTATTAACATTCATAAATACATTAACACAGGATTTGACATTGAAATCTATTAATATCAACAGGGGCTCAGGGCTCGAGGTCTAGGTTCGAAGTAATTTGAATTGACATTCATAAATACATTATCATAGAATTTGACATTGAAATCTATTATATATTATTAAAGTCTCAAGGGTTCGAGGCTTGGGTCTTAAGGCTCGAAGCTCGGGCCTCAGTGCTCGAGGCTCAGGGCTCAAGACATGAGGCTCAGAGTAATTTGAATTGACATTCATACATACATTATCACAGGATCTGACATTGAAATATATTGTATATGATCAGGGGCTTGAGGCTCGGGGCTCAAGATTCGAGGCTCAAGGCTTGGGGCTCGAGGCTCAGAGTAATTTAAATTTACATTCATTCATACATTACCAAATGATTTGACATTGAAATCTATTGTATATCATCAGTGGCTCGAGACTTAAGTCTCGGGGCTCGAGGCATGAGTCTCAGGGTAATTGAATTGACATTCATTGATAAATTACCACATGATATAACATTAAAATCTATTGTATATCATCAGGGGCTCGGGGCTCGAAGCTCGCGGCTTAGGGCTCGAGGCACAAAGCTCGAGGCTCGACGCTTGGTGTAAATTGAATTCACATTCATACTTACATTACCACAGGATTTGACATTGAAATATATTAAATATCATCAGGGTTCCAGGATCAAGGCTCGAGGCTCAAACCTCGGAGTAATTTGAATTGACATTCATACATACATTACCACAATATTTGACATTGAAATATATTTTATATTATCAGGGGCTCGATTGTTGGGGCTCAAGACTCAGGTCTTGAGGCTTAGAGTAATGTGAATTGACATTCATACATACGTTAACACGGGATTTGGCATCGAAATCTATTGTATATCATTAGAATCTTGGGGCTCGAGGCTTGGGTCTTAAGGCTTAATGATCGGGGCATGAGGCGCGAAGTAATTTGAATTGACATTCATACACACATTAACATAGGGTATGCCATTAATATCTATTTATATCATATGGGGATCGGGGCTGGAGGCTCAAAGCTTGAGGCTTGGGGCTCTAGGCTCATGGCTCGGGGCATAGGGCTCGAGACTCAGAGTAATTTGAATTAACATTCATACATAATTTACCATGGGATTTGGCATTGAAATCTATTATATATCATCATGGGCTCGAGGCTCAAGACTCAAGGCTCAAGATTCACGGCTAAAGGCTCAGGGCATAAAGTTTGAGGCACGAGGCTCAAGTTTAAGAGTAATTTAAATTGACATTCTTACATACATTACCATGAGATTTTACATTGAAATATATTGTATATTATCAAGGGCTAAGAGATCGGGGATCGAAGGCCAAGTCTCAAAGCTCAGGGATCGAGGCTTGAGGCTCGGAGTAATTTGAATTGATATTCATTCATATTTACCATTGGATTTGATATTGAAATCTATAGTATATCGTCAGGGGATCAAGGATTGAGGTTCGGGGTTCAGGGATGGAGGCTTGGGGATCAAGGCTTAGGGGCTCAAGGCTTGGGGCTTGAGGTTCAAAGTAATTTTTCTCGACATTCATAAATACATTACCACATGATTTGACATTGAAATTTATTGTATATCATCAGGGGCTCGGGGCTCGAGGTCGAGGCTTGGAGTAACTTGAATTGACATTCATACATACATCACCATTGGATTTGACATTGAAATCTATTATATATTATCAGGGGCTCGGGACTCGGCGCTCGAGGCTCGAGGCTCATGACTCGAGGCTCAAGGATCAGGACTCGAGGCTCAAGGCTCAGGGTTCGAGTTACAGAGTAATTTAAATTTACATTCATACATACATTATAATGGGATTTGACATTGAAATATATTATATATCAAACAGGGTTTTGGGCTCAAGGCTCGAGGCTCGAGACTTGAGGCTTGGGGCTCGAGGCACTAGACATGAGGCTTAGGGCTTAGAGCTCGAGGTTTGAGGTTTGGAGTAATTTGAATTGACATTCGTAGATACATTTCCAAGGGATTTTACATTGAAATCTAATGTATATTATTAGTGCCTCAGGGCTCGAGGATCAAGGCTCGGGGCTCAGGGTTAAAGTCTAAGGGCTCGAGGCTGAAGGCTTGAAATAATTTGAATTGACATTCATACATATATTACCACGGGATTTGACATTGAAATCTATTATATTTCATCATACGCTCGGGCTACAGGCTCGATGCTCGAGGCTCGAGGCTCGGGGCTTGTAGCTCAATGCTTAGGGATTATGGCTCGTGGCTTAAAGCTTGACACTCGGGGCTCGAGGGCTTAGAGCATGAGGCTCAAGGCTCATAGCTCGAGGCTCAAGGCTCAAGGCTCAAGGTTCAAATCTCGAGGCTTGAGTCTTCAGGATCTGAGTAATTTAAATTGACATTCATATATACATTACCATGAGATTTGATATTAAAATCTATTGTTTATCATTAGGAGCTCGGGGCTTGAGGATCGAGGCTCAAGGATTGGGGCTCATGGCTCAAGGCACAAGACTTGAAGCTTGAGGCTCAGGGCTGGAGGATCGAGACTCGAGGCTAAAAGTAATTTGAGTTGACATTCATAGATACATTACCATGGGATTTGACATTGATATATTGTATATTATCAGGGGCTCGAGGGTCGAGTCTCAAGGCTTGGGGTTCGTTTCTCAAGGTTCGGAGTAATTTGAATTGATATTCATTAATACATTACCATGGGATATGACATTAATATTAAAAAAATTATTTTAAGTTAAAAATTTTCAGAGGGGAAGGCAATATGAGTGTATTATTTATTATTAGGGGTTCGAGGATCGAGGACCAGGACTCCGGGCTCGAGCCACAAAGCTCGATGCTTGAGGCTTGCAATAATTTGAATTGATATTCACATATTTTACCACAGGATTTGACATTCAAATTTATTATATATCATCAGGGTTATGGGATAGAGGCTCGACGCTCAGGGATCAAAACTCGGAGTAATTTCAATTGACATTCATACATACATTACCATAGGATTTGACATTGAAATATATTTTATATTTCAGGGGCTTGCTGCTCGGGGCTCAGGACTCAAGGCTCAAGGCTTGGAGTAACGTGAAATGACATTCATACCTACGTTAACACGAGATTTGACATTGAAATCTATTGTATATCATTAAAATCTAGGGGCTTGAGGCTCGAGGTATGAGAGGCAGAGTAATTTGAATTGACATTCATTCGCACATTTCTATAGGATATGACATTGAAATCTATTATATATCACAAGAGGATAGTCGCTGGAGGCTTAAGGCTCGAGGCTGTAGGCATAGGTCTCGAGGCTCGGAGTATTTTGAATTGAGATTCATACATACGATGGGATTTGGTAGTGAAATATTTTGTATATCATCAGGTGCTCAAGGCTCGAGGCATGGTGCTCAAGGGTCGAGATTCACGGCTAGAGGCTCGGGGCATAAGGCTCAAGGCTCGAGTCTTAAGGCTTAGAGTAATTTGAATTGACATTCATACATACATTACCATTGGATTTGACATTGAAATACATTGTTTATTATCAAGGGCTCAGGGATTGAGGTTAGTGGATCGAGGCTTGGGGCCAGGGATCGAGGCTCGGGTATCAAGGTTTAGGTGCTCGAGGCTTGGGAATTGAGGCTCTAGGCTCGGAGTAACTTGAATTGACATTCATATAATTACCATGGGATTTGACATTGAAATCTATTATATATAATCAGGGCCTCAGGACTCGGGGCTCGAGACTCAGGACTAGAGGCTCGGGGCTAGGGCCTTGATACTCAAGGATCGAGGCTCAAAGTAATTTGAGTTGATATTCGTACATACATTACCATGTGATTTGACATTGAAATATATTGTATATCATCAGGGGCTCAAGACATGAGTCACAATGCTCAGGGAATGAGGCTCAGAGTAATTTGAATTGACATTCATTCATACATTACCATGGGATATGACATTAAAATATATTATATATCATTAGGGGCTCGGGGCTTGAAGCTCGAGGCTCGAGGCTCAGAACTCAAGGCTCGAGGCTTGGAGTAATTTGAATTGATATTCATACATATATTACCACAAGATTTGACATTCAAATCTATTATGTTTCAGCAGGGTTACATGATAGAGGATCGAGGCTCGGAGCTCAAAGCTCAGAGTAATTTGAATTGATATTCATACATACATTACCCTAGGATTTGACATTGAAATATATTCTATATTTAGGGACTTGAAGTTCGGGGCACATGACTCAAGGTTCAAGGCTCTTGGCTTAAGGCTCGAGGCTCATAGTAATTTGAATTGATATTCATACATACGTTTCCATAGGATTTGACATTAAAATCTATTGTATATCATCATAAGCTCGGGGCTTGAGTCTCGATGCTCGGAGCTCGGGGCTTGAGACTCGGGGATTATGGCTCAAGGATTGAGTCTTAGGACTTGGAGTAATTTTAATTAAAATTAATACATACATTACCACAGGATTTTTTATTTAAATATATTTTATATCATCAGGGGCTCGAGGTTTAAAGCTCGCTGCTCAGGGATCAAGGCTCGAGGCTCAGGGTTCGAGGCTCGATTATTAGAGAAATTATAATTGACATTCATACAAACATTACCATGGGATTTAACATTGAAATCTATTGTATATCATCAGGGGCTCGGGGCTCGAGGCTCGAGGTCGAAGCTCGCGGCTCAGGGCTAGAGGTTCACAGCTTGAAGTAATTTGAACTGACATTCGTGTATACATTACCTAGGGATATGACATTGAATTCTATGGTATATCATCATGGTCTCTGGGCTCGATTCTCAAAGTAATTCAAATTGACATCATACATACATTACCACAGAATTTGACATTGAAATCTATTGTATATCATCACGGATTCGGGGCTCGAGGATTGAGGGTTGGGGCTCAGGGCTCGGGGCTAATGGCTCGAGGATCAAGGCTTGAGGCTCGAGTCTTGATGCTTAACGATCATGGCTCAAAGTAATTTGAATTGACATTCATACATATATTACCATAAAATTTGACACTGAAATCTGTTTTATATCATCAAGGCTTGGGGCTCGAGGCTTAAGGGCTTGAGGCTCGGAGTAATTTTAATTGACATTCATATATATGTACCACGAGATTTGACATTGAAATCTATTGTAAATCATCAAAGACTTGGGGCCTAAGGCTTGAGTCTCGGGGCTTGAGGATCATGGCTCAAGGCTAAAGTATTGTGGCTCAAGGCTCGGAGTATTTTTCATTGACATTTATACATACATTACCATGGGATTTGACATTAAAATCTATTATATATCATCAGGTCTTAGGGCTAGAGTTTGAAGCTCACGCCTTTGGACTTAATGTAATTTGGATTGATATTCAAAACATACATTATCATGGGATTTTATATAGAAATCTATTGTATATCATCAATGGCTCGGGGTTCAAGGATCGAGGCTTGAGTCTCAGTGTAATTTGAATTGATATTAATTCATATATTACCATGAGATATGACATTGAAATCTATTGTATATCATCAGGGGCTTAGGACTCAAGGCTCAAGGCTTAGGGCTTAATGCTCGAGGATTGGGGCTCGAGGCTCAGAGTAATTTAAATTGACATTCATACATACATTACCATGGGATTGGACATTGAAATCTGTTATATATTATTAAGGCTCAAGGTTCAAGGTTCGAGGCTTAAGGTTCAAGGCTTATGGCTCGAGTCTCGGGACACGATTCTCAAGGCTCGAGCACGATACTCAAGGCTCGAAGTAATTTAAATTGAAATTAATACATAAATTACCTTGGGATTTGATATTGAAATCTATTATATATCATCAGGTGATCGGGGCTTAAGGATTGAGGATCGGGTCTCACGGCTCAAGGCTTATGCATGAGGCTTAGGGCTCGAGGCTCTGAGTAATTTGAATTAACTTTCATTCATACATTACCATAGGATATGCCATTGAAATCTATTGTATATCATTAGGGTATCGGGGCTCGAGGCTCGGGCCTTAATAATGGAGGCTTGAAGTAATTTGAAATTAAAATATATTGTATATCATTAAGGTCTCAGGGATCGAGGCTCGGGTTTTAGGGCTCGGGGATCGAGAATTGAGGCATGAGGCTCATAGTAATTTGAACTGACATTCGTTTAAACATTACCAAAGGATTTGACATTAAATTCAATTGTATATAATCAGGGGCTCTGGCTCAAGGCTCGGGTCCTTAGGCTCGAGGCTCAAAGTAATTTGAATTGACATTCATACATACATTACCACAAAATTTGACATTGAAATCTATTTTATATCATAAGGGGCTCGGGGGTCGAGGATTGAGGCTCGGGGCTCGAGGCTCACGGCCTGAGGCTCGAGTTTTGATGCTTATAGATCGAGGCTCGAATTAATTTGAATTGACATTAATACATACATTAGCATAAGAATTGACACTGAAATCTATTATATATCATCAGGGCTTGGGGCTCGAAGCAATTTTTATTGACATTCATATATACATTATCACGAGATTTGACATTGAAATCTATTGTAAATCATCAGAGGCTCGGGGATCATGGCTTGAAGCTAAAAGATTTTGGCTCGAGGATTAGAGTAACTTTAATTGACATTCATACATACATTACCATGGGATTTGACATTGAATCCCTGAGCCTCGAGCCCCTGACGATATACAATATATTTCTATGTCCAATCATGTGATAATGTATGTACTAATGTCAATTCAAATTACTCCGATCCTCGAGCCTCAAGCCTCGAGCCCTTGATGATATGTAATAGATTTTAGTATCAAATCCCATGGTAATATATGTATGAATGTAAATTCAAATTACTCCGAGCCTCAAGCCCCTGAGGATATATAATAGATTTAAATATCCAATCTTGTGGTAATATATATACGAATGTCAATTTGAATGACTCTGAGCCTCTAGCACAACCCCTGATTATATACAATGCAGATTTCAACATCAAATCCCATCGTAATGTATTTATAAATATCAATTCAAATTACTCTGAGTCTCGAGCCTCGAGGGCTCGGGGCTTAGGACTCGATGCACATGGCTTAAGTCTCGAACCCGATCCATTGATTATATACAATAGATTTTAATGTCAAATCTCATGGTAATGTATGTATAAATATCAATTAAAATAACTTTATGCCTCTAGCACCAAGCCTCGAGCCTTGAGCCTCGATCCCTATACCTCAAGCATCAAGCTCTGAGGATATACTATTCAATGTCAAATCCTATGGTAAATTTTGTATGAATGTTTATTCAAATTACTCCGAGCCTCGAGCCTCGAGCCCCTAATGCTATACAATAGATTTCAATGTCGAATCTCATGGTAATGTATGTATGATTGTCAATTCAAATTACTCTGAGCCTCGATCCTCGAGCCCCGGGCCCCTAATAATATACAGTAGATTTCAATATCAAATCTCATGGTAATGTATGTATGAATGTCAATTCAAATTACTCCAAGCCTCGACCACCGAGCTTCGAGCCTTGAGCACCTGATAATACACAATAGATTTCAATGTCAAATCCCATGATAATGTATGTATGAATGTCAATTTAAATTAATCTGATCATCAAGCTTTGAGCCCCAAGCCCCTAATAGTATATAATAGATTTTAATGTCAAATCCAACTGTAATGTATGTATGAATGTCAATTCATATTACTCTGAGCCTCGAGACATAAGCCCTGAGCCTCGAGTCCTAAGCCTTAAGTCCTAAGCCTCGAGCCCCTGAAGATATACAATAGATATCAATGTCCAATCTTGTGGTAATGTATGTACGAATATCAATTCAAATTACTCCAAGCCTCGAGGTTCGAGTCTTGAGCCTCGAAACTCAAGCCTAGAGACCTTGATGGTATACACCAGATTTCTATGGTAAATATCGTGGTAATGTATGTATGTATGTCAATTCAAATTACTCAAAGCCTCGAGCCCTAAGCCTCAAGCCCCGAGTCTCGAGCCCTAAGCCTAGATCCTTAAGCCCTTAGCCTTGAACCTTAAGGCCCTAATTATATAGAATAGATTTCAATGTCAAATCCTGTGGTAATGTATGTATGAATGTCAATTCAAATTATTCTTAGCCTCGAGTCTCGGCCCCGAGCACTTGATGATATAGAATAGATTTCAATGTCAAATCCCATGGTAAAGTATGTGTAGTCAATTCAAATTACACCGAGCGTCGAGCCTCAAGACCCGAGCCTCAAACCCCGTGCTTCGAGCGCTGAGCCCTGAGCCCCTGATGATATATAATAGATTTAAATGTCAAATCCCATGGTAATGTATTTATGAATGTCAATTCAAATTACTCTGAGCCACGAGCCCATGATAATATATAATATATTTCAATGTCAAACCCTGCGGTAATGTATGTATGAATATCCATTATAATTACTCTGAGCGTTGAACCTCGAGCCCAGAGCTCCTGATGATATAAAATATATTTCAATATCAAATCCTGTGGTAATGTATGTATGTATAAATGTATATTCAATTTACTCCGAGTCTTGAGCCTCGAGCCCCGAGTCTTGAGTGCTAACCCTCGAGCCCCTAAGAATATACAATAGATTTCAATGTACAATCCTGTGGTAATGTTTGTATGAATGTCAATTCAAATTACTCTGAGCTCGAACCTCAAACCTTGAGCCACAAGACCAGAGCCTCGAGGCCCGATCCTTGGGTCTCGGGCCTTAAGCCTGAGGATATACTACTCAATGTCAAATCTCGTGGTAAAGTATGTATGAATTTCGATTAAATTACTCCGAGCCTCGAGCCCTAATCCTCTATCCCTTAGCCCCTGTGGATATACAATAGATTTTAATGTCGAATCTCGTGGTAATAGATATATAAATGTCAGTTTAAATTACTCTGAGCCTCGAGCCCCGAGGCCCTGATAATATATAATATATTTTAATACCTCATCCCGTGAAAATGTATGTATGAATGTCAATTTAAATTACTCCGAGCCTCGAGCCCCAAGCACCTGATGATATACAATAGATTTCAATGTCAAATCCGGCGGTAATGTATGTATGAATGTCAATTCAAATCACTTCGGGGCTCTAGACTTGAGCCTCAAGCCTCGAACCTCGAGCCCCGAGCCCCAAACCCCAAGCCCCTAATGATATACAATAGATTTTAATGTCAAATCCCGTGGTAATGTATGTATTAATATCAATTCAAACTACTCCAAGCCTCGAGCGTCGAGCCCTTGATGATATACAATAGATTGCAATATCAAATACCGTGGTGATATATGTATAAATGTCAATTCAAAATACTCCGATTCCTAAGCCTCGAGTCATGAGCCTCGAGACTCTAAGGATATATAAGTGATTTCAATGTCCAATCCTGTGGTAATGTATGTACGAATGTCAATTCAAATTACTTTGAGACTCAAACCTCAAGCCCCGAGCCTCAAGCCTTGAGCCTTGAACCTCGATCCTCGAGTGTTGAGCCTATAAGGATATACTATTTATTGTATATCCAGTGGTAAAGTATATATGAATGTCAATTTGAATTACTCTGAGCCTCGAGACCTAAGCCTCGAGACCTAAGCCTCTATCCCTGAGCCCCTGATGACATACAATAGATTTCAATGTCAAATCTCATGGTAATGTATGTATGAATATTAATTTTAATTACTTTACTCATTGAGCCTCGATCCCCGATCCCCTGATGATATACAATAGATTTCAATATCTAATCCTGTGGTAATGTATATATGAATCTTAATTCAAATTATCTCGAGCCTGGAGCCCTGAACCTCGAGCTTCGAGCCCCGATGATATACAATAGATTTCAATGTCAAATCCTGTGGTAATGTATGTATGAATCTCAATTCAAATTACTTCGAGCCTCAAGCCACAAGCCCATGATGATGTACAATATACATTTCAATGTAAAATCCCTTGGTAATATATATATGAATATCAACTCAAATTACTCCGAGCCTCGAGCCCCTAGCCCCTGATGATATACAATAAATTTCAATGTCAAATCTCGTGGTAATGTATGTATGAATCTTAATTCAAATCACTTCGAGGCTCTAGCCTTGATCCTAGATCATCAAGCCTCGAGCCCGAAGCCCCTAATTATATACAATAGATTTTTATTTCAAATCCCATGGTAATGTTATGTATAGTCAATTCAAATTACACCGAGACTTGACAGTCAAGCCCAAAACCGCGAGCCTCAAGACCTGAGCCTCAAACGTCGTGCTTCGAGCCCCGAGCCCCTGATGATATACAATAGATTTTAATGTCAAATCCCATTTTAATGAATATATGAATGTCAATTCAAATTACTTTGAGCCGTGAGCCTCGAGCCACGAACCCCTGATAATATATAATATATTTCAATATCAAATCCCGTGGTATTGTATGTATGAATATCAATTCAAATTACTCTCAGCGTCGAACCTCGAGCCCCGAGCTCCTGATGATATAAAATATATTTCAATGTCAAATTATGTGGTAATATATGTATAAATGTATATTCAATTTACTCCGAGTCTTGAGCCTCGAGCCCCGAGTCTTGAGTGCTAAGCCTCGAGCCCCTAAGGATATACAATAGATTTCAATGTACAATCTTGTGGTAAGTTATGTACGAATGTCAATTCAAATTACTCTGAGACTCGAACCTCAAACCACGAGCCGCAAGACCTGAGCCTCGAGCCCCGAGCCTTGAGTCTCGGGCCTTGAGCTTGAGGATATAATATTCAATCTCAAATCCTGTAGTAAAGTATGTATGAATTTCAATTAAATTACTTCGAGCCTCAAGCCCTAAGCCTCTATCCTTGAGCCCCTGATGATATACAATAGATTTCAATGTCAAATCTCGTGGTAATGTATGTATAAATGTCAATTTAAATTACTCCAAGCCTCGAACCCCGAGGCCCTGATAATATACAATAGATTTTAATATCTAATATGTGAAAATGTATGTAGGAATGTCAATTCAAATTTCTCCGAGCCTCGAGCTCAGACCCCCGATGACATACAATTGATTTCTATGTTCAATTCTGTGGTAATATATGTACAAAAGTCAATTTAAATTACTCTGAGCCTCGAGCCCCAAGCCCCTGATAATATACAATATAGATTTCAATGTTAAATCCTATGGTAATGTATGTATGAATGTCAATTCAAATTACTCCGAGCCTCGACCCCCAAGCCCCTGATGATAAACAATAGATTTCAATGTCAAATCCGGTTGTAATGTATGTATGAATGTCAATTCAAATCACTTCGGGGCTCTAGCCTTAAGCGTCAAACCTCGAGCCCTAAGCCCCTAATGATACATAATAGATTTTAATGTCAAATCCAGTGGTAATGTATGTATGAATGTCAATTCAAATTAATCCAAGCCTCTAGCCTTGAGCCACTGATAATATATAATAGATTTCAATGTCAAATCCTGTGGTAATGTATGTATTAATATCAATTCAAACTACTCCGAGCCTCGAGCCCCGATCCCCTGAAGATATATAATAGATTTCAATATCAAATACCGTGGTGATGTATGTATAAATGTCAATTCAAATTACTTTGAGTCCTAAGCCTTGAGTCTTGAGCCTCGAGCCTCTAAGGATATACAATAGATTTCAATGTCCAATCCTGTGGTAATGTATGTACGAATGTTAATTTAAATTACTTTGATCCTCAAACCTCAATCCCTGAGCCTCGAGCCTTAAGCCTTGAGCCTCTAGCCTTGAGCCTTGAACCTTGATCCTCGAGTGATGAGCCTATGAGGATATACTATTTATTATATATCCCATGGTAAAGTATGTATGAATGTCAATTCGAATTACTGAGAGCCTCAAGCCTTAAGCCTCTATCCCTGAGACCCTGATGATATGTAGTAGATTTCAATGTCAAATCTCACGGTAATGTATGTATGAATGTTAATTTAAATTACTTTAAGCCTTGAGCCTCGGTGCCCGATCCCCGGATGATATATAATAGATTTCAATATCTAATCCCGTGGTAATGTATGTATGAATCTCAATTCAAATTACTTCGAGTCTGGAGCCCTGAACCTCGAGCTCCGAGCCCAGATGATGTACAATAGATTTCAATTTCAAATCATGTGGTAATATATGTATGAATCTCAACTCAAATTACTTCGAGCATGAAGTCCCAAGCCCCTTATGATATACAATATACATTTCAATGTCAAATCCCTTGGTAATATATGTATGAATATCAACTCAAATTACTCCGAGCCTCGAGCCCCTAGCCCCTGCCGATATACAAATTTCAATGTCAAATCCCGTGGTAATGTATATATGAATCTCAATTCAAATCACTTCGAGGCTCTAGCCTTGATCCTAGATCCTCAAGCCTCGAGCACCAAGCCCCTAATGATATTCACTAGATTTTTATGTCAAATCCCATGGTAATGTATGTATAGTCAATTCAAATTACACCGATCCTCGAGCGTCAAGCCCTAAACCTAGAGCCTCAAGACCCGAGCCTCAATCCACGTGCTTCGATCGCTGAGCCCCGAGCCTCTGATGATATACAATAGATTTCAATGTCAAATCCTATTTTAATGTATTTATGAATGTCAATTCAATACTTTGAGACGCGATCCTCGAACCCCTGATAATATATAATATATTTTAATGTCAAATCCTGTGGTAATGTATGTATGAATATCAATTCAAATTACTCTAAGCGTCGAACCTCAAGCCCCGAGATCCTGATGATATAAAATATATTTCAATATTAAATCATGTGGTAATGTATGTATAAATGTATATTCAATTTACTCCGAGTCTTGAGTCTCGAGTCCCGATTCTTGAGTACTAAGCCTCGAGCCCCTAAGGATATACAATAGATTTCAATGTACAATCCTGTGGTAATGTATGTACGAATGTCAATTCAAATTACACTGAGCCTCGAACCACAAACCTCGAGCCCCAAGACCTGAGCCTCGAGCCCCTAGCCCCGAGCCTAGAGTCTCGGGCCTTGAGCTTGAGGATATAATATTCAATCTCAAATCCCGTGGTAAGGTTTGTATGAATTTCAATTAAATTACTCCGAGCCTCGAACCCTGAGCCTCTATCCTTGAGCCCCTGATGATATACAATAGATTTCAATGTCAAATCTCGTGGTAATGTATGTATATATGTCAATTTAAACTACTCCGAGCCTCGAGTCCCGAAGCCCTGATAATATACAATAGATTTTAATATCTAATCCTGTGAAAATATATGTATGAATGTTAATTCAAATTTCTCCGAGCCTCGAGCCTTGCGGCTTGATCTCAGAGCCCCGATGATATACAATTGATTTCTATGTTCAATCGTGTGGTAATATATTTACAAATGTCAATTTAAATTACTCCGAGCCTCGAGCCCCACGCCCCTGATAATATACAATATAGATTTCAATGTCAAATCCTATGGTAATGTATGTATGAGTGTCAATTCAAATTACTCCGAGCCTCGAGCCCCAAGCCCCTGATGATATACAATAGATTTTAATGTCAAATCCAGTGGTAATATTTGTATGAATGTCAGTTCAAATCACTTTGGGGCTCTAGCCTTGAGCCTCAATCCTCGAGCCTCGAGCCCCAAGCCCCTACTAATATACAATAGATTTTAATGTCAAATCCAGTGGTAATGTATGTATGAATGCCAATTCGAATTAATCCAAGCCTCGAGCCTTGTGCCCCTAATAATATATAATAGATTTCAATGTCAAATCATGTGGTAATGTATGTATTAATATCAATTCAAACTACTCCGAGCGTCGAGCCCCGAGCCCTTGATGATATACAATAGATTTCAATATCAAATACCGTGGTGATGTATGTATAAGTGTCAATTCAAATTACTCCTAGTACTAATCCTTGAGTCTTGAGCCTCGAGCATCTAAGGATATACAATGGATTTCAATGTCCAATCCTATGGTAATGTATGTACGAATGTCAATTTAAATTACTTTGAGCCTCGAACCTCAATCCCCGAGCCTCGAACCTCAAGCCTTGAGCCTTGAACCTCGATCCTCAAGTGATGAGCCTATGATGATGTACTATTTATTGTATATCCCGTTGTAAAGTATGTATGAATGTCAATTCGAATTACTCAGAGCCTCGAGCCCTAAGCCTTTATCCCTGAGCCTTGATGATATACACTAGATTCAATATCAAATCTCATGGTAATGTATGTATGAATGTTATTTTAAATTACTTGAAGCCTTGAGCCTCGATCCCCGATCCCCTGATGATATACAATAGATTTCAATATCTAATCCCGTGGTAATGTATGTATGAAACTCAATTCAAATTACTTCGAGCCTGGAGCCCTAAACCTCAAGCTCCGAGCCCCGATGATATACAATAGATTTCAATGTCAAATCTTGTGGTAATGTATGTATGAATCTCAATTCAAATTATTTCGAGCCTCAGGCCCCAAGCCTCGATGATATACAATATAGGTTTCAATATCAAATCCCTTGGTAATATATGTATGAATATCAACTCAAATTAATCCGAGCCGCGAGCCCCTAGCCCCTGATGATATACAATAGATTTCAATGTCAAATCCCGTGGTAATGTATGTATGAATCTCAATTCAAATCAATTCCAGGCTCTAGCCTTGATCCTAGATCCTCAAGCCTCGAGCTCCAAGCCTCTAATGATACATAACATATTTTTATGTCAAATCCCATGGTAATGTATGTATAGTCAATTCAAATTACACCGAGCCTCGAGCGTCAAGCCCTAAACCTTGAGCCTCAAGACCCGAGCCTCAAACACCGTGCTTCGAGCGCTGTGCCCCGAGCCCCTAATTTTATACAATAGATTTCAATGTCAAATCCCATTTTAATATATATATGAATGTCAATTCAAATTACTTTGAGCCACGAGCCTCGAGCCTCGAACCCTTGATAATATATAATATATTTTAATGTTAAATCCCGTGGTATTGTATGTATGAATATCAATTCAAATTACTCTGAGCGTCGAACCTCAAGCCCCGAGCTCCTGATGATATAAAATATATTTCAATTTCAAATCATGTGGTAATGTATGTATAAATGTATATTCAATTTACTCCGAGTCTAGAGCCTCGAGTCCCGAGTCTTGAGTGCTAAGCCTCGAGCTCCTAAGGATATACAATAGATTTCAATGAACAATCCTGTGGTAATGTATATACGAATGTCAATTCAAATTACTCTGAGCCTCGAACCTCAAACCTCAAACCTCGAGCACCAAGACCTGAGCCTCGAGCCTTGAGATTGAGGATATAATATTCAATCTCAAATCCCAATGTAAAGTATGTTTGAATATCAATTAAAATACTCCGAGCCTCGAGGCCTAAGCCTCTATCCTTGAGCCCCTGATGATATACAATAGATTTCAACATCAAATCTCGTGGTAATGTATGTATATATGTCAATTTAAATTACTCTGAGCCTCGAGCCTATAGCCCCGAAGCCCTGATAATATACAATAGATTTTAATATCTTATCCTGTGAAAATGTATGTATGAATGTCAATTCAAATTTGTCCGAGCCTCGAGCTTGCGCCTCGAGCTTAGAGCCTCGATGATATACAATTGATTTCTATGTTCAATCCTGTGGTAATATATGTACAAATGTCAATTTAAATTACTCCGAGCCTCGAGCCCCAAACCCCTAATAATATAAAATATAGATTTCAATGTAAAATCCTATGGTAATGTATGTATGAATGTCAATTCAAATTACTCCGAGACTCGAGCCTCGAGCCCCAAGCCCCTGATGATATACAATAGATTTTAATGTGAAATCCGGTGGTCATGTATGTATGAATGTCAATTCAAATTAATCCAAGCCTCTAGCCTTGAGCCCCTGATAATATATAATAGATTTCAATGTCAAATCTTGTGGTAATGTATGCATTAATATCAAGTCAAACTACTCCGAGCCTCGAACCCCGAGCCCCTGATGATGTACAATAGATTTCAATATCAAATACCGTGGTGATGTATGTATAAATGTCAATTCAAATTACTCCGAGTCCTATGCCTCGAGTCTTCAGCCTCGAGCCTTTAAGGATATACAATATATTTCAATGTCCAATCCTGTGGTAATGTATGTACGAATGTCAATTCAAAATAATTTGAGCCTCGAACCTCAAGCCCCGAGCCTCGAGCCTCAAGCCCCGAGCTTCGAGCCTTAAGCCCCGAAGCTTGAGCCTCAAGTCTTGAGCCTTGAACCTCGATCCTTGAGTTCTGAGCCTATGAGGATATACTATTTATTGTATATCCCGTGGTAAAGTATGTATAAATGTCAATTCGAATTACTCCAATGCTCGAGCCCTATGCCTCTACCCCTGAGCCCCTGATGATATACAATAGATTTCAATGTCAAACCTCATGGTAATGTATGTATGAATGTTAATTTAAATTACTTTAGGCCTTGAGCCTCGATCCAATCCCCCGATGATATACAATAGATTTCAATATCTAATCTCCTGGTAATGTATGTATGAATCTCAATTCAAATTACTTCGAGCCTGGAGCCTTGAACCTCGAACTCCGAGCCCTGATGATATACAATAGATTTCAATGTCAAATCCTGCGATAATGTATGTAGGAATCTCAATTCAAATTACTTCGAGCCTCAAGCCCCAAACCCCTGATGATATACAATATATATTTCAATGTCAAATCCCTTGGTAATATATGTATGAATATCAACTCAAATTACTCAGAGCCTCGAGCCCTAGCCCCTGATGATAAACAATTGATTTCAATGTCAAATCCCGTGGTAATGTATGTATGAATCTCAATTCAAATAACTTCTAGACTCTAGCCTTGATCCTAGATCCTCAAGCCTCGAGCCCCTAATGATATACAATAGATTTTTATGTCAAATCCCATGGTAATGTATTTATCAATGTCAAATCAAATTAATCCGAGCCTCTAGCTTTCATCCCCTGATAATATATAATAGATTTCAATGTCAAATCCCGTGATAATGTATGTATGAATGTCAATTTCAATTAATCTGAGCATCGAGACCAACTTCGAGCCCCGAACCCCTGTTGATATACAATAGATTTTAATATCAAATCTCGTGCCGATATAACTATAAATGTCAATTCAAATTACTCTTAGCCTCGAGTCTCGGCCCCGAGCCCTTGATGATATAGAATAGATTTCAATGTCAAATCCCATGGTAATGTATGTATAGTCTATTCAAATTACACCAAGCCTCGAGCCTCAAGCCCTAAACCTTGAGCCTCAAACCCAGTGCTTCGAGCGCTGAGCCCCGAACCCCTGATGATATACAATAGATTTCAATGTCAAATCCCATTTTAATGTATATATGAATGTCAATTCAAATTACTTTGAGTCGTGAGCCTCGAGCCCCTGATAATATATAATATATTTCAATGTCAAATCCTATGGTAATGTATGTATGAATATCAATTAAAATTACTCTGAGCGTCGAACCTCGAGCACCGAGCTCCAGATGATATAAAATATATCTTAATATCAAATTATGTGGTAATGTATGTATAAATGTATATTCAATTTACTTTGAGTCTTGAGCCTCGAGCCATGAGCTCCGAGTCTTGAGTGTTAAGCCTCGAGGCGCTAAGGATATACAATAGATTTCAATGTACAATCCTGTGGTAATGTATGTATGAATGTCAATTCAAATTACTCTGAGCCTCAAACCTCAAACCTCGATCCCCAAGACCTGAGCCTTGAGCCCCGATCCCCAAGCCTTGAGTCTCGAGCCTTGAGCCTTGAGCCTTGAGCCTGAGGATATAATATTCAATGTCAAATCCCGTGGTAAAGTATGTAATTAAATTATTCCGAGCCTCGAGTCCTAAGACTCTATCCTTGATCCCCTGATGATATACAACAGATTTCAATGTCAAATCTCATGGTAATACATGTATAAATGTCAATTTAAATTACTCCGAGCCTCGAGCCTCGAGCCCCAAGGCCCTGATAATATACAATAGATTTCAATATCTAATCCAGTGAAAATGTATGTGTGAATGTCAATTCAAATTTCTCTGATCCTCGAGCCCTGATCCTCGAGCTCACAGCCCCAATGATATACAATAGATTTCTATGTTCAATCCTGTGGTAATGTATGTACAAATTTCAATTTAAATTACTCCGAGCCTCGATCCCAAGCCCTTGATAATATACAATATAGATGTCAATGTTAAATCCTATTGTAATGTATGTATGAATGTCAATTCAATTTACTCCGATCCTCAAGTCCCGAGTATAGATTTTAATGTCAAATCCCGTGGTAATGTATGTATGAATGACAATTCAAATTAATCCAAGCCTCGAGCCTTGATCCCCTGATAATAGATAATAGATTTCAATGTCAAATCCTGTGGTAATGTATGTATTAATATCAATTCAAACTACTCCGATCCTCGAGCCCCGAGCACCTGATGATATACAATAGATTTCAATATCAAATATTGAGGTGATGTATGTATAAATGTTAACTCAAATTACTCCGAGTCCTAAGCCTCGAGTCTTGAGACTCGAGCCCCTAAGGATATACAATAGATTTCAATGTCCAATCCTGTGGTAATATATGTACACGATTGTCAATTTAAATTACTCTGAGCCTCGAACCTCAAGCCCCGAGCCTCGAGCCTCAAGCCTCAAGCCTTGACCTCGATCCTCGATCCTCGAGTCTTGAGCCTATGAGGATATACTATTTATTGTATACCCCGTGGTAAAGTATGTATGAATGTCAATTCGTATTACTCCAAGCCTCGAGCCCTAAGCCTCTATCTCTGAGCCCCTGATGATATACAATAGATTTCAATGTCAAATCTCATGGTAATGTATGTATGAATGTTAATTTAAATTCATTTAAGCCTTGAGCCTCGATCCCCGATCCCCGATCCCCGATCCTCTGATGGTGTACAATAGATTACAACATCTAATGCTGTGGTAATGTATATTTGAATCTCAATTCAAATTACTCTGAACCTTGAGCCCTGAACCTCGAGCCTCGAGACCCGATGATATACAATAGATTTCAATATCAAATCTTGTGGTAATGTATGTATGAATCTCAATTCAAATTACTTCGTGCCTCAAGACCCAAACCCCTGATGATATACATTGTAGATTCTAATGTCAAATCCCTTGCTAATATATGTATGAATATCAATTCAAATTACTCCAATCCTAGAGTCCCTAACCCTTATGAGATACAATAGATTTCAATGTCAAATCCCGTGGTAACGTATGTATGAATCTCAATTCAAATCACTTTGAGGCTCTAGCCTTGAGCCTCGAGCCTCGAGCCCCAAGCCCCTAATGATATACAATAGATTTTAATGTCAAATCCCATGGTAATGTATGTATGAATATTTATTCAAATTAAATCGAGCCTCTAGCTTCCATCCCCTGATAATATCAAATAGATTTCAATGTCAAATCCCGTGATAATGTATGTATGAATGTCAATTTAAATTACTTTGAGCCTCGACCCCCGAGCCCCTGATGATATACAATAGATTTCAATATCGAATCATGTGCTGATATATGTATAAATGTCAATTCAAATTACTCTGAGTCTTGAGCCTCGAGCCCCGAGCCTGAGTCGTGTGCCTCGAGCCCCTGAGGATATACAATTGATTTCAATGTCCAATCTTGTGGTAATGTACGTACGAATGTTAATTCTAATTACTTTGAGCCTTGAACCTTGAGTCCCGAGCACCGAGCCTTGTAAACCGAGCCTCGAACCCTGACGATATAATATTCAATGTCAAATCCCATGGTAAAGTATATATGAATGTCAATTCAAATTATTTAGAGCCTTGAGCCCTGAACCTCTATCCCTAAGCCCCTTATGATATATACAATTGATTTCAATATCAAATCATGTGGTAATGTATGTATTAATATCAAATATTGTGGTGATGTATGTATAAATGTTAATTCAAATTACTCTGAGTCCTAAGCCTCGAGCCCCTAAGGATATACAATAGATTTCAATGTCCAATCTTGTGGTAATATATGTAAGAATGTCAATTCAAATTACTTTGAGCCTCGAACATCAAGCCCTGAGCCTGGAGCCTTAAGCCCCGAGCCTCGATCCTCAAGCCCCGAGCCTCGAGCCTCAAGCCCCGAGCCTCAAGCCTCAAGACTTGAGCCTTGAAGCTCGATCCTTGAGTCTTGAGCCTATGAGGATATACTATTTAATGTCAACTCCCGTGGTAAAGTATTTATGAATGTCAATTAGAATTACTCCAAGCCTCGAGCCCTAAGCCTTTATCCCTGAGTCCCAGATGATATACAATAGGATTCAATATCAAATCTCATGATAATGTATGTATGGATGTTAATTCAAATAACTCATGTGGTAATGTATGTATTAATGTCAATTTAAATTACTTCGAGACTCAAGCCCCGAGCCTTAACCCCTGAGCCTGGAGCCCCTAAGGATATACAATATATTTCTATGTCCAATCTTGTGGTAATATATGTATGAATGCCAATTCAAATTACTCCGAACCTCGAGCCCCAAGCACATGATGATATATAATATAGATTTTGATGTCAAATCCCATGGTAATATATGTATGAATATCAATTCAAATTACTCCGAGCCTCGAGCCTCGAGCCCCAAGCCCCTAATGATATACAATAGGTTTTAATGTCAATTCCCATGGTAATGTATGTATGAATGTCAATTCAAGTTAATCTGAGCCTCTAGCTTCAATCCCTTGATAATATATAATAGATTTCAATGTCAAATGCTGTAATAATGTATTTACAAATGTCGATTCTAATTACTTTGAGCCTTGAACCTTGAGCCCCGAGCGCCAAGCCTTGTACACCGAGCCTCGATCCCTAAGACCCTGAGGATATACTATTCAATGTCAAATCCCATGGTAAAGTATGTATGAATGTCAATTCAAATTACTCCAAGCCTTGAGCCCTGAACCTCTATCCCTGAGCCCTTTATGATATACAATAGATTTCAATATCAAATATCGTGGTAATTTATGAATGAATGTCAATTTAAATTAGTTTGAGCCTCGAGTTTCGAGCCACAATCCCCTAATGATATACAATAGATTTCAATATCAAATCATGTGGTAATGTATATACTAATGCCAATTCAAATTACTCTGAGCCTCGAACACCGAACCTCAAGCCCTGAGCCTTAAGCCCCTGAGGATATACAATAGATTTCTATGTCCAATGATGTGGTAATGTATTTACGAATGTCAATTCAAATTACTTTGATCCTCAAGGCTCGAGCCCTGATCCCCCATTATATACAATAGATTTCAATATCAAATCCTGTGGTAATACATGTATGAATGTCAATTCAAATTACTCCGAGCCTCGAGCCCCGAACATCAAGCCCTAATCCTCAAGCCCCTAAGGATATATAATATATTTCAATATCCAATCCTATGGTAATGTATGTATGAATATAAATTTAAATACTTTGAGTCTCCAATCCCGCCCCTAATGATATACAATATAGATTTCATTGTCAAATCCCATCGTAATGTATGTATGAATATCAATTCAAATTACTCTAACCCTCGAGTCTCGAGCCCCGAGTCCCTGATTATATACATTAGATTTCAATTTCAAATCTCATGGTAATGTATGTATAAATGTCTATTCAAATTACTTTATGCCTCGAGTCCTGAGCCTTGAGCTTTGAGCCTCGATCCATGTGCCCCACACCTCGAGCCTTGAGCCTCGATCCCTGTGCCCCGAGCCCCTGAGACCTTGAGGATATACTATTCAATGTCAAATCCCATGGGAAAGTATGTATGAATATTAATTCAAATTACCTCAAGCCTTGAGCATCGAGCCATGAGCCTCGAGACTTGAGCCTTGAGCCTCGAACCCTGAGTCTAGAGAGTTGAGCCTTGAGCCTCGAGCAACTAGCCCCGATCCTTTGATGATATAGAATGTATTTCAATGTCAAATATCATGGTAATGTATGTATGATTTTCAATTCAAATTACTCCGAGCCACGATCCTCGAGCCCCGAGCCCCGAGCCCCTAATGATATACAATATCTTTCAATGTCAAATCTCGTGGTAATGTATGTATGAATATCAATTAAAATTACGCCAAGCCTCGAGCATCGTGCCTCTGATGATATACAATAGATTTCAATGTCAAATCCTGTGGTAATGTATATATGATTGTCAATTCAAATCACTTCGAGCCCCGAGCCCCTAATCATTTTCAATAGATTTCAATGTCAAATCCCAAGGTAATGTATGTATAAATGTCAATTCAAATTACTATGAGACTCGAGATACGAGCCCTGCGGCTTGAGTCAAGAGCCTCGAGCCATTGAGGATATACAATAGATTTTAATGTCCAATCTTGTGGTAAGGTATGTACGAATGACAATTCAAATTACTCCAAGCCTCGAGCTCGAACCTCGAGCCTCGAGTCTTGAGCCTTTAAGCCTTGAAACTCAAGCCCCAAGCCCTTGATGATATAAAATAGATTTCAATGTTAAATCCCGTGGTAATGTATGTTTGTATGTCAATTGAAATTACTCAAAGCCTCGAACCCTAAGCCCTAAGCCCCGATCATAGAGCCTCAAGGCCCTAATTATATATAATAAATTTCAATGTCAAATCCCCTGGTAATATATGTATGAATATGAATTTCAATTACTCATAGCCTCGAGTCCCGAACCTTGAGATCTAAACGCGAGCCCTAAGCCCCAAGCCTCGAGCAATCAATGATATATAATAGATTTCAATGTCAAATCCCATGGTAATATATGTATAAATGTCAATTCAAATAACAATGATATTCGAGCATCGAGCCCTAAACCTCGAGCCCTAAGCCCCGAGCATCGAGCCTCAAGAACCGATCCTCAAGCCCCGTGCCTCGACCGCAGATCCCCGAGCCCCTAATGATATACAATAGATTTCAGTGTCTAATCCTATGGTAATATATGAATGTAAATTCAAATTACTCCGAGCCATGAGACTCGAGCCTTAAGCCTTTAGCCCCTGATAATATATAATATATTTCAATGTCAAATCCTATGGTAATGTATGTATGAATGTCAATTCAAATTACTCTGAGGCCTGAGCCTTGAGCCCCTGAGGATATACAATAGATTTCAATGTCAAATCCTGTGGTAATGAATGTACGAATGTCAATTCAAATTACTATGAGTCTCAAACCTTGAGCCTTGTGCCTCAAACCTTGAGCCTTGTGCCTCAAACCTTAAGCCCTTGAGGATATACTATTTAATGTCAAATCCCATGGTAAAGTTCGTATGCATGTCAATTCAAATTA